>JAWWEM010000010.1:9260708-9302772 GCA_035582935.1 Ormyrus thymus
CAGGATAGTGCGAGTTTGTCCTTCGATTACGATAGACTATACTAATTTTTAATCAGGTATTTCTCTCCGTGTAGTATTTTGATAGAGAAGTTTAAAAAAATGTACGAGGGGCAATTTAAAGTAATTTTTCGTATGCAAGACGAGACGGAGAAGAAACGAGTAAAGAGAGTTACGAAATTCAAAGGATGACGTTACGCCGAGCAGGATTACGTTTCGGTCATCCGAGTGATTGATAAAAGTGAAGCCAGGCACACCGCGAGAGACGAGTAATTCATAAAGGAGAATGGGGTCAGATTTTTCTGCGCGTTCCCTTTTCTCGAAAATAATTTGTTGGCTTACGGATTGGCTTTGCAATGGGAATTGCCTCCATTGACGGCGTTATTACGATGGGCTGTAAAATAAGAGGCTGAAATTGATATCGTCTAATTTTTTTTCGACTGTAAAACGAAATCTAATAATTTACTTTAAAGCGTTGTAAATGAGGATCTCGTTACGAGCGATAAAGTTCCTTTAATACAGCAGACTTTATGATGGATAAGCCATAAAACTATAAATTGAAGTATTTAGAATTTTTTTAGGCTAAAGCCATCACCGTTCACGTTCTCCTCAAAAGCTGCGCATACAAAAACCGCATTAAGGACTTAAAATTTATGGCAAATGAGTTTGTTTTACTTGTGCCAAGACTGTAATATAATATAAAATAATTTGAAAAACACGCTTTTGAGCAAAAACTCTGAAGCGACAATGCAATATACTTTTTTCAACCAGAATGACTTCATGTCACCTCGTTCATTCCCAATTAAAACGCCAGGAATTTTTCGGATTCTTCGCAGACTATATACTTTGTGCATCCGATAAATAATGATAAGCTCGCCGAACAACTACTATCCATCACTGTCCATTCGGCTCTACAATTTTTTTTTTAATACCACCGCCTTGCGCGCAAACCTCACTCTGAAGCATTACTCAATTAGCCAGTCGTTCACGGCACATATAAATACCCTGCATTTCCACATCTGGTAAGTGAAAAACTATGCCGGATAGGAAGCGAGCCCCGCTAACGAGCGCAATCCTTCTCGGAATCGGAGATGAAGACAGAGGCGGCAGGATAATGCAGGCGGAGATATCATCGCGCATTAATATTTACAACAATGCGATTCGCGGGAGCGTGAACCTCCGATGCTGGTATACATATATTCCCGATCCGCGGCATCGGACGCGATGAGAATTGGGTCAAGTCGAGAGAGATTGCCGGGTATTTTAGGTCGGTCATGGTCTTCGCAGCTCGGCGCGTTGCTGGCTTCTTTTCTTTTTTAGCTTCCGCTGATCTTGAATTTTGTCTTGGGTAATCGCCTTTTTTCTTAACGAATGCTCTTTGTGGCGCAATTCGACGGATGCAAGTGGCCGGTGGTGGGGGGTATTGATCAGGAAGCTGTTCATTCATGAAGTCAAGTTTATTTTTTTTAGGAATCAGGATGGAGCGGTGACGCTTTGAAGGTGTTTTTGGTGGGAGGAAATGAAATGTAAGTGATTAGTTGAGAGATTTTTCGAGATGAAAATCAGTGGTTTTTTTATCTACATATTTGTCACTTTTTCAAGTGAAAGAATTTCAACATTTTATTTATTACATTTACGAAAATTTTGATGCAACTTATCCTTTTGACTTATAAAATAAGCTAAAATAATGCTTTTTGTATAAAAAGTTATTGGCATAAGTATCGCTTAGTAAGTATATAGTAAGTATATAAAAACGACTACATTTAAAAAATTTACAATCAATAAAAATGCCCCACTTTAAATATGACATAAATTATTTAATACGGTAATGCTACCCGCGATATTAACCATGAATACTTTGATTTCCTGCTTTTTTCAACCTCTTTCTTTCAAGGCGTCGGTGCAACAAGGAATCGCGGGACTTTTTAGAAAGGGTGCATGTCTCCTGCGTTTTTCGAAAGCCGGCATGTCATCGTACTGGTTCAAGGGCACTCGAAGAAACGACTTCATCCTTCGAGTACTTTTGAATACACGCGCACAATTTGCCGCATTGTTCCCGAATAAAGCGCTGGATTTTAAAGGATTTTTAAATGAATGCGACGAGATCAATTTGAACTTTGTAAGAAATTTCAGATACGCGTTCGGTTTTTACGAAATTAGCTGATTTTATAACGACATTCTTCAGCTTTGATGTGCGCTATTTTTAACTTTTCAAGGAATTGAAAAGATATAATTTAGCCAGACAGTTGCATAACAAACCTGCCCTGAGAAATCAAAGAGCAGGATATAACTTCGATCAAAGTGCTTATAAAATATAAATTAATTTATTGTAAACACTCGCAATAAATTATTTCAAGACCGAATAACTGTTTCAAAGCGTTCTAAATATCAGCCATAAACTGGTAAATAGTTTTATGCATCGAGCTAAATAACAACCGTTGCCAAAGCAGAGACTGCAGAAACCAAGTTATCGATTCTTTAACAATCTTGTTGAAAGAGTCGCTATTATTAATTTTCAAATGCACACGAGCTGCTTATTTTTGAAAATGTTACGCGCAACGTTTGTGTAAACTTATACGCGTGGTGTACCTGCAAACAAACTCTGTGAGGCCGGTCTTGTTAAAGTCTGACTTAATCTACTTACGCAAGAATTTCAGAATGCTTAAAAATTATTAGCAAGCGTTATTTTAAAAAATTAAAATTGTTTCTTGGTTAAATTATTAGGTAAGTGAAGTGAAATATTATACAATTTTTATCATTTCAGCAAGCAATTCTTTTTTGTCTATTCGTTATACAGGAACCCACGATTATAAGTACTTTATAAAATCGCATGACCAAACAGCCTAAATCAAATGAGAATTTAAAATTTACTATTTGATGATATATATTTTACCTGACTCGATGATTCAAACAGTTCACCGTTGGAAAACCCATGTTGCGTCAATAAAATTAGAATGCATTGTTTTATTTTCGATGAGATAAAGTAAGAGCTAAAACTGGAATAATCAATCACTCTAAGCTACCATAATAATCGACTTAGTGCTATAAATTAAAAAACAAATAAAGCTGTCGAAGCTTGGCACTGAGCAACGACAATGAATACACAAAACTTGTTTTTAGCCCGTACAGTTTTAAAAATTGCTAATTTTACCACTGCAGTTATTAGATGGCACAGTGATTAATGACAGATAAAAGACGATGAAACTACGTTTATAAGGTAAAGTATTAATAAGATTCTAACCTTCCGCATCTCCGCATCTAAATAACTTAATAATAAAACTATCTGGCACCTTCGTTTCCCTAAAAAAGTCGTTCCACTTCCAATCGTCGACATGGGACTCCAACCTTATACCCGCAAATAACTCTGAAAAGATGAATCAGAAAAAAGTATCGCCCTCTAAATTTGTCGAATCCAGCGGCGGCGATCAATTATTCCCTACTTATCTCCTCGTCAGCCTCCGCTATTTATAAAAAAAGCATCGCTTTCAAGACTCACCCGCGCGACCTTACGCCAACTTAAACGGGCGACCGTCGCGTTTCGTCTCCGCGCGCACACCTGAATCACCGGCCGGCCAAAACAGATAAAATCAAGTTCGCGCGCCGTTCGATCGGAGGTCAAGCTCTCGCGGAGATCAATCGGCTGCATAGTCGGCGCGGTGACTGGGTATTCCCCGGCGGACGCGGAACGAACGGAACGAGCTGACCTTGGCGCGGAGCGCTCGATTCGACCCGAAACCGACGGGGCTTTTACTCATCGTTTTCAAGGTTATGTGCTTTTATGCTTCTGGGGACTTTAATTGGGAGCGGGAGCGACGGGGGCTGTTTCGGGAAAAGGACAGGGGAGAGAACTGATTTCGACAGGTTATGTTGTTAGTAATATTTCAGATATCGAGATAAATTGTTATAAGTTATAAGTGCAATAACAGCTTTGAATTATTGGTAAATATATTGGAATATTTATACAATTATTCACAATTTATTTTTCTGCAAAAGTGCAGAAAACCTGCGATTCCGAAAATACAAAAATTACTTTGATTTGAGTCGACTCTAATAAAGGGACCAACCGGGAACCTGCATGACGACACTTGTTTTTTGCTATCGAAATACAGGTTCGCAGTATCGGCAATCCTCAGCTGTCGACCCGACAGAACGGAAATCGTAATGCTGCAAATATGGTCCCGTCATCCCTCCATCAAAAGAATAACTAATTCAATCGCCTAATTTCCTATACAATCTAACGAGCTTCATTGTTATTAGAACAAACCGAGCGCAGCCGACCCAATAAACAAAAAAGAACCAGCTGATCCTCCTAACCGAAGTGCAACCGCACGCCGCTTAGCCGTGTCTTGCGCGCAAGTTTCCTTTGCGCAACGTCCTCGCGCAAAAAGCCGTCTGCTCCTCTCCTCTCCTCTCCCCGCGGCGCGCGCGTCCTTATCGCCGCTCGGGCGCTCGTTGCCCATAATCGTCGAGCAGCCGCGCGCGAGCGCCTCGTAATTAACAGAGCAGTTAGCCGCGAATTCTGCGCTTGACTCACTTAAGAGACCCTCTCCCCGGCGAAGCCCTGCCGCCGCCGGCCTCTCCCGAGCGCGCGCGCGCGCTTTTCGATCAAGAGCACCGGCAATGCTCTGTATACGCCGGCCGGAAGCTGAGGCCGCAGGACCGCGCGGAGAGCGCTTTTTCGAGCGGGCAGTCCGCTGCCGGGAGCACGACCGGGAAGGTATATATCGACTGCTGCCGCGCCGATGGTGTGCTGATGCGGGGACGGTGCGCCGCTGACAGGAGGGAATAACAATGTAAGGGTTTTCTTGGCTGGCTTCGGAGGTTTCCAACTTTTCATTCTTCAACTGTATCCGATTTGTGTTTTTTATTTTATGGGGAACGATAACTTGAGAAACATTTTTCGACGAGTGCGGTATGTGGAGATATTTAGATGCAATGATTTTTAATCGAGTGCAAACAGGATTGAAGTGAAACTAAGTGGTGCTCGTCTTATTCGCGTTTGATTAAGAGTGTTTCGAAACCGTTTGATTACTTAAACTAATTACTGCCGCGATGACGTTCGAGGCGCCGCCAATAAATAATAAAGTACAGGCATTACAAAGTTCAATCACTCTTTGTTGTGCTTTTATTGTTCATAATATTAATCGCGTAAATTAAAGTTAGTATAAATATAAATTTACAATTTCACCTTGAGTAATAAACAGATAAAATACACGAAAGAATTCAATTTAAACTTTATTAGCTATGCGGTAAAATTACATTTAACATTCAAATTTCAGAAAATGAAAATTGATTCAATGAATCAAAATTTCTTTGGGACCATAAAATGTCTGGGTTAAATCAAAGAGCTTCAAAGCAACATTTACCGAATCATTGTAACCATTTTTCAAAATTCAGCTTCCACCGTGAAATTTCTCATAATCTCGTCCGGGTTACAAATCGCTTATTAAAATTATGAAGATTATTAATCTCTGCGCAAAAGTTCAAAGCGGACCTCGCGGCGGGAGAATCGAGCAGCCGAGCACTTGGTTTACATTGGGTAAATGCCCAAAAACTGTCCGCGAAGCGAAGGAGTCGGACGGCTCTTGGCCGGTCACCTAACTTGAAAGAAACGTTCGAACGCTCGATTTCCACCATGAGGCGGTATATAGCGGTGATATATTTTGCGCGGCGGTACAATTTTGCGAACGCTATTTTTAATGTAAATTGTTGCCGTTTTACGATGTACCGAAAAATAACCGATGAGCCTTCAAAATAGATAGATGATAAATTTTCATTTCATATATTTTTAGGTTCTAATTGCGAAAATTTGTTGTTAGTGAATGAAAAATTAGGAAATCCTTTGTTTACTATTTAATTCTACAAGTATGCGTGTATCAAAATAACGTCAGAATCTGGTATAAAATGTAACGTAGTAGTTAGTATTAAGTTGGCGACGTTTTTATTATTATTTTATTATTTTAATGAGTTAATTGACTTGATTAAATATCTGATTTATTAAAGAGATTTTCACACTTTGTGCATTTACGTCGCAATTTAATATTTCGAGTATTCCAAGTTGAATATTGATCTCGTTACATTTAAAAACGATTTTAAATTCAGTTTCTACCTTATAAAAGCTAGACATTTATCGGATCTACTGAAAAAAAATTTCCAATAAAGAATTACAGACCTCTCGAAAACATTAACCACCTT
This sequence comes from Ormyrus thymus, assembly GCA_035582935.1. Taxonomy (NCBI): domain Eukaryota; kingdom Metazoa; phylum Arthropoda; class Insecta; order Hymenoptera; family Ormyridae; genus Ormyrus; species Ormyrus thymus. The sequence continues at coordinate 9,266,901 of JAWWEM010000010.1, forward strand.
AAAAAACCGACAGCTTTCCCCCAAAAAAAGGGAGCGCACTAAAAGGAATCTCCGAACAAGCAAAAGAAGCACTCTCAGCCCACCGTAAACACGAGCCGTTAAACATTGCAGAGCAGTCCCGAGGATGCAGCAAAAGCAATCGCCCGAAGCAGCCCACGTCCAGCAGCAGCAGCGGCAGCCCTCTCCTCGCTGAGCCGAGGCCCGCGCAGTCGGCCCCCGGTCTCCTGGTTTCGGCGGGAAATTCAAAGCTCCCGTCGGCGTTTAGGCAAAAGCTCGGCATACCGAGCGCCGCGGATAGCTTGAGGTAACAGCAATAACTCCTGCGTGCGCGCCTCTCTCTCTCTATTTCGGGCGGTTCTAAATCGGGCCGCGAGTGATGCCACACTTCAGCAGTAGCAGCGCCGGCGGCTCGCCGAGCGAGCTGATCCGGCTCTGGCGCAGTCGCCTGAGCACTACGTCCGACATCGGCAAAGCGACCGCGGGCAGCGGCGACGGCCAGAGGCAGAAGAAGAAGCAGCGACCCACCACTCCGCCACCCCTCGAGCCAGGTACGAGCTGCGCGCGATGCGCTTCTTTCTGCATTCTTAGCGGCCTCCCATCCCCCCACCCCACCTCCCTCGCCGGCACCTTTTTTCACGGCGACGCGATTTGCCTTTATTTCTCCTCCCCTCCCCCCGTCACGGGGACGGTCAGAATAGACGCAGGGGCGGGAGGAGGGAGCCGAGGCGGAGCGCGGCAGACGCGCCGTAAAAGGCCCGGCCGCCGGATTTTTCCCCGATATGAGCGCGCGAAAATCGCCGGTACCTTTTTTCGGGGGTGGAGGGGAGGAGGCTGGGACTGTTTCTTTCTTTGGTTTCGTTTGTTTACTTGGGGGTGTTGGGGGATTTGGGAATGGGAGAAGAAGGGTTTGGGGTTCTGGTATAATTTTTCGAGGGTTTTGTGGGGTTCAGTTTTTGTTTTATGAGGTTTCTGGGATCTATTTTAGTTGGGGAACCAGAAGTAAACGATAATACTAAAAATATTTCTCATTCGCGTAAAGCCAGATTTAGCTTCTCAAGAACATTCGTTAAAACTAATTAAAAGCAAATGTTTTTTCGTTAATTATTTTAATAATTCATATTTTCGTAATCTACCGAGGTCAGTTTTTTGTTGTAATTTTTAATCTCTTATTAGTTCCGTTGAATATATTTATTTCGTTATTTAATAAAAAATTATGACGAAACGCTTTATTTTTAGTAAATTTATGCTTGAATTTTTAAAAATCGAAACTGCCGTCCCATCTCGACACGACTCTTAAAGAATTTACCGCGTTTTAATGTAAAATAACAATTTATCTCGAAGGCCATTACTTAGCATAATGTTGTCGCATTTAAATTTGGTTTATTTATTATTGTCAATAATACCAGGCAGACAGTACAGGACTCGTGCATTTCAACAGTTCATTCCGCGGCGTTTATTTCGGAAAAATGTTGAAATACGTTACAATCCACGAAAGCGCTTATTCACGATACCCTCCTAAGGCCAAACAGCTGTTCGCGCCACCAAATTAACCGACGCGCATTCGGTCAGATGCCGATTTTACGAACGTCGTAATTTACCCACCGCCGAATACGTCGCGGTAACGCTCGACTTCCATTAGCAGAGTCGTAAGCCGCTGCTCCTCCGTCGTGAAAATCGTCGCGGACAAATCGAATGCGCTGGGCAGCCTCCTTTCCACAACTCGCCGTTTTTGTTTACGTACGCCGCCGCTGTACAAGCGCGGCTTTGGCGCGTCCTTCCGGAAGCGCGGAGAGCCGCGCGATCAAACCCATCGAATCGCGCGCATTTATTTCGAAGAGTCGCCGTCGGTGCCAAGAGCAAGCCGCCGCCGCCGCGATATCCGAATATTCGCGAAGCCGCGATGCGGGAGAAAGAGGCGAGAGCGCGCGTCAGCTTGGCTCTTGGAAACCTTTTGCAATCGCGCGGCGCACCTAAATGCACGGCGGAGTCGCTATTTTATCCCTTTTTTTGCGCCGATCCTCTATTATTATCTGTAATGCGCGTAGGAGTTGCAAGAGCTCGCTGATTCAGCCGAGTGAATTGGAGGAGTTGGTTGGTGCTTGGGGGGGAGATTGTTTTTGGAAGTGTAGTCGTTGAGGATGCACCGACTTCCAGTGTGTACTCGATTTGTATAGTTGCTGTTGGGTGATATTTTTAAAGACTGGAGAGCGATAGGAAAGTATTTATTGTTTGAAAGCAGATCGACGAAAAGTGTCTTTGATATAACTTTGGTCTTTTTATCATGTCTTTCAAATAATATTGCAAGCGCAGATTTCAGATGAGGTCATGAAATATTTTTAATAAGCTGTAATTGTTTTCTATTTTATATTGAATTTCAGTAAAAAATTGATGGCAGTCTTAATTTAAATAGACATTTAAAACTTTTTAATTTGCTATAAGTAACATGCTTTTTAATTAAATTTTTTTATAATTTTCATGTCTAAAAATGGAAAATTTGCAATTACCTAGTTGTGCAAATTTAATTAAATTAGAATTTCCGAATTATAAGAGAATTGCCTAAGAAGGAAAGTGCACAGGATTCAAGTACACATCTCTTACCTTATCGATGACCTCACATATTTTTATGAAAATTTGGAATATCTGCGTTTTCTAAAATAAAAGTATAAGCCACGTCCATTTAATTGGTAATGCTCGATTTTTTGTAGTTTATTCTCTCTTTTAGGTAAACTTTATGTCGAAGTAGAAAAATTCATGTCGATTCAATAACTCGAAACTTTACGACATATATTTGCAGACGGTCGACATTTGAAAGATGAGATCAAATACTATCGACTGACAACAAAATAACGACAAATTTTTATTTGTTCTACAATTATTATAGCCAAATGAAGATTTGCAGCAAATAAAAGCTAAAATCTTATAGGATTGATAAGTTTTTGCAGATTTTTAAGCTTTTCTCATATTACATCTTTATTTGGTTATAACTTTTGAACAAATAAGTTTTTGTCAATCAATAGGATTTTATTTCACCTTTCAAAAATCATCAATTAGAATTAGATTTTTCTTACATTTAAAATAAAAGACCGCATATAATGGAGGGCTTTTATTTTAGAAAGCATAATCCAAAGTTACACCAAAATCAATGCCCCAAATGCGATAAACTCTCCTTATAAGCCCTAACTATTTTTCCACAAAAAAACCATTCTTTCCATAATAATAAACTTTACTTACACCCACAACCGTTCATCAATTCTACACTCCTCGCATAAAAACAACTCAAAACCCCCCAAAAATCCCAACTCCATCATCAATTTCCTCGCAAGCAAACCATGTCACGCAGCCTTCATAAAAGCACGAAATCCCGGGCCGCCCCCTCGCGCACCTCCTCCCCCTCCTCCTCCTCGCATTTCTCTTTCTGGAGCGCGATACGCATTACGGCTGCAGCGGCGCAATAACTTCTCCGTCGGTGGCCACGTGCTGCGCGCGCGGCCATTTCGGTGCACACCGGCGACCCGAAATACTACGTACACAGCGGCCGTCTATAGTTTCTACCCCCCCTTCCCCCTCTCGAGGTAAGAAACAGATGCTCGGGGAATGCCATTTTTCACGTCGGAGGAATGCGCGCATCATTATACGCGGATTTTTTTTTTATTTTCAGTGCGGTTTCGAGGAGGAAGACGTAAAAAGCGCGTATAGGTGACGAGAAAGTTGAGAGCCGGTGACAGTTTCGATATTCGAGAATTGCCGCCGCTCTTTGGGCGCGAATGCCTTTTTTAGGAGTCGCTGCCTTGCGGAAAGGAGATGGGATTGCACGGTGGCAGAGGCAGTTGGAGAATAATAGTGTGCAGTAAATATTTTTATAGATTTTTTGATTGTTTCTTCATCTTTATTGAATAAATATTAAGGGCACAGTTTTAGTCTTTTTCATTGTTGGAAAAATTCAAACTTCTATTTGTATATAAGTCACGCGTTATAAAAATTAATATTTTTTCTAAAGAATCGTGCTAAAAATTACCCTTGTTCCAACAACATGCGCAATCTTACTTTATAGTAGCTCAGACGTCAAACTCACTAGTCTGCGGTTTAATTTTACCCCCGCAACATCAATTTTTCACTTATTAATAACTCAAAATTTCAAAGATCCGCGTCATAAAAAATATTTATACAACCATCAGCCGTAACTAAACTTAAAAAACAAACGGATATTACTGACGCTCGCCGCCGCGTAAATCGACAAACATTATCCACCAAACAAAAGCTTAACTTCAAAAAAAAAAAGAAAACTATCCTAAATCGCTCCTCAAATATAACCCAAAGTACCCCGCAAGCTCCGCAAAAAAATCAAACGCCGAACCTCCCAAATAAACGCGATCGAGCCTTTACCTCTATAAAGCTATCAATAAAACTTTGTTTACACTCGAAAAGATCGATTTAACAGCCGGCTACTCGGGGGCCGCACAGAGCAGGGACGCGAAAGCTCTCTCTCTCTCTTTCATTTTTGCTCTCTCTCGCGTCGGCCAATGCGCTGTATTAAAATTATTTATAGAAGTCGGCCTCGCGCTGCGGCGGCGGCGGCGCGCGCAAACGTCCGAAGTTTAGTCCCGCGTGCAGTGACCAGCGTCCTTTCTTCTCTCTTCTGACTTTTCCGCTTTTCTCCCCCCGGGCGGCTCTCTTTGTTTCTCCGCGAGCGGCGCGGCTTTCTCGCTTTCTTTTTCGGCGGCTCGATCGGCATGGAGGCGGATTGAGAGGCGATGATCATGAGTGACGTTATCAGTGCCTGGTTCCATTACGTACTTTGCTTTTTTCTCAATGTTTTTGCGATCAGTAAGTAGTTTTGCGAAATTATGTGCATTGGCTTTTTGAGTGCAGTATGAAGCTTTTTTTCATTAAAATTTTAGAACGCGTTTTGAAAAACTGGGCATTCATTTATAATGGAGAAATGTAATGTTGAAATCTTAGGAAAATTTGAATCATGTTGTGCGTAACGGTTAAATTTTATTTAAAATACAGTATAATAATACAAACTTTTACATGAGAAATAACAATATTTAATGAAGCTTGACTGGCTGCAAACAAAAATAGGTTCAAGTTTTGCCATTAAAACAGTGGCCCTAAAATCTGAAAATAAATCCACCGACTGACATGGAATGGTTAAAAATTCTCAAACTCGTAATTTTAACAAAAATTGGTCGATGAACAAAACCTTGCTTAAATTTCAAATAAAAAATGCTTAAAGTACAATTTCTTAACTCCATAGTCGATTACCACAAATATTCCATTCCCAAAACCTGCAGAAAATCAAAAAAACCGTCCATCCTCATTAACACAGCAGGCGATTAATTATTTTTATCGCCTCGTCCGTCCTCGCAAAAAGAGCTTTACAAGACTCGACAGCCATCCCAAAGAAAAAGCCAAGCCGAAAGCAGAAAACGAAAGCGCCGAAACTCGGATAGCGTCGGAAGTTCAAGACTCAATGCCGCGATTTTTTATCTTTAAATAGGACACGCGCTCCGCTTCGGTTTATTTCCCCGAAAGTTCGACTTCTTTTTCGGGGCGAGTCAGTCGCGCGCTGACGTCAGAGAGCGGCCGAGCAACTGCGCAGATTTCGCGGGTCGGGGTAATTTTCCGTTATCCCCCCGCGGATCCGAGAGCTCCTAATAGACTCGGAGAGAAAAGTTTGGGAGAGCGGCTAATTAAGCGAGTGAATAGGAAAATTATCCGAGCGAAAATAGACCGCTAAGTAAGCATCGAGAGAGGGGAGGAGTAGATCGCGCGGCCAAGTTAAATGCGGATAATGGAACGACCGAGAATTTTGTTGATTTTCGATGGATTACTGTGGATTGACGGATGGAGTGTTTGGAGATAAATGTTTGGGAATAATTTGACCGACGTTGCACAGAGGTGGACTGTCATTTGAATGACAGGTATTTGCGAATTTTGGAGCTTATATCTTTTGAAGAAGCTGTTTCTAATACTTAGTATTAATTTTATTTCAAAAGGTTTCTTCAAACGTTATCTAATAAGTAACACAACAGGACATTCGTTGGCTACTTTCTTAGATTCGTTCTTAAAAATCGTTCAATAAATATTTTGGAAGTTTTTGATTTCTAGTCGACATTGTACTTGAAAATTGCAGTTTGCCAAATTTTTTGCAAAAACGATTATAGTTGAATAAAAAAAATTGGCCTCACTACGTAAAATAAAAGTATAATAATTATACATTAGCAGGATAATCAACATAATGTCTGACGACCCACGTAAATATAATTTATGTAATTTTAAACAAGATTTTATAATTTTATTTTTAAATTTTGTAAAATTTCGATTTTACATAATTTGTACAAAATTTGTGTACAAAAATATAAAAAATATAAGCTCATATAATAGTAAAATCGGCTGCCAATTCCAAGCGCCAGTCGTAAAAAATAAAATTAATTTCGCTTGGTGGCGCATCCTAACCTTTTACACTACTCATGACAAAATTAGCAGCCGATGACTATTATAGGAGCTCATAGTTTTTGTCTTTTTGTACGTAAATTTTGTACGAATTGTGTAGAATCAAAATTTTACAAAATTTAAAAATAAAATTATAAAATCTTGTTAAAAATTATATAAATTATATTTGCGAGAGGACACTTGACCTACATCTATTACTAAATATTTTTTTAATTATTTAAACCTACAATATATAAAATAATTTTAAAACAAGTCTTTTTATTTTCATTTTATTACAGAGATGATTTTCTTTTATAATTTTCAAAAATATCTCATTTCCACTCTTCTCAAGAACATTCGTTAAAACTTATTTAAAATCAAATGTTTGCGTTAATTATTTTAATAATTCATATTTCCATAATCTACTGAGATCAGTTTTTTAATTTTTAATCACTTTTATTAGCTCCATTATTTATTTCGTTTCATTTTCAAAAATATCTCATTTCCACACGAATTTTTCTTAATTACTTTAAACGGCACTTAGGACAAAAAAGTCTTTTGGTTAAACAAAATTCAAGCTGAACATAATTTTCATTTCATAAAAAAACTGAAAATATCACTGTAAATAAGTTATTTCCACTTATTAAAAAATGAATAAATATTAAAGTTCGCGCTTTACGAAAACTCTCGAGTGTTACATATTCCGAAAAACTAAACCTACTCATTTTAGACGCCCGAGATCTGTTTAGAAATACGCATCTCATGAGAAGCTCTCTAAACTGGTAACTGGCTGTCTAAGACATTAGAAATATGCTCGACTTATATAAATGGGGGTATTGAACTAAAGTCGAATAGATTTTTAGTAAAAATATAAACAATTTTATTACCCTCCTTTCATCGCCACAAAAATAGATACTAATAGCCAAAAGCATTCACGTAATCTGTTCCTCCTAAGAAAATCGCGCAGGCGAACGTTAAAGTCCAAACGCAGCAAGCAAAATTAATGCAATCAATTTGATTAACCGATCACGTCGTCGCTCTTGCGCAAAAGGCGAAACCCAGAGTCGACACGAAAAAAAGCGGCGTTTAAAACGCGGTAGCAGCCGGTGCAAAGCCCGCTGCAACGAAAGGTGATAGCATTTACGACGCCGAGCACAAAAGATACGTGTTGCGCCTCTCGATGCGACGTATCTTCGCCTGCGAGCATGACCCGCTTTCCAATTTCTCTCTCTCTCTCTCTCTTTCTCGGTGTACTGTACGTGACCACTCAGCGAAAAAGTTCAAACAAAACGCGATGATGTTTGCTGGGCGATGAGAGAAAGATAAATAGGAAAATTGGATGGATTTTTTCTTAGCTGTTCGGGAAGTTTGTAAACGTTGGTTGCGTGAATTGTTTGTAAATTTTTCGTTCTGGATGGGGAAAATGAGTGTTTGGGCTTGGAAAAGGAAGTATATTTTCATTCGAGATTTATAAACACGTTCCTGACGTTAATTTGGATTCGATAAATATTACATCTGCGGTTGACTTACGCATCGAATCGGATAGTGCAATGCAATATGTAAATTTATCAACTTTCATTTTTCAGGTGCAAAAAACTGACGACACGAATACCAACCAAACTTGAGATTTTAAATATTCGTAAAATTTTATCAAATACATGAATTATGTTAGTTTAACTAAAAAAAAAACTATTTGTTTAGAGAAAGTGAAGATAAAAGTTTCATTTTCAAGTCCTTACGAGAGCCTTAGATTTCGGCTGCTTTCAGATTACGGGATAGGTATTTTTAGGGCGCACGAAAGAAAGCGTATCGACGAAGCGTAACCGAGCCGCTACAAATTTAAGCGTACTAAAGCAGTACTTGATAAAAATTAGCCTTTAATTAGTAAAATTTTATGAATGATAAATTATTCTATTTATAACATTGTATTAACGTTCCAAATTTAGAGACCTATATCCAAAGTATGTAATTTATAACGAATTTTTCTTCGTATTTTGTTGGCCAGAAGCCACTACTATAAACATCAACACATAATCATTAGGAAGTAACATATTACAATAGGATCATAGTAATAGACTTTAAACTTGTAAATATACGCGTTTTATTGCAAGACTGATGAATCATTCAACGATATATACAAAATTTCTTTTAATATGCTTGTACATTCAAAGTTGTTGAATCAAAGTTATAAAAGCAGAGTGCACGTTTGTAAATAAATACAACAATAAATAGCAATCATATATATTAATTTCTTAAATGTTAAGGATGTTCTAATTAGACAATTAATTATTTTATTCAACAACATTAATTGCTTATGAGAGTACAATTAACATGCATTTAAAAATGTATTAAAATCTGAAGTCAAATTATTATGCTAAAGATTATCATTTCATTAAATGAAATATCTCGTTAGCTTTCAATGAAATTATTTACTCAATAAATAAATAATTCGACAAACCTTCAACAAATACTCCACTTCGCAACTCCTAAACGCCCACAAGGTCTCCGCTAAATTCCCGCAACCCAAATAACTCTTCAAAGCGACTCTCCAAAGCACTAAAACCTCCACAGCAGCCTCCCCCCGTCAAACCCGAAGCACCGCCAGCGCTCCCGACATCAGTTCCAAATCGAATCCGCCCCAATTACCTGGCATACATCTCGGCCGCGTCGATCGCCCGCGGTAATCGAAAATCTCGTAGGGCCGCGGGCCGGCAGCGGCACCGGAACTCGAGCCGCGTTTACGCCAACGGTACCAAAATAATCCAGACTTTGGCCGCGCACCGTGACGCAACCGTCCCGATCGAGTAGTTCTCGTCCGCTCGCGGCGAGAGGCAGACGCGGAAAGAGAGATAGAGAGACACGGACGCGCGAGAGGACTCGAAAGGGGATTGAAAAAGACAGGCATCGGCCGCCAAGAGCTTTTTGCCGATCGACGAGAGCTTTTGGAGCTTTGGCGGAGGAATCGGTTTTTCGTAAGCTTATGTGCACGAGATATTTTTGGAGATTACGTAAAGCTGCTTTGTATGCGAGAACTGATTCGGGTCTAGAGATCCGGGAGCATTGTAGATGTGCATGGGATTGAAATTTCTGCGAGGAGGGACGCTGGAGAGAGAGAGAGATGCTTTTTTAGAGACTTTTGCTTCGATTCTGCTGGCGATAATGTTTACGCGGCCTTTGGTTACGCGAAACCTTAACTGATTCGATCTAAACTGTTTCCTTGATTTCGTCTGTTGATATGTGCAAGTATTTTAGATTGAATCTTAATACGATGTGTTTCTATTAGTGAAAAATTCTGCAGAAAAATTTACTAAAATTTTTTAAAGAAAAATATCTAAAAAAAGTTATTATTTTTCCTTTGCACAGCAAATTAAAATGATATTAGACTAAAGAAGATAAAGCTACTCCAGACCAGACAAATTTCTTTCTTTACTAAAAAAACTGTTAGCACTTGAAAACACTACAATAAACCTCTAAATTATTCTAGCTCTTTGAAGTTATAAATAAAAAAATCGACCACCTCTCCCGTTCCCGCGAAAAATTGGCCGGTCATAAATCGCAAAAGTCCCAAACGGCAGTTAATCAGAATCCATCCCCGCAAAATCAGTCCAATAAATTAGCGCGTCCACTCGAAATAAATCTCCCCTCCCGTTGATACGCTTGAAAAGCAGCGATAAACAGTCCATAAATCGTCGCCCAGCGCGCGGAGCCGCGCCCCGGCACATCAAAAGGCGCGCGGGAAATCTTTCCGGTCGGTAGGCTTTTCCGATCGAGCAGTCGGAGGCCGCGGAGTCGCCTCTGTCCTCCTTGGCCGTGTAGTCGGTCCTGCCAGACTTTCGGTCGCGTCCGAAAGGAGGAGGCGACCGGCAGACTCGCTCGCCGAGCCAAGAGCTACGGAAAATCGACTCGTTGCGCAAGGAGGATCTCGTCGGCCGCTCTTTGCCTCGTCGCGTCCGAGGATGAAAAGCGACGAGAGACGAGCCGAGGCTCTGGCTTTCGTTGATTTGTTATGGAAGTGCCGGCTCGAGATGGATGGATTCTCTCGGCGTGCGGTGGCAATTTCGAGCTGATAATGTTTGGAAGCGAGATCGGATTTGGATTAATAATTAACATTTCAATGGGGAAGGAAAAAATGCTTGTCTTTTTTTACCGATTTGATTTTCCGTGTCTATTCGAGAATATTTTCTTTGGCGTTCGTATAAAGATTAATATAATAAGCAAATGCATTTCTTTTTAAAAATGCAACGCGATACATGACCATTTTTGTAACACTTCCTTTTTAAGACCGTCTTTACGAAACCGCTGCTATAAAAGGAATCTTCGCCCAACAAAGCACTCCTCTTGGCACAAAACTATCAGAGAAAGCGCATCAAAAATAGCCCCTATTTTTCGCACTCGCCTCTATAAAAAGCCGATATTCAATCCCCGAAAATACCATTCACCCCAGCAATTTTCCTCAAAACGCCCATCGACGATTTCTCGAAAGCGCGAAAATCCGCTGCTTAGATAAAACGATCCAACCCGGCCGGCTGGCGCACCTGGATTACGTATCTCTCTCTCTCTCTCTCTCTATCTCTCTCCCGGCGATCTAATTACTCATCGGCGATCGAAGCTTTGCCGGGCTTGCCGAAGAAGTAGAACGCGGAAGGAGCTGCCAAAAATCGGGGCGGGGCGGCAGGGCGGGGAGGGCCGATCGATCTAAGCCTCCGCGGCCGATCGATCGCTTCAGTCTTGTGAGCTCCGTCGTGCTCGATCGCAGTCTTTATAATACACTCCAGGAGGCTGCGCATTGGTTTTTTTTTTTTTTTTTTCTTTTTTTCGCATCCACCGCGGGACAGAGCAGTCGTCGACATGCACTACTACTGGCCGAGGGATTTCGTGGCGACGCCGCGACGTGGACATTTGCATGGTAATGAGAGACTGTTGGGTAATCGGTATATACACCGGGAAGGAACGCGGGAGATTGCTTGTCTGGACGGGTGATTCTCTGGGCGGGATGCGAAAGGGAATGAAAGTCATTGTTACGACGCGGAAATATGGCAAGCTTTGAAATTGATATGGAAATTATTGAGTTGATGCAGGCAAGGATCGCACGGTGTAGTAACGTTTTGGAAGATTTTACTTTAAACGAAATTTAATAACGGATTTTACGGCACGAAAATTTTTATCTCCGTGCACATCTGGTTTTTGTTCGAAAATAAGCGTGGTACTACGAATTAGTAATTAATATTCTGCACTTTCCATTCTAGAAAGCTGTAATTTTCTATCAAAGGCATTTGATCTTTTAGATTCTGCGAATAGTAAAATTCATGCAATAAACAGTTTCGAATTAGTCAACATTCGTTTTAATAAATGTTTCGAACCGTTATAAAAATGGACAAAGTACGTCGTATGTAGTAATTCTCTTTCTTCTATTGTTTCCAGCAGCTAATATTTATTCAAATTAAATGAACTTAAAAAAAGTTAATTCAAACCCGCATTTAGTAAACAATACTTTTATTTCAAAGCAAAACTATAAAAAAAAAAAATGACAAGGCCGCGGGCAGTGACTTTTTGCTCTAATTTTCAGGCGTCCTGTCGCAACAATCAAAAATGTCGGAGGCACAAGGTGAGCTGAAATTGTCGTATATAAATTCGCGAAGGAGGCCCAGAAATAAATCAGCCGACTTCCACGAAAGCGAAATATCTTTTATACTTTGTTTTATTTTCCGACACTTTTTGCAGACGTCTCATCCATAGTGGATAGTAGAGAGAGTAGCGTCACCGAGATCACAAGACAAAAAAGCGAAATCGACGAAGAAAGAGAAGACCCCGAAGATCGAGATGCATCGGAAACTCCTAAATCAGGTATAGATCGCAAACAAATTATTATTTCATTTCCTAATATTAATTAAATATATATCTTCTGTTTATATTATCTGCAAATATAAATTTATAACTTATTTGTTATTTTAAAATTTCTTAAATACACAGCAGAAACTATAAATATCCGTTAATTAACTTCCTAATACTTCTTTATAAACATACAAAAATTAATATCCCCGTCAAACTTTACAACCAATCAATGTTCAAATATAACTTCGGAATTACGCATCACGCGCCGCCTCGTAGACGAAACCCTTCTAAATCTGGCGACAAAAACGACCTTCGCTTCTTCCGCGAACCTTTAAAAAAGACTCGCCGCTCAAAGCCCGTTGAACAAAAAACTGCACGCGGCCGAGAGCAAAGGAGCAGCCTCGTAAAGAGAACAAGGAAGCCGGGCGGGCGGTTCCCCGCGCCAAGTGATCGGTGACAAAGCTAATAGATCCGGGGAGCTTTTCTGGTCTGAGCTTACTTACTCCTCCTCCTCCTCCTCCTCCCCCTACCGCGAGAGTCGAGGAGGCGAGCGGCTAAAATAAATCCGCGTAGAATATCGCGGCGTTTTAAATAAAACCGGGTTACCGACACTTGAGCTTGACAAAGCCGCGAGTCCCCATTTTTGCAGCTTGGCAAAAGAGCACCTTCTTTGTGGCAGCTCCGTCGCCGCCGCTTCTCTCCTTTCTTCCTCCCGCGGCGGCAGAAAAGCTCTCTTCCTCACCGCGAATATAAAGAAAAATGAATATCTCTCGCCATCATCGGAACATTGAGGATGAGGAGGAGGGGACGCGGCAATCGGTGCGCTGAGTCATCGCCTCTTGTTTGCGTTTTATTTCAGAGTGCGCCTCAACGCCGCGGAGCGACGAACCTGAGAAGAGCTTCGTGCCAGACTCGCCGAGCGGACAGGCATCAGCTCCTACGCAGCCGCAGCAGCAGCAGCCACCGCCGCCGCCGCCGCAGCAGCAGCAGCAGCTTCAACAAAACCGTCCCGGTGAGTGCAATTTACTGCCAGTATTAGTTGAGCGTCTGCGTTCGGCATTGGAGCTCTCGTGCTCGAGCCAGAGCAGCGAGGATCAGCTGCCGCTCGAAGACTCCGGCGTCGACTCCGAAGAGGACTTCCGGCTCTGGAGCACAGGACTCTCGGGAGTCAGCAGCGCCGCCGCGACCTCGGACCAAGAGGCGCCCATAAAGCCGAAGCTAGATCTCAAGTTCCTCGAGGACATCCTGCTCGCCGACATCCACACGGCTCTGGCCAGGCTTCAGGACACGCTCAAGCGAGTGGACATCGGGACGCTGACGAGGTACAACGCGAGCTTGGACCCCTCGAACAAGCTCTACCTGCTGCGCCTGATCTCCAATCTGCTGGCGAAGCTCAAGGTGCCGGAAGAGGCGATCGCGAGGCCGAGCCCGGCGGAGAGCAGAGCCGCCCTCAGACGGCGGAGGAACGAGCGACACACGATCAGCGTCTCCGCGGAGGAGATCGCCCGCGCCCGCCGCTGGCTCGACGAGAAGACCCCGAGCTCCGATGAGTCCTCGCCGAAAGCCGACCTCGAGCAGGAAAGCCACCGCCCGGAGAGGATAGTCGAGGCGGCCGCGCAGGTCGCCCAGGAGAATCCCGGCTTGGAGGCCTCGATGACCTTCAGCGACAAGTGCAGGAAGGACGCCATCAACCAGCAGCAGTCGCTTCAGAACAGGAACGGATACGCGGCGCAGAAGGAGAACGGCAGGACGTACGAGCAGGCGCTGGACAGCGCCCTCACCGCTCCCAAGAGGTTCGACGGCTTGTGCAAGGACGACAGTGTGGTGGACGACTTCCAGGAGAGGAGCAGCGCGTTCTACCAGCAGCATTCCACGGCGCCGACGAGGCACAACAAGTTCACCGCCAAGAAGACCAAGATAAAGCGGGCCAACACCATCGACATACCGAATTACTTGAAGCTGAGGAACGAGCACTCGGAACAGAACGGCTGCTTCGCCCTCAGAAGGCCCATCGGCGTTGGCGACAAGTTCATCAACGGTCATCAGAAGGTGGTGCCGTCCTTCGAGCCCAAAACGGACAACGACAGGAAGTTCCTGGCGCTCATAAACAAAAACACGGAGCCCGCCAACGGCAGCCCGTTCAGGAGCTTCAACTACCGGCAGACCTCGTCGGTGGCGGACAAGAACTGGAGCAACCGGTTCTCCAACATCAAGACGAACTTCGACAAGCCCCAGCCGAACGAGGGAGAGGGCCAGAGGAAGCCCGGAAAGCTGGACGCGCCAAACAAGCTCGAGAACGCGAGGGACGACAGTCTCGAGCGGGAAGGTATGGTGGTGGGTTCCTTCAAGGTGCCGTACCCCGCGCCGGCGAAGCAGAACCAGAACGGCTTCACCCACGCGCCCACCTCGCCTTTCCAAAAGATCGACAAGTCGGCGCCGCCGTTTTTCAAAGCAGGATACATGCCGAAGAGCGGGAGTATGTTGCAAGCTAAGCTAAAAATGTTCGATCAAGAGCCTTCGAAACCCGTCGTGCCAAATAATGCAGAACAGTCGCGAGTCAAAAATAAATTTGTTAAACCACTGGAAAATAACTTTGCCGCGGCCAAGCAGCAGCCAACGGGTAAACACGCGCAAGAGAGGAAAGCGCCAACGTCGCCGACGGTCGCCGAAAACGGACATCTGAATTACTACTCGTTTTGCAAGCAGTTCGCGCCCTTCGCCAGTGGGAAAAGCACGGAGGGCAAGTCGAACATCAACACGGCCAAGTCGAAGCTGCTGGAGAATATCAATAAAGAGACGGATAAGCCGGTCATTAAGAGGAACAATCCCAAGGTGCCATTTCAAGATCGAAAGAATTCAATACCGAAACCGGAAATTGAAGATAACCGTCACGACTTTTCTAAGCAGTACTCGTACCTCAAACCGTACAATGGTTATCCGGCTAATTCGTACCAAGATTCTGTCAATCACCAAAACTACCACCAAAATTACAGACAGGTTGAAAAGAAACCTGAATTCAACGATCGACGTGCCAGTTACCAAGAACCACAGAGGAAGTTTGAAGCTCCCACTCAGAACGTCGCGGTTCAGACCACCAGCGAATCTGCCAATAGAAGACCGTCAGAACCGGAGTTGATAAACTCCATCGCCGAGCTTTCGCGGGACTGTCCGGTCCCTCAGCCGAGGAAGTTGAAAAATAACGCCTCCGTCCAGACTACAAGTCCAAGTGTAGCTTCGCCAATACAGCAGAGTTATACCAATACATCAACTCCGAACGTCAATTCATCAGTGCCACATACGTATCAAAACTACAATCCACCAGTCGTGACAAGTGCTCCCGCAGGTCACGCAGCTTATCAACCTCCAGCTGATCCTGTCGCTCGAAGTTACTACAATGCCAACTACTCGTCCGATCAGAACTACCAACCACCTATTAATAATTACTCCCATCCGTCGGTGCCATATCATCAACCAGCCAACGAAAGAAAACCTTCGTTGAAGGATATTCCAGCGTTGAGCCATCCGGTTCCATCGCCTCGTCCAGCCATCACCCAAAAATTGTACAATGAATTCAGCAAATTACCAGATCAGTCGCCGAACCGCTCGATAGATCACAACAAAAACGAAAACACCCTGTTCCCTCCGATAACCATTTCCTACAAAGACGTGCACGCGGAAGATGACAAATTCAAAGCACAAGCCTACCCCTACGATGACAAGCCACTACCGGACCTGATCGAGGAAAACATTCAGAACCAGGAGATCAGCTCGGATGGAGTCGTCACCCGCTACACCTGTGCCATAGCAACCGTGTCACCGAACCCAGAGAGTCCAGAACCGACGCCAGAGTACCAATCGCCGCCGCTACCTCCGCAACCCTACGAGCCTGTGGTTCCCCGAATTAAGGAACCCCAGCCACGACACTTTGCCGAAACCACGAGTATTTCGACGTCAGCAAAGAGCGCTGCCGAGATGGACGAGATCCAGCGTCACAATATGCTTCAGCAAAGTCTGATACGTCGCATGCAAAACGAGCAGCAGCAGCAACAGCAGCCTCAGTACCATCAGCCCGAGAAGATTCCACCTCGAAGATTCTCCCAGGAGATTAGACCCAAGGAGAACCGCTCGCCCACAAGTCCGCCGTTCTCCAGCGCCAATTTCCCGGGACGAGTCTGCGCTCTGAAGGCGCTCAACGAAAGCCACAAGGCCCAGGAGAAGATCAACATGTTCGAGGAGAAGAAGCTCAAGAACCAGCAGCTCTTCCGACCTCTCAACGTTCCGCCCAAAATGAGCATTGTCAATCCATCCTCCGTCCTGAGGAACGAACGCTCTCCCATCAGGAACAACGCCAGCCCCATCGACTCCAGCGACGAGTACCTCATGTCCTGCGCCAGCAAGCCCAACAGGAACATCGTCCTCTCGAAATCCGAGTCCTGGCACCAGCTGGCCCTGGCTAAAGGCGCCGGAGGCCTTCAGCTACCCCAACCGTCCAGCGGCGCCGAGCTGAAGCCTCCGAAGCCGAAATCTCCGTCTTCTCTGCGACTGTCCAAGCAGTTCGAGGCCTCCTCCGCCTCGGACAACATGCGCAAGATGGAAGAGAAGATCCAGAGATACTTCTGCAGCCCTTCGAGCAGCCACCACTCCGAGGAGTCATCGAAGCAGACGACGACGACGAGCAGCGGCAGCGGCAGCGGCAGCGGCAGCAACAGGCGGGAATCGAAAAGTAAGCGAAACCTCCAGTCCAAGAAGAACAACCTGAACAACCTGATGAGGAGCCACACGATGCCGCACCTCTACGACGAGCGACTCTTCGACGACAGCGTCGACGTCGACAAGGCCTTCGACAGCATCTTCAACGAAGCCACCCGCTCCGACCTCCGACACTGATGCCACCCCCAATAGAACTCTCGACGCTACCGGCGCTCTAGCAGCTCCCGACAAGACGTGCGCGGACCGAATACAAAAGTGCCCTCGCGAGTGACGAGTGTGCCTGTGGAAAGTGGAGCTCTTGTTAGCGACGACTGCAATCGCGCGCTTTGTGATAGTCATTATACGTACGTTGGGGATGAAACTGTCATTTACGTTTATCACTCTACCCTCTATTTTTCTTCTTTTTTTGCTCTTCAAGATTTGTACTTTCAAGATACGTCGGAGTATGCAATAGAGATTATATTTTTCGATATTGGACGATTTGACGATTTATTTGCTTTTCAATTTGGCAGATGTGTCCGCTCGTTTTTTGTCCGATTGTACGGAAAAAGCGAGAGAAATTGCAAGCTTTTTTTATTGTCGTGTCTGATGTGTGTTTCCGAAGCCCTGGATTAGAGACGGAGGTTGCGTTGAGGCAGTCCCGAAAAGCAGTGAGTCTTTTTACTTCATGTGACAGTTATTTCTTTTTTTTTCTTCATTTAACGAAACAGCGACGCGGTGTGCTACTCTACAATCGTATGGTTGAAGTATGAAAGATTTATCGCCGGGAATTCACTGTCCGACGCAGCCGCGGACATTAATATTTATCCGAGGAGCTGAATTAGTATCGTAAACTCGGCTATGTAATTTCTTGAATTTGCATGAAGGTCGGAAAAGCGGCAAGGAATACTTGAATTTTCGAAGGATGCCTTAATAATGCATCTGATGAAAATCTCGCGATCGCTAAAATGATTCAGAAGAAATGATCTCTTCGATACTTCGACCGTTACATTGTATTTTCAGTTTGCAGTTACATACATAATTTGTTCCATAAGAATGATCACGCTAAAGATAGCTGCTACTAAGGCCGTTTTTATTGCTTTTACCACTCCCAATACTAAGCCGCGCGTAACTAAAGACGGTAAACTTTAATTGAATCACGTATCCTTAATAAAAATTTCATGATTATGTACGAAGGTTCATTTAAATAAAAAGAAACTCGTTAAAATTATTAACTTTTTGGTGCGTTGTAATTAGAATTTTTTCGAGTGACTTACTTGGATTTAATTATAGAAATTTTTAATGTGTACATACATTTCATTCAGTATTATAATATAGATAGTTAATAACCAATAAAGAACTTTATTCAAAAAGTGACTGTTCCTGTTACGATTTAATCAGTTTCTAATGCTTCTAATACTCTACAAATGTCCTCAAAACAATTGATTATTGTCAACAGGAACAGATTGTAATAGCGTAGATTCGTAGAAACTTTAACTGCTGTGTGGTTTTTGACTTTTCAATAAAAATTTACGAATGTAAAAAATAATTAATAAAAACGCAACGATGTGAAAATGAAACAAGACAGGAAACACACGTCGGAAACGAATGGAAAATAAAACCGAAGGAAAGTTTAATGCTTGATAAACGCAATGTAACTCCTAACTTGTAAGCTCTACAATTAATCCGTTTCAAAGTCGACGCTCGAAAGCTAACTTACTTCACGTGCAGAAAGAATTTCGCAAGACGCCACGCACAACTATCAGACCGTAGTCATAATAAGTAGATAAGTTTTTGCTAAAAAAAACGCATTTACCTTTAGATTCTAACACGAAGGGGGATAATGGAGGCGGGAGGTGGAATGATTGTAAGAGTAAATAGGTCGATAAATTACACTAATCAACCATGTAATACAACTCAAAAACTAGCGCAGCACGTCACACTTTACTATAGCAATTAACTCGCTAAAAGATTCGTGTACTTTTTGATGCTGTTTGAGCTCTACTTTTACTCTGTTCTATTCCGCGGAGCGTGAAATAACTTGCATATACACGAAACTTTTAGCCAACATTCTCTTCACAATTAATGGGTCAGACAAAACGTTCGAACGTAATAATAAACTTTAATACTCCATCAATCTTTTTAGCGTAGTGCAGTGGATATAGATTGATTTTTAACTTTAACCGAAATCATCGCATGAGTGAAATTAGTTTCCTTCTTAGCATAAAGTTTTTTCCCTTTTCAATGACGCGACTTTGTTCGCCGAGCTAAAGTGCCTTTTGTAATGTTTCAGCACCAATTAAGAAACCCATGTCACCGTTCGCCAAGTTCCGTCAACTTGATCGGCAGAACAGCCTACCCGTTTCACCGAGGTAAATATTTTTTCAGATTTTAAAATTCAAATTGCACAGAATTTCACGAGCGCAAGTGAAATTCTTATCCGAAAATAACGTGAACTTTCATGCCCGATTTTAGCACTCCGAAAACACCGGGGAAGCAGTTTCAGTTTAAATTTACCGATCCCACGGTGCAAAACAACGCTGCATTGATAAAGGAACGATTGCTGGCGTGGTGCCGTGCCAAAACCAAAGAATACGAGGTAATAAACATGTCTTTGTCCCGAGTACAAACATAGCTTCTACTTATACGAATTTGGGTAAACAATGAGGAGCGACGTTTAATTACAACGGACCTTCAGTCTCGAACGTAAAACTTAATTTTACACTTCCTCGACTGCATAATGATATTGCAAGAGAGTCGTCGTCGCTGATTTTGGCTTTTTACCTTTGCAGAACGTGCAGCTGGACAATTTCTCAACGGCTTGGAGTAACGGTCTGGGATTTTGCGCTTTGATCCATCATTTTCGGCCAGATGCTTTTGATTACCACAGCCTTCGACCGGAAGATCGAAGGAAGAATTTTGAAATAGCGTTTACCAAGGCCGAGTGAGCATTTTTTCAGCAGATAAATGCTTTTTAATCTTAAAAATTTAATAATCTGCATGCAGAGAAGGAAGTTTAATCAGATTTTTCATACAAATAAATAAATTTTAAAATATGTAAAAAATTGTTATCGATTCGGTCCGCTAAGAGCAAAACAACCTTCGGTTCAACAGAACATTGAAATTACCTTTATCTTTGATTAGTTGCAAATGCTAGTTTATTCTACTCTGCTGAATCATGTATTGCAGTTCATTTATATCTTTTATTTAACCAATTAAATGATTATTAAATTTATCAATTGCATCATAAGAATATACTAAATAAAATTTGGTTATTTCAGTGAGGTGGCAGGAATCGCACCCTTACTCGACGTCGACGACATGGTAATGATGAAACGTCCAGACTGGAAGTGCGTGTTTACATACGTCCAGTCTATTTACCGTCGCTTCAAGGACGAAGATTAACAGAATAACAAAAATCAATGTGCGTTGTTAATTGTAAATGTATAACTTTGTTGTTTCTGTCGCCTACACGGAACTATTTGGTGCAAATGTATCACTATATCCGCTGATCGCTGCAGACGGCTTATAAAAATTGTTATTAATAACTACCAGCTCAAAAGAATACACTACCCGGTTCCAAACGTCCTATAAAATCCCATAAAAAGGGTGCAGAAACCGCATAAAACTTCATATCCTATTAGGTTTTTGCACCCGGTTTTATTGTTTTTTATAAGTCCTTTGCAACCGGGTACAGAAGTGCTTTCACACGCGACAACAGAAATCCTGTGTATTTTGTACTCCCGGCGTCTTTGTGCTACAAAGATACAGTATATGTTTATATGTTTATACAGGAATCTCGCTGCGTTTTACTGTTTCTTTTTTTTATAAGTTAATATATTAAAATGTTTGAAAAAGACAATCTGTGAAAAAAGTAACATGTTTATTTTTTTATAAAAACCCTTTATTAATCACACTAAACACTCACATGTAAATTACGCATCTATTAATTAAAGAAAAATATAATTAAAACATTTTTTTTAATTGACTAAAATTAAAACTAAAATATAAATTAAAACTAAATTGACAAACACTTTTTTAACTGTTGAATGTGAGTGTTTTAAAGCAGGAACGATTGCAATTTTAAATAACAACCTATTACACAGTTATTAAGACTGTTTAACAGACCAAAGTAGACAATATATTTAATTAGTCTATGAAATATCAAAAGTAAAAAAATAAACCACAAAAATGGGCTAGTCAGTGTATGGCAATTGTAGCACATCTATTTCTCTAGCAACACTGGTCAAAAAAATTTGTTTGGAACTATAGTGTTATATGTACAAGAGATGACATAGTGCATCACAGTCTGCTATCATCTAACGAATTGTTAATATCACTTCTATCCTCACCAATCATTTCCTGAAAATAAAATAAGTAAAATAAAATTAGTTGAATTCGTTCTTTATTAAAATTGATTATAATTAGATAATTA
Organism: Ormyrus thymus; assembly: GCA_035582935.1. NCBI lineage: Eukaryota > Metazoa > Arthropoda > Insecta > Hymenoptera > Ormyridae > Ormyrus > Ormyrus thymus. The sequence goes on from JAWWEM010000010.1 coordinate 9,288,292, forward strand.
GAATTATTTATTTTATTAATTTATACCTGTAAGACTTCTACAAGTGCTCTTGACTCTGAAAGCATCTCCTTATAAACTTGAAGTTGCTCACTCAATTGTTGGTTTTCTTCTAAAGCATCTTGCAATGCAATCCTCCTCCTTTCAGCCAAAATTTCCCAATAATTTTCACTGGGACCTGCTTCTGATGTAAGATCTTCTTTGGTAATTTTACCCTTTTGTAAAGATTCAGTTTGTACACCAATATTTTTGAAAACCTTTCCCTCTTTCTTTCCATCCTTATGTATTTTCTTAGTTTCAGTCTTTGGTTTTTCATTGACTTTTTTAGAGGTGTCACTTTTTACAGTGACTGGTTTATTAGTCTTTTTAACTTCTCCTTTCATCTTATCCGACATTTCACTATAAACAGATGAATAAAGTTAATAAATGTAATTTAAATATTCGTTTTATAAAATTATTATAAGTCTATTTACTTCTTGATTGCGTCTTTTCCAATAGGCTTGGATCGTGTGACTCTTCCTGCTCCAACTAAATTTTCCTTATCCGTAGCTGCTGGTTGTAAAGGATGCAAAGATTTCCTTACTCTTTCCTATAATAAATTTTAATTAGTTTCAATCATTACCAAATTCTAAAGTCTTCTCAATATTAAGATTAGTTTTAAAAATGTGTAAAAAAAACTTCATACTTTGCAAGTATTTTGAGTATTTAGATAATAGAAATTTGCCCCTTTCTTAGCTTTTGCTGCTTAATGTTGCAAAATCATAGTTTAACATTAAATTAGCTAAAGTAAATAAAAATATCAATGAGAAATCGAGAATCAAAGAAAGAAAATCGATGGCATTTAAATTTTTCACTAACCTGTACTCCAGTTGTTTGAACCGATGCGGCGACTTTAGTGGCTCCTTTGCGTTTCATGTTCTCTTTATTAATTGATAAAAAGAACAAGAAGACGATATAGGCAACGACGGAAACTTCGTCATAAGAAATAGACAAGTGTTTTTATAATAAATAATCTATTGCAGTTAAAAACTTTAACGGTCGAATTCAAACAAAGCTTGCTGCTTTCAAATAAACGTCCGTTACTCTTCGCTCGCTCTTGTACAATACACTCCGAGCAGTGCACACACAATACAAACTAACAAGATGGCGTTAGCTTGGGTAAGGTAGGTCGACAAAAAGCGCGCGAAACGACCGGTTGTTACTTCCTATATTCATCACCAATCTACCATGGCGCTGCACGACTGCAGTAATTCTGATATGTAAATTACAGACATTGCATACGCGTCACTATTCTCGAGTAAAATACGTAATCCCTTTTAATTTCAAATTTAAATTTCGAGTTTGTGTCAAAATTCTCGAATCTCATTGAAATTAATATATATTCAACAATATTTTTATATTTTAAAATATATAATAATAAAGAGTTCTTCAAGGGAATTGCAAATGAAGTGCCAATTGTAGATAATAGTGAAGAAATGCATGAAGAGCTTGATTCGACAGAGAAAATGACTCTAGTGAAATATGCCACAAAATATGTTGCAGAATATTTAGTTTACAAATGTTTAAATAAATTTGACTGCGAAAATTGCAAGGAAACTTTAACTCGAGGTAATCAAAATTAGTGCAGTAGTGATCTTTTAACCTTTTGGAAAGCTTATAAAATTGAAGAAAAAACCTTGGGAAGAGTTATATGTTCTGCCTGACGCTCGCCCAGTCTTCCTGACTGACGTAGCTGACCTCGCCGGCTACCCGGATGTCGCCCTCGAGCAGGTTGATCTCGCCGAGGATCGCCGAGAGCAGGGAGCTCTTGCCCCTTTCCAGTCTCAGGCTCGCGCCCTCGAGGGTGTTGTCCGAGAGACAGGGGCACTTGGCTGTGACGCTGTTCAGGATTACCGACCAGATCTCCTCGGGGGTTTTGACGTCTCTGATTTTTTAATGAAAGGGAAGGAACGGTTGAATTGGTTTTACTTTAAAGCAGATTTAGATTTAAATAAATGTTTGCGGCTGATGTATAGCTTTCAAATGGGTAGTTTGAAAATCTGTCGTTATGCTAATTAATTTTAGATGCTTGAAACGTTTCTTAATTGGTCTTTGACGGATTAAGTTAACCGTTATGGCAGTCTAAAATTAATTGAAAAAAATAGTTCAAGATTATTACTTGAAGACGAATTCATTGACTGTGTGCAGAAGCCCCATGCACAATATTTCGCCTCGAAAAGTTCTGAACATGGTTTTTACGTTTTGAAAAAACGCTCCATTCTCTTGAGAAAAGATTAATCGAGTAAGCAAATTTATTTAAATATAAAATCGTCCTTAACCGACGTCAAATTTGTAAGACTAACTTTTTTAATTGGTCTCCTAAGAGAGCTGAATGGTCTTTCTTTAGAGGGTCGTATAAATCATCGACTTCCAGAACCTTGCCGTATCCCTTTTTAAATAAAGGTACTGTCCACCTATAATAATAAAAATAGCATTGTTCGAAAAATTGACAACTTTTTTTTTATCAAAAATAACTGTAACGAATAGATATTTAAGACATTGAATAAATCAAACAAATCAAAGTTCAAAATTAAAAAGAAAATTTATATCTGTATTGAGATCGACATAATACATTCATTTATTAAATATAGACGTTTTATAAAAGACATTTGTTATAGTTATTAGAAAATTGTCATTATTTTATTTTTTTAGAAGTATTGAAAATATTCTGTGAGAAAGTTTGGTACATAAGAGTACATAAGAGTTTCAGACATATGGGACACCTGCTTTTAGTATAACAGATACTTCATACAGATTTTGATATCGTTTCAGCCAATATTATTACGGTAACAATCTTATTGAGATATTTTTACGTCTGGAATCAAACGTTTTTTATTTATATCTAATTATATTTATACCGTGATTTATAATTTATTGTTATGTTTGAATTGCTATCAGTGTTTTTAGTCTTATCAGAGATAGTATTTTTTAAAAATCATTTTTTATTAAGATCAATGAAGCCGCGTTTCTTTTAAATATCATAAATGCTTATCGTAATTTTTAAAATATTAATTTCTTTAGAAGAATAAAATAATTTACTGCTTTGATACGATTATTCAATGCTTTTATGAACACAATTTAACAAAAATTCAAACTCTTTTTAATGTAGAAAACTACGTCTTAACCACCACACATTTTTTTTTATTTTCTACGTACATCTATTAGTCTGGGAGCAAAAGGGGTTTTGTGGCCAATGCAGGTCAACAACTCCACCCAAGTGTTTTTTATGTATTTTTTCCTGCTGAACACGAATTTCGAGAGTGGAAGTTCGAAAAATGGTCAGGGAAATTTTATAAACAATTTAATTGTTTAAACCGTTCTCCTGAAGGAACTATAAAAGTGATTGGCATTCGAGATATGTCAAATGATTCCTTATTTAATAAGGAATCCACCTGTTTTTTAAATATTGAAAAGAGTTAATTAGAACGGAAGTTATTGAAAATTTAATGCAAAAAATGCGCTGTTACGCTTTTTCGCTTACTTTTTTCAATGTAATTTTTTTTCTATTCAAGATAATGAGATTTTCAAACTCGTATTTTAAAGGAAAAACATTGTATTATCGATTACAATAAAAGTTATTATTCAAAATTAACGAATAAATTGTTCCTAGTGCTTCAAAATTAAAAATTTTAAATTTAATTTGTTTAACACCTATTTTCAGTTGTTTAATTAAAGTAATAAAATTGCAAAAACAATAAATGGATGTTATTCTACGTACAAAGAACTAACATTTCGCACTTTAAAATTCTTCATAGATTCATGAAAATCATCATCAAGCGCATTGGGCTATCGCAGGTACATGTTCTTATAAAAAATGTCGAATGAATAAAAAAATCAATTATCCTTTCCAATTAACACGTCAACAATCTCACTTTTCATTTCTAAGGTATTATATGTTAATATATAAATATTTTTAAAATTTTAAAATATTTGATTCATACTTTTTTACAATATTATTATATCTTTTGTTTTTTTGTGTATTTAGTAGGAGTTAGTTGCATTTTTAAAATAATTAATGCGTATTAATACCTGCCCCTCCCTCCCTCTATTCTACTTCTACTAGGTTTTTGAAAATTTAACGCTGGTGTCGCTAGCTGCGTACAATCACGGAGTTCGGAGTGGGAGCCAGACATAAGCCAGAGCGTAGGAAAACAATGCTGATTGCTGAATTAGTGATAGTGAGTTAGTTTGTCAACGTTAATCGAAGGCACAGGTTGAGATTCTGCACGCAGAGATACTGTGAAAGTGAATTCAGAGATAGAGAAAAACGGAGTTCCTTACAAAAAACAGCTTGTAAAATATTTTTGTTTCTAAATATTAAAAGAACAAGCTTAAAATGGAAACTGTGCCGAAAGATCTACGTGGGCTGAGAGCATGTTTAGTGTGTTCTCTAATTAAAGTATGTAAAATTTTAAAAATATTTCGCTCATGAACTTCTTCGGAATTAGTTTAAATTATTAACTCTTTCTTATGTTTGATTTTTTTCAGACATTTGATCAGTTCGAATTTGATGGTTGCGAAAACTGTGACGAGTTTTTACGCATGAAAAACAACAAAGACAATGTCTTTGACTGCACTAGTTCTAATTTTGACGGCATGATTGCCGCTATGAGTCCAGAAGACAGCTGGGTCTGCAAATGGCAAAGGATAAGTAAGTAAAAATTAGCTATTATTTCTTATTTTATTTTATATATCGATGTTAACCCTTTTACAAATATAATACAAATGTTGGTAAACAGGTGTAACGCAATTACTGAAATTTGATTAAATATTAATAAATTTTATTATCCAACAACTATTATGATCAAAATGGAATGTTTTATTTTTATCAATCATTAATACATAATTTAATTGCTATGATCTCTTATGTATTTTAATTTAATTTTTTTCAACATTTTCACAAAATTATTAGTATAAGCTATATTGCAAACTTGAATAATTAAAAATATGTGATAAATAAACAATTTTTTTGCAGATCGCTTCACAAAAGGAGTTTATGCAATTTCAGTGTCAGGACGGTTACCGGCTGGAGTAATAAGAGAAATGAAAAGCAGAGGGATTGTATACAGATCCCGTGATACAAGCCAACGATGATTCACAATATTTAAAGTTTTTTATAGAATTAACTTTATATCTTATATTTAAAGATAGTTTTGACAAAAATTCATGTTAAATTTGATAAAAGTACATTCACAATAAAATCTTATGTAACATTTAATTTACAGTTCTTTGTAAATATTTCATAAATTGAAATTTACAATAAAATCTATACATTTATTTTGTAATTAGAAACTTGTTATTTGTTAGAGATTCCTTCCTATACAGTAAAATATAAACTTGTGCGTAAAATTAAATTTGCAAAAATTTACCGGTAAAAATAACAATTTTAGGTCTACCTTTGATTCAGAATTTCGTTAAATAATAAAGATTAAATCAAGTATGATTTACACTTTGGGGAATATTAGACTGCAGATAAATGATTGGATATCGAAGGGCAGGTAGATTATTATTTACAGTATGTAACCATAAATTTGCGCAAGTTGCATGGTAGTTATTATCGTTATATATTACTCTTCCACTAGTAATTATAGTCAAGCATAATGAACAAATAATACCATCTCCTTGATGCAAAGGCCAAGCAGGCAATTCTGTAACAATCTAAATTAAAAAACCTTAATTAATATTACTCATAAAAATATTTATACTTGTAATAATAGTATTTTAAAATAATTACTGGAATATTAGCATAAAAGGGTTCCATTTCAGACCAAATTCTATCAATATCCATCAGTAAATCGTCAAAACCCATTATATTAATATCCATTTCTTTGTGAGAAAAATTTACTCTTCTACAAACAGCTGCCACCTCGGCCAAATCTAGAAATTTAAAATCATCAATTTTTTTTTCAGTTGAACATGTAAAGAGAATCAAATACTTACTGACGAGGAAATTATATCCTTGCGCAGATTGTAAAACTTCTCTTAGAACAATTTCTGATGTAATACTTGTAAATATATTAGCTGCAACTTGTAACAGTAAAACACAACTTTCCATATACTGTTTCCACTCCCAATATATCATCTAAAAATCACAACATTTAATTTAGCTGCAGGTATTAAAGTTTAAAATAATAAAGAGTACAGAAAGCGTTTCTTACTTGATGCATATTTTCTACATGCTGTTCATCTTCTTGACTAGAAGGTAAAAATGACTTCAGATCTAAACTTGGTACAGATCCAGATCGAGTTAAAACTCCTGTCACAGCAGGACCTAATTCTATGCTATTTACTGATAAAGAATCTTCTTTTTGAACCTTATCTAAAACTTTATCTAAAACATAATAAATAAATAATATGAAAACTATAAAATCAATTTTTTATGTGATATATTTCAATTTACCTGTATCAAATACTACATCAAACTTTTCTTCAGTTTGACGTTCTACAGTATCTTCAAAATTAAGGGCATTAAAGGCTTCTGAAATTTCTTGAATTAAAGAGGGACTAGATTTGTTATTTGTGCCAATTAAATTATCTGTATTAAAATCAAAATCACTCAACAAATCTATAGAATTTATTGCACTTAAATTTTCACTCATAGGTATAGGTGTAGATACAGTTGCAGATACAGGTATATGTTCTGGTTGCTCGGCTGAAACAAAATCACCAAAATCATCTGCAGGAGGAGAAACATTAACTGGTTCTGGATTTATTTTTGAATGTAAAACTGATGGTTCTTCAACCAATCCTCGTAATGCACTGTATTTGTCTTCTGTAGTAGGCTGCAAACTCATTAAATCTTGTAATCCATCATATCTAGACTCTTTTATTATTGTTGCATACACTGGCTCAACAGACTTTGTATGTGTTGGTTTTGGTAGAGGATTAATCTTATTTATAATTACTTTCTCAATGTTATTTGTAAAATCTTTTGGAGCAGATTTAATAACTTCCTGCACAGGGTCATTATTCCTTATTGCAGTATCTTTTAAAATAACTGTTTTAGCTTGATTTTTCACAGTACATTTGGGGAAAAGCTCTGACAATCGTTCATTTGGAGCTGCATCTCTTGGAATGTGTGATGGTAAATTAGAAGCTGTTAAATTACGAATTTGACTATTACTACTACTTTTATTTGTACCAGTCTTTTTAATTTTCTCACTTAATTTCTTGACTCCCAGATTGTGATTGGCAAGTCTACTTCCAATTGCAGAGCCCTGTTTAGAATCCCATATGTTTGGAATACTAGGAACATTTGTGATTGGAGCACTTTGAAAATCTGAAAAGTCATCATTATCATTGCTGGAAAAAGATGATATTTGATGTTTAACATCTGGTTGGCTATACAAATTTTGCCTTGCATCTACATAGACTGGATTTGAATTGGAATATGAAGGTGAATGACCAGAAGAAAATTTGACTTCTCTTAAATCTGAGTGGTTATGATTATAAGTCAATCCTTCATTATTCGATGATAAATTAATTACTTTATTGGTAGGCCTACTTGAGTTTCCGTGCTTTTTATTTGCAATAACTGAATTTATAGGTGGAGATTCAAACTGAGATGAGTGAACTTTATTTTCATTTCTTGTCATTATGGTATCTAAAAGTGACAGGTTTAAATTTGGAGTTGGTGGAATGCGAATATAATACAAGACTTCCAAACTATTAAATGGGTAAGAGGCTTGAGCTAGAGCAACTAAAGCAAGAACTACATACAACTCCTGCTCTGTCAATTGTCCAGCATACTTCTGATTTGCCAAGCTCCAAATATACCCAAGAACTTCTGTAGGCAATTGACTTGTGAGCAACAATGGAAATATTTTGTTTGTATCTACAAGAACTTCACCACTCATTGCACCAGATCTAGTCCGATCTTCTTGAACAGCCTCCCAAATTCTTTTATACAGGGGAGATAAAACGTTAGAATTGGGCCAAAGCCAGCTTGGAAGCTGTGACATTCTCTTTTCACTACCAATGTGAGCCTTACTCATCTCTCTGCTTTTTCTTAAAACTTATTTCTCAACAATATAATTCTGATTTTATTACAAGAGGTTACGTGTAATCTGTTTCACAATCGCTTTCCGAAGAAATCGATAGTTCCAAAAGTTTTTGTCGTGTATTTCGCTTTCCATAATTGCTATTTGGTGGCTTCATTTAAAAGCTATCTATAAAACTTATAAACATATTGACTGTTTTCTATTACACGCACATCTCCAATGATGGCAGACGATTTTTTCATTGCACGCGCACCCACACTCATCCAATGCGGCAACACCGCACAAATGCGCAAGTATTTTCAGCTGTCAAGTGTCAAGTGTCAAGTGATTTCGCTTTTTGTTTCGACATTGTAGAAAAAATATTTCCTTTGTTTGAAGCATATCAATTATCTTTATAGAAAGTATATTATCTTTCACAAAATATAACAATAATTTTATATATATATAGATATAATAGATATATATTCATTATATATTTAACATACGAGTTTGTATATTAGATCAGACCACCGACAGGGAGCGTTGCGATAGTTTACATATACGTATTACGTAGGTATCTGATCATCTGAATTTACCACGCTACGCTACGTTACTTCGAAGCTAAATTATCAAACGACCTAACTGTGACGCTTCAGTGTATTTCTGTTTGCAGCTTATAATATTACTACAAACTACTTCGTTCACAACCAAATACTAGAGGATAAGGTAATGTTATTACGTTCCTAAAATAATTTTCTTTTTTTATAGTATTAATACAATAGCAACTTTGTTTCATTTGCTGAATCCGTGTAGGTTAAGTGAAAAGCATCAAAATGCCGACTGATTTCTACATTCGATATTATGTTGGTCACAAGGGCAAATTTGGTCACGAATTTTTGGAGTTTGAATTCAGACCTGATGGTAAATTGAGATATGCTAATAATTCCAACTACAAAAATGATACAATGATCCGAAAAGAAGCATACGTTCATCAGTGTGTAATGGAAGAGTTAAAAAGGATAATTCAGGATTCTGAAATTATGCAGGAAGACGACTCTTTGTGGCCTCAACCTGATAGGGTTGGTCGACAGGAACTGGAAATTGTTATTGGAGATGAACACATATCATTCACGACATCAAAAACTGGTTCATTGTTGGATGTAAATCAGTCTAGAGATCCAGAAGGACTGCGATGCTTTTACTATCTTGTGCAAGATTTAAAATGTCTTGTGTTTTCTTTAATTGGACTTCACTTCAAGATTAAGCCTATATAAATAATGTTTTTTTATTTTTAAGACCATTCTTTTATTTTCTATTATAATTGATGTAAGTTTGCAGATTGAAAAATATAAAAATTAAAAACATTTTTCTCTGTATAAAAATATATTTATTTTTTAGACATATAAATTTGAGCTTTATAACTTTTAATTTATAAAGCTCTTGCACAAGATTTTATCTAATTTTCTAGTATAATAAAGTATTATTGATTATATACAGTAATTTATAATAATTTTCTTCATAAGCAAATGTAGTTTTTTTTATTTGTTTTTACTTTACATACATTTTTTTAAATTTTTATTTAAATTTTCTATTATTAATCTAGATTTAAAGTTTTATATTCATTTTTGACCTATATATAATAAAATGTATCAATTTTACCAAATAAAATTAAAAACAAAATAATGTTTAGTTTATGTACTTTATCTAACTAAAGTATTTACTTGCATATGTAATGTAATATAGTGTAAGCATTGTCTTACTTTCACAAATGCTTGTTTAACTATATGCGTGTGTTAGTCATCCCTACCCTAACCAGTCACCACTGACCACACGACTCTTTTAATAGTTTCGTTTCAGGTGTTTCAACGCAGAACAGAGTTTCAACGCTCAAACTCCAATGCTATGTGGATGTGTAGCATAGTTGCACACATAACCTTCAGTTCTGTTTAGAATATCATATATACCCACTGCAAGCAAGTAACATTTTTTTAATTTCGTATATTTATAAAGTTCAGAGAAATTATGCTTTGTATATATAAAATTCAATCTAAAAAATTTATATAATAAAAAGTTTAAATAGCTTTAAAATATGTGACATTCAAAACATAACCTCAAAAAAATTTTTTAAAACTATTTTCTGCAAAGTTTCTCGCTTCTTTTGCTAAAATAATATGACACTTATGTATAACAATTATTTTTGTTAACTAGGTAATAAATATTTAAGGTACGAAATGGCAGCCAATGGCAGTGCATCAAATTTTGGAGGTCATGGTGATCCTTCGTTCCAACAAACTAGATCAAATATTCATTACTCAGAAGTAGGCAGAGCTGTTACTGATGCTGTGCATGAAAGATTCAGACAAAATTTTGTTTATTGTGATAACTGCAGAGAAAAGTTTCTTGGAAATGGAGTTAGTATAAATAAACACTTCAACAAATCTCATCCATCAGATGAATATTGTGTTTACTGCCCAGGAAAAGTTTTTATATACTATAAAGTAAAAAATGATAATGATAAAGCAGAAAAATTTTATTATCACAGATGTAGGGACTGGTTAACAAAATAAGTTGTAGGTATAAAGTAAGAGTTTGTGTCTTAAATTCCTTTGTGCATTTATTTATAAATACTGAAAAATGTACAATATACAGTATTGTAAGTACAGTTTGAAAAAAGATCGAGATCTTATATATTTGTGCTACATAACTTAATTATTAAAGTCATAAAATTGTTTAAATTATTTTAATATTTAAATTACAGAACATTTGAAAGTATTCTTTTATTAAATAATTTCTTGAATTTAAAACTATTGGTTAATATGTAATTTTTAATGCACAACATTTTAGTACAATTACGTATAAAGTTAGGTAACACATTTATACAATTTATGATAGAAAATTGAAATATCTAAAGCTAGTGTATATTATAGTATATAATTGGAGCAATATTTGCATAAAAATACGTAATACTACATTTTTACACTAAAGCATTTATAAATGTCAACAATTTGTGTAAATATTAAACAGTGATGTTTAAAAATGTAATCAGAATCTCATTAAGTATACATTTTTTAAGATTTTTTATATTTAATTTATATAAAATTGTAACATGAGAAACAAATAAATATGTAAATTATATTATGTATAATATATACTAAAAAGTTACCCTCGTAATAAAATAGTTTCTTATTTTTTACAAATAAATTTGTGTCCAGTTTTTCTTTGTATAAAAAAGTTAATTGGTTTTACAAAAAATATCACATTTTGTGACATTTTTTTGTGAGCAAGTTTTCCTTTATACAAAATGATTAAATTATAAAATAAATATTAAGCTTTCATCAAACAAACTGAATAACTTTTTTAAACGTAATACTGTACCTATGAATTTATATAGTCTTTTCTACAACTTCATATGGTAAGTATTGTGCTAACAATTATAACATTAATAACAAAATTATTTTTCTATGTAATAATTAAAATAACTGAGCAAACATTTTTTAATTGAAAGTCACTTTGACAGTGACAATTAAACGACGTAAATGTACATTTATAATGTAAAAAAATTTTTACATAGTTCATATTTCTTATGTCTATATTACACGCTATAAATAATAATTTATATTTTACAAATTTTATCACATAAGTTAATTTTCTTATTAAAAATTCTATTGCATTTGGTTAATATTTCTTTTCGTGCGATCGTGAATTTATCACAAAAAACTTTGGCAATAGCTCACTGTTGTATGGCAAATGAAATATACTCAGTTGACATTCCTGTACCAATACTGCAAAAATGTCGTCATTTATAAAATGTAACTATGACTTATAATAAAGGTACATGCAAATGTTCTTATAGCTCCAGTCAATAACTAATTGAGTGTAGCTTGTTTGTTAGTAGCTTTCCGAGCCTACAAAAAAACCGTCTTTTAATATATTAACTTACATTAAATAATAATAATTTTTTTACTTTATTTAAATACTTTGGATTGCAAAAATAATTTCAATCTTGTAGGATAATCAGTCATTACACCTGTTGCTCCAAGTTCAAAGGCTTTTTGAAATTCCTCTTCTTTATTTAATACCCAGAAATATACCTTTAAAATTTTGAAAATAATTTTAATTTAATTTTTATACTATGATTAGATAAATTATGTAAAACACTTACATGTATGCCACGAGCTTGTAGATGTTTAAATAAACATGGTCTCATTAATAATACATTCATCGCCCCTAAAAAAAACTTATCTATTGGAAAGAAAGTTGGAATAGGACGAGATTTTTTTCTAAAATAAAATAAGCATTGTGAAATTTTGTATAAAGTATTTAATTTTTAATGTTTCTTACCTCAAATAAATTGATGGTAAAAATATTTCAAGATGTGTTTCTCTTAGAGGCACAAATGGTAAAAGACCAGTATACAATAAAAATATTAATAATATAACTCTCTTCATTGAAAACAAAAGATTTACATTTGGATTCTAAAATCCAAACAAAAAGAAGTTAATAAACTTAATTTAAAAATTTATTTTTTACTTTATTATACAAACCATTTGATAACACTTTTTGGTAATCTCATCACTGAAATTTCCCCACACGGTATAGTCTTCTCTCTTATATTGTTTAATTAGCTCTGATACTTTGTATATTAGCTCATCATTATTGATCTTGATATCAATATTAATGGGCATAAGAGGAAAAGTATCAAAAACTTCTTTTAGTAAAACAAATTTTCTTTCCTCTTCTTTCTGTGAACCCTCAAAATCTACACCTGTAATAACACATTTTAATGTGATTAAAACTATTTTTAAATAATAATATATAAAAAAACTTTATACCTGGATCAAAGTCAATAGGTATTCTTGGTTTTAACAAAGGTAAATCTTTAAAATCAAGTTCACTGATATTTATATTTGAACCAGTACTTCGCAAGAGATTTTGATCGTGAGAAACAACAACTTGTCCATCCTTTGTTAAATGGCAGTCTAATTCTAACATTTCTGTACCAGCTGCTGTAGCTCTGTAAAATCATTTTAATTTAAAATTTAAATCAATTTCTTAATCAAGCAAAAAAATCTTCTCTTTCAGAAAACAAAAAAGATTTCAAGAACCGTCATTAAATCTTGCATACATAAAATTATTTACAAATGATGAATCACTTGGTTACACATAATGACAAGTCTAGAAAAGTTCTTAAATGTATTATGTTCAAGGTTATTTCAATTGAAGATACTATTTTAAAAGTGTGATACTATAAAAATCAAAAACTAATTATTCTCCAAGTAAAAATACTAACCGTTTAAAGGCACACATTGTGTTTTCATAACTTTCCCCAGCACCTGCAAAACAGTATTCAAAGACAAAAAATCAGAAGGTTAGTAAAGAATGAAACTCAAAACATAATAAGATTATTAAAACTTAATTACCTCCTCTATGACTTATGTGGTGACAAATGAATTTAATTTTTTTTTTCTTGTGTATCAACGTTGGATATTTAAACAATATTATCGACGTAAGGACGTAGCTTCCAAATAAAGTATAAAATAACATTGTCTGTGACACTTAATTAAGTTAAAAAATGATGACAAAGCTTGCGTAGAATTCGAAATTTTGTGTGATTTCAAAGTAACAAGTGCTCGATAACCTTCTACATCGGAGTATACACGCCAAGTCGAACCGACAGCAGACGATAAATACTTTTCGCACTTGAAATTCATCCGCAGATTGAGAAACGCTTTTCAACTGCTTCAATACGATGGCAACGCTTTCGTGTCCGAAATGATAACTAGGGTAAAGATTGCTATTTACTTAATAATCACTTATCACTTATGGATTATAAAAATACAAGTATTTTAGCAATATTCAATACTATTTTCATAAATTTTTACTGTATGTTTAAATGAAAATGTAGAAAAAATTGTAAGAAAATTTTTAAAAACAAAGATTACTAATAATTGGACTTAGCTTGTGGATTGTAAATGAGAAATTATACTAGACTAGCAATAAAACCAGATAATAATATTCTATATTTCTTGTGACAACAATGACAAACAATTTTCAATAAAAATTTTAAGCCGAACTTACAGCTTTATCATGCCCTCGAAACTAAAAATAAACGTAATTGTAATGATTTTCTTCTAGAAGAAATGTCATTTTTAAAATAAATATATAAAATGTGTTAAACCGAACTTGTGAAGTTACATTCATTTTATAACTCTATATACTTAGGTATATATGTTAATTAATGCAGGTACAAAAGTTTGTATTTAGCGCTATCAATTTATGCAGACACAGCAACTTAACGGAAATAAAAAAAATTTCGCGCCATATGATATGCGGACAGCGGCGCTACATGGTGATTGGCGCTGCCCACAGCTCACAGCCCAAGCTCGCCCAGCTCCGTGAAGTTCCAAAATGACATGCGAATATTGTTAAAAAAAAAATACCAATAATTGCGGAATTGTTAGCAACG
>JAWWEM010000010.1:9303218-9333954 GCA_035582935.1 Ormyrus thymus
CGTTGCTAACAATTCCGCAATTATTGGTATTTTTTTTTTAACAATATTCGCATGTCATTTTGGAACTTCACGGAGCTAGCTCGCCCCGGTGCCCCGCATCGCTTTCCATATGACGATCTAAAAGGTTGCCTGCATTATTAGTGGCCGCCATCTTAGTTTCTTTCATGGCAGATTCTGGATACCGAATGGTGAAATAATCTTTTGACCTTGCAAATTACGCCTTTAACAATTGATATAGACCACAAATTGGCCTTAGTTTAGTTGCTAAACATGTCATAAAACCTGCTGGATTAGTATTTCAATCAAGGTAAATTTAATATTATTTACTTTAATAAATACAGCATCGTCTGAAAGTAACTTCCTGTGCTACAATCTTACCGCCGCATTGACGCGATCTTCAACGCTTGCAGTCTATAAACTGGAAACTTGCTGAGAAATGCTTATAAGTTTTTTTATTTACCTTTTTTTTTGCAACTGAACGAACAACATTTTGTATTTATAAATTTATTTTATAAACATGTAATTTACATTTATAGAAGCACTTGCGCATTATGCCACGTTTTTATAACTATTTCATTTCATTACAATTTGTCATCTAGTATTTCATCTAAAATATGTAGTTTAGTTTAACTAATCTTTTATTCATGATTAGTACGTTAACTAGTGTCATCATTGACACAATCGAATATTGACATTGGTTACTTTATAATGTATACCTTCTTGTTTTAATAAAGTTAGCAGTCTTACTTTAAAATACTGAAATTGCTTTTTTACATTTCTTTTCTAATCATGAAAGTTTTACATTATAGGTAGTTAGGCATTTATAATCAAAATGTCTATACCGCCATATTTGATGGGCCCAAATCCTTGGGCCCAGATCATGGCCCAACAACAAGCGCATGCTCAGCTAGCAGCTGCTCAAGCTCATGCGCAAGCAGCAGCTCAAGCTCAAGCAGCACATCATGCTCACTTGCAAGCAATGAGTGGACAAGGACCTCCTTTGCCTCAACCTCCAAAGCAACCTGAAATACTCTCGGAGGACAAACTACAGGAAAAAGGTACATCTTTTTATTTAATATTTATCTAAAATAATTTTAAATTGTGTAATAAAATGATGCTGATATATATATATACATGTGTATTGTTGTTAAACATAATTATTAATGATCAAATTCAATTTTATAGCTCAAAAATGGCAACAACTACAATCCAAACGTTTTGCTGAAAAAAGAAAGTTTGGGTTTGTCGATGCTCAAAAAGAGGACATGCCTCCAGAACACATTAGAAAAATCATTAGAGACCATGGAGATATGAGTAGTCGTAAATATAGACATGATAAACGAGTTTATTTAGGGTAAATTATAATTCTTTAACAATTAATTAATGTTTAAAAAATATTAAATTGAATCAAGTAATAAAATTTTACTTATAGAGCTTTAAAGTATATGCCACATGCTGTGATGAAATTATTAGAAAACATGCCTATGCCTTGGGAACAGATAAGAGATGTCAAAGTTTTGTATCACATCACAGGTGCCATCACATTTGTAAATGAAATACCATGGGTCATTGAACCAGTATATATTGCACAATGGGGGTAAATATTCAATAATTTGAGTAACTAGATTATTTCTTTAATTTTTTTCACTATTTAATTTAAACTAATATTGTTTTAGTACTATGTGGGTCATGATGAGGAGAGAAAAGCGTGATCGTAGACATTTTAAAAGAATGAGATTCCCTCCCTTTGATGATGAAGAACCTCCATTAGATTATGCTGATAACGTTTTAGATGTAGAACCTTTAGAGGCTATTCAGGTTGAAATGGATTCTGAAGAAGATGGCCCTGTAGCTTCTTGGTTTTATGAACACAAACCACTTGTTGGAACAAAGTAAGTTAAATCATGTATATTTTTAAATTAGTAATTTTAAATTAGTAAATTAGTATTTATTATAATGATGAATTGCGTAGGGGTCCTGAAATCAACCATTCATGTGGGTTGACTGCTGCAGTATCTGTGATGAATTGTCTGAGACGAATCATCAAGTGCTGCAGTCGGATCAAATGCTAATCTGAATAATTTACATATTTTAAAAGTAGTAGTGCACTTATAAGTATAATTTTGAAATGATATTTATAAAAAAAAATTAATTAAACCTTTATACAATTTTTAGGTATGTCAATGGATCAACATACAGAAGATGGTATTTAAGTTTACCAATGATAGCTACGTTGTATCGTCTAGCAAACCCTTTGCTGACAGATTTAGTTGATCAAAACTACTTTTACTTGTTCGATCCTAAATCATTCTTCACTGCAAAGGCTTTGAACATGGCTATTCCCGGTGGACCGAAATTTGAACCTCTGGTCAAAGACTCCAATGCTGCTGATGAAGATTGGAATGAATTTAATGACATTAATAAAATTATTATTAGACAACCGATTCGAACTGAATATAGGATCGCTTTCCCATATTTATACAATAATATGCCACATTTTGTGCATCTATCTTGGTGAGACTTCAATATTACTTTTTTAGTTTTTTTAGTTTTTTTTTTTTTTTCAAATTTTAAAAATATTTAGTAGTATCCACTCTTGTTTTAAGATTTATTGTTAAGTCCTTTAAATCTTACTAGCGGCGTGGTAAAATACTTGGTAGTAGATATTCATATCCTTCATTAAGAGAAGAAGGACACTGCTGATTCTACCTACAAATTAAATTCATAAATATTATTTATGTACATTTAATCGTTAACATCTGATAAAGACAATATATTTTAGGTATCATGCACCAAATGTTGTGTACATTAAAACTGAGGATGCTGATTTGCCTGCATTTTATTTTGATCCTTTGATCAATCCTATTTCTCATCGAAATTCTTTAAAGGTTCGTATATAAATTTCTCAACATTTTTTATTCTAAAATTAAATTAAATTTTATCTGAGTAATAAATCAAGTTATTAGTTTTAAAATAAAATTGTTAATGCATATTACTCAGAGACTAAAAGTCACGTTTGCCCTGCATCAATGTAATAGTTCATGCAGTTTCCTAATTGACTTACAATTTTTTTTTAAATAATAGCTACAATATTCCTTTGTAAATTACTAATTTATCTTTAATTTTGAAAACAGACGGTAGAACCAGTTATAGAAGATGATGAAGATTTTATTCTTCCCGAAGAGGTTCAACCATTTTTGCAAGAAACTCCTCTTTATACCGATAACACAGCTAATGGAATTGCCTTACTTTGGGCTCCAAGACCATTCAACACTCGATCTGGTAGAACCAGGAGAGCAATTGATATTCCGCTTGTCAAAGCGTGGTATCGAGAACATTGTCCACCAGGACAGCCTGTCAAAGTCAGAGTTAGTTACCAAAAACTGCTCAAGTACTTTGTTTTGAATGCATTAAAACACAGGCACCCAAAACCACAGAAAAAACGATATCTATTCCGTTCTTTCAAATCAACTAAATTCTTCCAAACAACAACTTTAGATTGGGTCGAAGCTGGCTTACAAGTGTGTCGACAAGGTTACAACATGCTGAACTTGCTCATTCATCGAAAAAACTTGAATTACCTTCATTTAGACTACAACTTTAATTTGAAACCAAGTAAAACTTTGACAACTAAAGAGAGAAAGAAGTCTCGTTTCGGAAATGGTTCGTATTTTTTCTTTTCTAACGTATTTAATTGCAAACTATTTTCGAGTTACCAGGAAGTGATAATTTAAATGAGGAGATTATCCACCTATTACAGCTCGAAAATAAAAGTTCCTATTTGCCCTGCGTTAGTGTCTTATATATCTAAAGCAGTTTCCAAAATGACTACAAACTATATTTTTCTAAATTTTATCTTTAAAGATTTCAGTTACAGCGTGTGTCTCAGATTTTATATTCATTTTCAGCTTTCCATTTATGCCGTGAAATTCTAAGATTAACAAAGTTGATTATTGACTCACACGTTCAATATCGTTTGAACAACGTAGATTGTTTCCAACTTGCTGATGGCTTACAATACATATTTGCTCACGTTGGACAATTAACTGGAATGTATCGATACAAATATAAATTAATGAGGCAAATTCGAATGTGTAAAGATTTGAAGCACTTGATTTATTACCGTTTCAATACCGTAAGTTCCATAAATATTTTTTGTGATATTTTTACTTGTAATTAAATCAATATAGCCAGCTACATACTTAACTTAGGTTTCTAATGCAATTTTCTTATTGTTAAGGGTCCAGTTGGTAAAGGTCCTGGTTGCGGTTTCTGGGCACCAGGATGGAGAGTTTGGTTATTCTTCATGCGTGGAATTACGCCATTACTCGAAAGATGGCTTGGCAATCTACTTTCTAGGCAGTTCGAGGGTCGGCACTCTAAAGGAGTTGCAAAAACTGTTACCAAACAGAGAGTAGAATCTCACTTTGATCTGGAATTGAGAGCTTCGGTCATGCACGACATAGTTGACATGATGCCTGAAGGTATTAAGCAAAATAAGGCAAGAACAATTCTTCAGCATTTGAGTGAAGCTTGGAGATGTTGGAAGGCTAACATTCCTTGGAAGGTAATGATAATACTCTTTCTAAAATTTTATTTTCGAGTTGCAAATAACTATTGGTATGTTACTTATTTAATATCAAATATATTACAGTTCGAAAATAAAAAGTAATCTTTGCCCTGTGTTAATGTCTTCATATCTAATACAGTTTCCAAAATGACAACAGTTTTAATTAAAAATAAAATATTTAATTTAATCTAAAAGTTTTTATAAACTTCTAAGTTCTAATATTTTATCATTATATTTTGTAAATTAGGTTCCTGGATTACCAATCCCAATTGAAAACATGATTCTCAGATACGTTAAAATGAAAGCCGATTGGTGGACAAATACAGCCCACTACAATCGTGAACGTATTCGTCGTGGAGCTACTGTAGACAAGACAGTTTGCAAAAAGAACTTGGGGCGTCTGACTCGACTTTACTTGAAAGCTGAACAAGAACGTCAGCACAACTACCTGAAGGTGCTGAGTACTATCTTAGACAATCCTAATAAATTCATTTGTTCTTGCCGATAACTTTTGTTTTGTTTTCTTTGTTGCAGGATGGCCCTTACATCTCTCCCGAAGAAGCTGTTGCTATTTACACAACAACTGTTCATTGGTTGGAATCCAGAAGATTCGCTCCGATTCCATTCCCGCCGCTGTCGTACAAACATGACACCAAATTGTTAATCTTGGCTTTGGAAAGATTAAAAGAAGCTTACAGCGTAAAATCAAGATTGAACCAGAGTCAGCGTGAAGAACTTGGATTAATTGAACAAGCTTATGACAATCCTCACGAAGCTTTATCGAGAATCAAGCGTCACTTGCTTACACAGCGAGCATTCAAAGAGGTAATATTAAAATAATTTTTGACAAATAAAAAACGTACATACATTTACAAAACAAATTAATATTTTTAGTCATTTTTATTCATTGCTATAATTTTAAAAATTATTTAAGAGTTTTTATCACTGTTAATTAAAGACATATTTTGCATAGGTCGGTATTGAATTTATGGATTTGTACAGCCATCTTATCCCTGTCTACGACGTAGAGCCTCTTGAAAAGATCACCGATGCTTACTTAGATCAGTATCTGTGGTACGAAGCAGACAAGCGTAGGTTATTCCCGCCATGGGTGAAACCAGCCGACACAGAACCTCCACCACTTTTGGTTTACAAATGGTGTCAGGGAATCAACAATCTTCAAGATGTTTGGGATGTTAGTGAAGGAGAGTGCAACGTTTTGCTTGAATCCAAATTTGAAAAATTGTACGAGAAGATTGATTTAACATTACTCAATCGACTTCTGCGTCTGATTGTTGATCACAATATCGCTGATTACATGACAGCAAAGAACAACGTTGTCATTAATTATAAAGATATGAACCATACGAACAGTTATGGTATCATCAGAGGTTTGCAGTTCGCCTCCTTCATTGCTCAGTACTACGGTCTTGTCTTGGATTTGTTGGTTCTTGGTCTACAGAGAGCAAGTGAAATGGCTGGTCCTCCTCAAATGCCAAACGACTTCCTCACTTTCCAGGTTAGCTTTTAATATCATTTATAAGAAGTAATACACTATTCTAATTAAAACTGACGAAATAAGTAAATTGAATTTTTTTTTAATAAACTTTTTAAATCGAGTTTCAGGATGTTGATATTTTTATTTAAAAAACTATTGACCTATCAAAACTCGAATATAAACTGTCCTATTTGCCCTGCATTAGAGCTTCAATGTCTAATGCAGTTTCCTAAACGACTACACTTATCTTTTATTACAAGTCTTAATGTTTTTAAAAGTTACAATTAATGCACTACCAGAAATTTAGTTGACCTTACACACTTTTCTTTTTACAGGACGTTCCTTCTGAAACTGCCCATCCTATTCGTCTGTACTGCCGATACGTCGATAGGATCCACTTATTCCTTCGCTTCACAGCAGACGAAGCACGAGATCTTATTCAGCGGTACTTGACTGAGCATCCTGATCCAAACAATGAAAATATCGTAGGATATAACAACAAAAAGTGCTGGCCGCGTGACGCACGCATGCGATTGATGAAGCACGATGTTAACCTTGGTCGTGCGGTTTTCTGGGATATCAAGAATCGTCTGCCACGATCTACCACAACCGTCCAGTGGGAGAATAGTTTCGTCAGCGTTTACAGTAAAGACAACCCGAACTTACTATTTAATATGAGTGGTTTTGAGTGCCGGATTCTACCAAAGTGTAGAATGACTCACGAGGAATTCACGCATAGGGATGGTGTCTGGAACTTACAGAATGAGATAACGAAAGAACGTACAGCACAGTGCTTTTTGAGAGTTGATGATGAGAGCTTGCAGAGATTCCATAACCGTGTGAGGCAAATTTTAATGGCTTCTGGATCAACAACGTTCACAAAGATCGTCAACAAGTGGAACACGGCCCTTATTGGTCTTATGACGTACTTCCGGGAAGCAGTAGTCAACACTCAAGAGCTTCTTGATTTGCTTGTCAAGTGCGAAAACAAAATCCAAACCCGTATCAAGATCGGTCTCAATTCCAAAATGCCTTCAAGATTCCCTCCGGTTGTGTTTTACACACCCAAAGAATTGGGAGGTCTGGGAATGTTATCCATGGGTCACGTTCTTATTCCACAATCTGATCTGAGATGGTCCAAACAAACCGATGTTGGCATCACTCATTTCCGATCTGGTATGAGTCACGACGAGGATCAGCTTATTCCTAACTTGTACAGATACATTCAACCGTGGGAATCAGAATTCATCGATTCACAAAGAGTATGGGCGGAGTATGCTCTGAAGAGACAAGAAGCCAATGCGCAAAATCGCAGGTTGACATTGGAGGATTTGGAAGACAGTTGGGACAGAGGAATCCCTAGAATCAACACGCTCTTCCAAAAGGATCGACATACATTGGCTTACGATAAAGGCTGGAGAATTAGGACTGAATTTAAACAGTATCAGGTTCGTAAAATATTTATTGTTTAATGTCTAAAATAAATGGCCCATCAGCTAAATGAAAAAGCTAAATGATGAAAAGTCTAGGGGTCCTGAAATCAACTGGAAATGTTGGTTGATAGTTGTAGTATTTTTGATGATTTGTCTGAGATGAAACATCAAATACTGCAGCTAGATATATTGCTATGCTGAGTAATCATAAGATATTAATATTTGTTTGCATTATGTATACTTATCTTATTAATATATGTTAAACGTTTATAGGTTTTAAAACAAAATCCATTCTGGTGGACTCACCAACGTCACGATGGTAAATTGTGGAATTTGAATAACTATAGAACTGACATGATTCAAGCGCTTGGTGGCGTAGAAGGTATTTTGGAGCACACTCTATTCAAAGGAACATATTTCCCAACTTGGGAAGGTCTTTTCTGGTAAGTTAAATCAATCTTATTTATTTGAAAATCCGCTGCAAAAAGTCGATAGCGTAAAACAAAATTTTAATTTTTATAGGGAAAAGGCATCAGGATTCGAAGAATCTATGAAGTACAAAAAACTGACAAACGCTCAGCGATCTGGTTTGAATCAAATTCCAAACCGTCGATTTACATTATGGTGGTCACCAACCATCAACAGAGCCAATGTATACGTAGGTTTCCAAGTACAACTGGATTTAACTGGAATTTTCATGCACGGTAAAATCCCAACCTTGAAGATTTCCCTCATCCAGATCTTCCGTGCTCACTTATGGCAAAAGGTCCATGAGTCAATCGTCATGGATCTTTGTCAAATATTTGATCAAGAACTCGATGCACTTGAAATTGAAACTGTACAAAAAGAGACTATCCATCCTCGTAAATCATACAAAATGAACTCGTCTTGTGCTGATATCCTCCTTTTCTCCGCTTATAAGTGGAACGTTTCGCGACCGTCTCTCCTTGCTGATTCCAAGGACGTAATGGACAACACGACAACTCAAAAGTATTGGATAGATGTGCAGCTTCGATGGGGTGATTACGACTCTCACGATATTGAGCGATATGCACGTGCAAAATTCCTAGATTATACTACAGACAACATGTCTATTTATCCATCACCTACTGGACTGTTGATCGCAATTGATCTTGCCTACAATCTACACAGTGCATACGGCAATTGGTTCCCTGGCTGTAAGCCACTTATCCAACAGGCTATGGCTAAGATTATGAAAGCCAATCCTGCCTTATATGTATTGCGAGAACGCATCAGGAAAGCCTTGCAATTGTATTCTTCAGAACCTACTGAACCCTACTTGTCATCGCAGAATTACGGAGAATTGTTCTGTAATCAGATTATCTGGTTCGTAGACGATACCAACGTCTACCGCGTCACTATTCACAAAACTTTTGAAGGTAATTTAACGACAAAGCCTATTAACGGTGCCATCTTTATCTTCAATCCTCGAACTGGTCAGCTCTTCCTCAAGATCATTCACACGTCAGTATGGGCTGGTCAGAAACGTTTGGGTCAGTTGGCTAAGTGGAAAACCGCCGAGGAAGTTGCTGCTTTGATTCGGTCACTACCAGTTGAAGAACAGCCAAAACAAATTATTGTAACGAGGAAGGGTATGTTAGATCCGCTCGAAGTCCATTTGCTCGACTTTCCGAACATCGTCATCAAAGGATCCGAATTACAATTACCATTCCAGGCTTGTCTAAAGGTCGAAAAATTCGGTGACTTGATTCTAAAGGCTACCGAGCCGCAAATGGTTTTGTTCAATCTTTACGATGATTGGCTAAAGACCATTTCATCTTACACTGCATTCTCGCGTCTGATTCTTATTCTTCGAGCTCTGCACGTCAACACGGAAAGGACAAAAGTTGTATTAAAACCTGATAAGACTACTATTACAGAGCCTCATCACATCTGGCCTTCACTCACTGATGATGAATGGGTAAAGGTTGAAGTACAATTGAAGGATCTCATTTTAGCTGATTACGGAAAGAAGAACAATGTAAACGTGGCTTCGCTTACGCAATCTGAGATTCGTGACATTATTCTTGGTATGGAAATTAGTGCTCCATCAGCTCAACGTCAACAAATCGCTGAAATCGAAAAACAGACTAAAGAACAATCGCAACTGACTGCTACAACAACAAGGACAGTGAACAAACATGGAGATGAGATCATTACGGCTACAACATCTAATTACGAAACGCAATCATTTAGCTCAAAAACTGAATGGCGTATTCGAGCTATTTCTGCTACGAATTTGCATTTGAGAACGAATCACATCTACGTATCGTCTGACGATATCAAAGAAACTGGCTACACTTACATTTTACCAAAGAACGTTCTCAAAAAGTTTGTAACAATCTCAGATTTACGAGCTCAAATTGCAGGATATTTGTATGGTGTTAGTCCGCCTGATAATCCTCAAGTAAAAGAAATAAGGTGTATTGTTATGCCTCCACAATGGGGTACCCACCAGACTGTACATTTACCAAACATGCTTCCAAATCATCAGTATCTTAAAGAAATGGAGCCTCTTGGATGGATTCATACTCAACCAAATGAATTACCACAGCTGTCTCCTCAAGTAAGATATTTTTCTTTTTTGATAAAAAAATGACTTTATTTAAAGAACAAGTTATTTATAAAGTTTAATTCTTGTAGGATATATCAACTCACGCTAGAGTGATGGCTGAAAATGCAACATGGGATGGCGAAAAGACAATTGTAATTACGTGCAGTTTCACTCCTGGTTCATGCTCTCTTACAGCATATAAACTAACCCCTAGGTTAATTTTAAATTTGATTTTAAAATAGCTTTCTTTAATCATAAATTTAGTTATATAAAAGTAATTATAATTTTTAATTGCAGTGGATTTGAATGGGGAAAACAGAATACTGACAAAGGAAATAATCCTAAAGGATATCTTCCTAGCCATTATGAAAAAGTTCAAATGTTGCTGTCTGACAGATTCCTTGGATTCTTTATGGTCCCAAGTCAAAGCTCGTGGAACTACAACTTTATGGGTAGGTTTCAACATATAATCCCAAATTTTATTTGAAACAAAATAAGTGCATTTTGATAAAATTTTCCAATAGGTGTGAGGCATGATCCTAACATGAAATACGAACTTCAACTGATGAATCCAAAAGAATTTTACCATGAAGTACACCGACCGGCTCATTTCCTAAACTTTGCTAGTCTAGAAGATGGTGACGGTGTCGGTGCAGATCGAGAAGATGCGTTAATTTAAAGCTTTAGGAAAAATAATTGTAAGGCCGTCTTGTACATAGTATTATATTCACTCTGTAAAATAAAAAGCGTAAAGGACATTAAGTTTTTTAAGCAAATGAAAATCTTAGCTTGTATTCCTATTATTGATAAAATATTTTCATTGACTTTTTCACTCTCCAAATTTATATTTATTTGCATACTTATCATGTCCTTGATATTGTAATTTCTAGCTATAATTATAAATACGTTTTTTAAGTAAATAAAAAAAATATAAAAAAAATATAAAAAAAATAGAGAATTTATTATTTCAAGTCCTCCCTTACCTTTTATTATAATTATAACATTTATAGAATTTTAATTTTTAACAAGATATATTAGGTTTTATTTAATAAACTACCATTTTTTTTTGCTAAAAAATGTAACAGCATAAACACAGAAATGTTTCATCTAAATTCTAGTATTATCTGGATTACTTATTTATTGGTACTAATTGAAAATATTATTTAATAGCATCTATAATAAATTAATTTTTAATCCCCAGGCAGCCGACCTGGCCCCGTAATGTTTGTCACTTACCACTTGACCTTGCGAGAACTTCACAATGGTCAAAAAGGCTTTTCCTGTAAGATGATTCTAAACCCAATTCGGCCACTAGATGGCTGTCCGAAAACCCTTCAATTCGCAAGCGGATAAAAAGTCAAACGATTGGTATATAAGAAAAAATCAACAAGATTCATATCAGGGTCGGCACGAGACCGAGACAACAAACGTCCTTCTTCGCTTTCCGTCTGAGGACGGGTATGAAGAAGGATATACCCAATAACCCATTGAATTTTAATGGCTTTTCTTCGCCATTTGGGTTGGCCATCGTCGCGTGGTGTTTATCCGCGGCGAGAACAATCAGGAAATGGCAGTATTGTTGGGCTTGGTTGTGTTCGGCGTAACTTTTGGAAAGTTGACTGAAAAGTTTAATAGCTAAAGTATTGGATATCCTTTGTTTTAATACCCATGCATTTTGGAGACTGACGCAATCTAACTACGTATATTATATCATTTTAATTTTTGATTACATCAATTAAGATAGTTTTCATAAAAAATTAGTTAGAATTAAGCCTGAATTAAAGTTTATGATTAAACACCGACTAGGTCTCGACTTCTAGTAGCGATACAGGTTTTTTTATAATTATTTATGTACTATTTTTACCCGTAACATTCTTATTAGCCAACTGGGACAACTTGGCGGCAAATTTTTTCAATGTCTGACTGATAAATATTTCAGGCTTATTTGTAGTTTTATTGGCGCCTGTTGTATGCATCACCTGTTGCATTTATAAAATGATGTTTATAAACAAATGAGAACTTTTTCTTTAAGTCATCAAATATATAAAAAATTTTGATTAGTTAAATAAAATTTGTATAAACTTCGTTCACCTAAGAAAAAAAATTCCAATTTTTCGCAAGTCAACCTGAAGAATGAACGTTTTTTAATTGTCGACATAAATTAATGTTTAGAGCGAGATGATAGGATTGCAGGTTAAAAAATCATAGTAGATGTATAAAATCAGTTTCAATATATTTAACACACATAGACATTAAAAATTACAAATGATCATAAGAGAAAACTCGACGTAATAAATTGTACTTCGCGATAAATAAATGCACCTTAAGCATAATAAAAACTAAAAATACACCGCGTACAACAAATCCCTTGTCGTTCCAGGCTTTCTCGAGCCGGGTTGTCGGTGCAGTCAACTGACACCGACAATAAAACTACGCCCAACTTACTCACTAAACGAGACAGACAGTGTAAACATGCGAAACGTACACAGAAGTATATATATATATATATATATATATATAAACAATTGCAAAAGGCGTTGAAAGTTTAGAGTTCTGACTAGAAACGAGCGGTGACAAGTCAAAGTGCATCGAGGTCGCGATCGATATATCTCGCTTACGGAGAAAAAGCACCCTGATAGCCAAACCTGCTTTATGCATTGTTATTACATGGCGTTGTGAATTTAACGGTAATGAAGAGCTCCTTGAGATTAACAAGAGAAGCTAAAAAACTTATGATTAGGAGGTATTACGTATAGAAGGTGCATGTATATATGTCTACATACTTGATAATGCCCAGCATCATCGGAAATGAAAAACTGCCTCTTTAAACAATTTTGCAGGAGCAAGTGAGATTTGAAAAACAAGTTTAATATTTGTGTTTAGCAGCATTCTAAATGCCTAATTTTACTCTTATGTTAAAAAGTGTTTCGTTATTTTTCATTTTTTGTTTTTAGTTCAAAGTCTTAAAACTATTTGTTCGAACTAATATCTACGCTTTCGCATTTTCTTCGAAGCATAAAAAAAATCCTTACAAAAGTAAAATAAAAGTTTAGAATATAAAAAAATCATTCTGATTGAACGCAACAAGTCATTTGGTTTGATTTTAAAAGTAAAAAATTATAAAAAAAAAATTAAATTTTACTTATCATATAACCAAGTAAATAATCTTACTTTTTGAGAATAGACATGCTCAACCGGTCAAAATAGCATAATTCGCTTTGTTTTCAAGCAGTCAAGAGTTGGAGATGTGATTATTTGAACTCTCAAGTACATTCTTTGATAGAAAAATAATCCTGTCCGGAGATTGCAGGGCCGCTTACATAATATATATTTGGTTTTGTATATGAAAATATGACAGACAGATCGACCCGTTCAATTTTTTTTTGACGTTTCTCCGAGGTATTTCCGCGAGCACTCATCATCAGTCGTACACATAAAAGGCAGCTTATATAAAAATACATTATCCTAAGCATTTCTAACATAAGTAGTCATCACATTCTTAAAAACTAAAAGTAAGTAGCTTTATAAAATTTGTATATTCATAGACGTAAACGATATTATCGAATCTTTTCGTAAGATATACATATATGTATATGTATATATATTTGTTTAAATATCCGGAACGCATCTTTCGTCGCATCTCCAAAAGCACCCACCGAGCCGATACAATAAACGTTCTTTTTTTTTCTTTTTCTGCAACCGAGCACAAAGAAGCACGATCGACGAAACGACGAGAGGCGGCCCCGACCCATACATCCTAAAAGATCTCGGTGATCCTCTTGGCTACCAGGAGGGAAGCGTGTTTGCGTCCGTTGTCGAGGCGAAACTCGAACGGCGCGAGCGGAGCGACCCCCTCGGCCCTGACGGTTCAGATGCAGTCGCTCTCGTCGGTGACGGTGGGCTTGCCGCGGTAGGTGTCGGCGTACGGGTTTATCTTCTCCTGGAGGGGGGCGTTGGTGATGCAGGTGGTGCGGGAGGCGGAGCTGGTGGGGCAGCCGCTGCGGGTCGAGTTGCGCGACAGGAAGCTGCCCTCGCAGCCGAAGCGCTTCAGCAGCAGGTTCTTGATCTTGTCCTTCCAGACGAAGATTATGAAGATTATGACGCCCTGGAGGGTGTTGGTCAGGTCGGTTATGTACCAGACGTACTTCGGCAGCTTGTCCTCGAACAGCCAGGAGATTATCTCCATCGACCAGTTGATGCCCATGACGATGAAGAGCTTCAGGTAGAGGTTGAACCTGGAGAGGAGGGTAGACATTTTTTAATCATGATGAAAAGCTTCGTTACGAAGGTCTTTGTTCCAAAGAACGTTGTAATAAAATCAAATTGGGTTCTATTCTTAGCGTATTAAGAAGATATATTCAGCTGGTTAACAGGTAAACTTATCAAACTGAATGTATTCAATTATTTTACGTAAAACCGTATTCTTGAATGAAAAATTTAATCGAATTCATGAATAAATTGCGTTAAATTAAATTATACGTTTTAAAAATTATACGTTTTTTTTCTTCGAGTGTATAGCTGTATAAAATATAGAGGACGAGTCTAAAAAGTGCGCAAATGTCCGAGTGAAGAAAGCGTTAAAATCTTATTAATTTAATATTTAATTATCTCGGAAGAAAATAGTTGAATTGATAGAAATCAAAATGTAATTTAAAGCACCCGATATAGATACTAATATAGAAAGGACATCGGACAATTGACTAAAACGAGTTTTTTGACCTTTTAAATAAGCACATTTTATAATGCTTGACCAAGAAATTCTAAATCCTGAGGTGATAGAGCAAAACTAAGGTCAAATACATGTTGAGCAGATCAAAATGTTATATGCAAATATGGTATTTAGTCAGTGGTGCGAACCTGCACTTTTTGTTTTTTTGTATATCAGGCAATAATTAAGTTAATTACATCATTACTTTCTGAAAACATAGCATCTATCGCTTATTAAATCGTCAATTGAAAACTGCTCAAAACCATAATAAATTCTAAATCGATATCCCGCACAAACATTTACAGTCTCCCAACTCTGAAATCTATTTTCCGACCCGAATCGCGCATTCTCTTTGACACGAATTTCCGCAGAAGCTCGCCTGTTTATTTTCAATAAAACGATTCTCAAAAACGAGAAAGAAACCTCGATTTTCCGAATCCCCGCCGACCCGCCAGAATGAAGATGCAAATGAAAGAAGAGCATTGAAAGCCTCGAGCGCGGCTCCTCGCGCATAAACGCTGCACCGGAGGCGTTTATTGACACGGCGCTGCCTACTGTAAATAAGAGGGCGACTAGAACGGGGTAAACTGTCTTTCACTGCCGGTAAGGCGGCGGAGATTCGCGGCGAGGACGAATTTACAGCGGCCTGGCTGTTGATTTTCAATAGGCCGAAATGGGAGAGTTTGCGAAAAATACGGGTCGCGGGGAGACTGCCGAGTCGCATGCATTTTTCAGCGGATGGTCGGTTTGAGCTTAACGGTTTCGTTACGAGCATTCTGCGGTATTGAAATTCTTGGCTCTTGGCTTTATTAGCGTTCAGATCTTCTATGCTACTGTAATGGAGAAATAGTCAAGTTTACGAGCTTGTAAAAATTATTCAAATTGCACTTTAACTGCAGAAGATCTCGCAATTAAATTTCCATCTCGGTTCAGAAAATTGTAACGTAAAAAATTTATGCGACACTGACTGTAAATCATACACTGATTTATTACCTGTAATAATTTATTATACTTATTTAATTAGCGTTACAAAACGATGATTTACGTATATTTTTCATCTGTAAACTTCTTTGCCTCCCTCTTTACCACAATTCCTGTACTAATAAAATCCGTCACTTTTTTAGTCCCATTAAACCATAATTTACCAACCTATAATGTGGAAAAGCGACTTTTAAAAAATGTTGCCTCACACTAAAAATTTCCCAACAAACTTCTGCTTGATTCAACAACAACTTTAAATTCAGCTCTTCCCAATGAAAAAAAAACTTGCCCAACGGACGTCGAGCTAAATCACCCCGCGGGAGTAAAAAATCTCCATCTCCGCCGGCACCTCAAGAGATTAAAATAATAACTCAGAGGACCCACCACTGCTTGTTGTCGTCGTGGCGCCGACTCTCGCTGCCCTTCAGCTGTCGGGCCGTGTCCTGCTTGTGCCTCAGGATCTTCAGGGCCGTCAGGACGAAGAGGCAGATGTTGCAGATGACCGTCGCCCCCATCGGCGCGTAGAAGTAGTAGAACCTCGCCTGGTGACCTGCGGGAGAAGGGTTGAAGATGGTGGCGTTACTTTTTACGTGCGCCGAGAAACGCGCTCGTAAAGAATTTTCTGCTTTTATTTACTGCCTTTCGCAATATCGGGAAATAAGTTCGCTCGGCTTCAATTTTGTCGGGGAATTTTTTTTTTTTTTTTTTTTTTTTTGCTCGAATCGAGGGAATTTACGATGATACTTTTTACACCGACGCGCAAATGTGACTTTGAATTGAATAAACGAAAATTTGATCGGAGTTATGCTTTGTTTGAAGAGTTTCGAATCGATGTTTTGAAATGAAGATCGGTGGACTCGTAAGAGTGTAAAAATATAAAATTGAATAAAATAAAAGAGATGCCGTAAATTTCAAATTTAACTTGTTGCTATTCTATAAGAAATTATTACCGTAGTATCGTCTTTTTCTTCTAAAACTCCTAGAAAAATTCTAAACACGAGCTAAAACAAAAGTAAAAAAAAACGTTATCGCACTCCTGAAAGTTGTACCGTTATTACGACTTTTATGTCCTTCGCTCTGAAGAATTTTGCCAGTTAAGCCCGAAATTAAAATTTTCCCTTCTATCACAATACGGCAGATTACTTTATCCGCGCTCCTCCATTCAGCGCGAAAATTAGTCGACCTAATTTCCCGTTCTCGGAAGTGTATACATTTGTTCTTCTTCTCACGATTTTTCTCGGGACTTTTAAAAGTACTCGGAAGAAAAATACTTAACGGCCGGCTAAATAGTCGCGAAATTTGTCACGCATCCAAGTAGTTTTGCGAACGCCGCTCCAATATATTACAGTCGCTGATATTCTAAACTTTCACGTCGTTACTCAAGGCGCGAGGAATTGCGAGAAGTTTTTCTTGGTAACAATCAACCCTCTTCTTTTGTAGGAAATGAAAAAGCACTTATCGAGTTTACGTGTTTTTAAAATATGTGTATATATATATATATATATTTGCTTCTAGAAATTCTGCGTGCAAAGCCTATTATCCAGATATAGGGTTTTATAGTGTTCGTTAATGTGCATAAAATGAAAGAATAAAAAGAGTCTATATGTCGTAGAATAAATCAAAGCTGAATAAACCTTTCGTAACTGTCCCTTTTAGAAACACTGCTACGGCGAGCGATAAATCATACATTAAAAAGTGAACCCGCGAAATGTTAATTTATCTTTAAAGCACTATTGATCAAAAATCATTTTTTAAAAGAATTTTTATATTTATTTACATATAAAGAAGCTCGCCTTTTCTTCAATTACTCGCTACTTTAATAAACTCCATTGATCGACAGCCACCCAGAAAATAGAGAACCCAAAATCTGCATCACTCGCCCATATTACTTCGCATATCCACCCAAAGGAGCGCGCGCCGCCCATTATAAATAAAGCAATACATCTCACTCACTCTCGAACCAGCAGCTGCCCTTTCCAAACTCGGGCCTGACGATACTGTTCGGTATGCCGGGCACCAGGTCCATGATCATGCAGACGACGGTGAGCACGGTGGCGCAGCCCCAGGCGTAGATCGAGTACATGATGAACTTCTTGCGCTCGCGCTGCTTGACGCTCCCGTGCAGCGAGCGAAAGCCGCTGGAACAGGAAGAGAGAGCCGTTTACAAAAGCATCCGCGGCGATCTTTGAATTCGGCGCGGATGAGTGTGTGTGTGTGTGAGTGGCGTGTGTCGCTCGACGGTGCTGGTATACGAGACACTTAGGCAGACTGAGGTGGAAATATAGGAGAGCGAAATTTTAGTTGGTTAGAAACTTCTAATACTCGCAGAGCGCGCGGATTTTCGTCAAGAGTTCAAGTGTCAATCAATAGTTTCTCTTGCCATATTGGCTTGCTTGTACACGCTCGCCAAAATTAGAGGAGGGCGGAGATTCGGCTAATTTTGCTAGTGCAACGGGGAAATGGGAGCTTAGACGCAAAATTATAATAGGGCACTTAAAGTGTGGAGTTTGATATTTATTTTCTGCTTCGGCGAGCATAAACCGAGAGTTTTATGTGACTGGTAGGAGACCCACGGCGCGGGGATTGTTTTCAATTGGGGTTTAGAATTTTCTATTTTTACCAAAGTATTAGAAGCTTTAAGACAACTAAAATTTAACGTATTAAATCAATCGAGAATTTGTAAGAACTTTTTCTGACAGTGTAATAAGAATGAAAAAAAAAGAAACGGAATGCGTTCGCCACACTTAAGAAAAAAGAGGACTTGTTTTCAAAAGAAATAATCGGGTGTATTTACTCTCTGAAAAAAAATTACTGCGTTTATTTTTGCTGTCAATCAATGTACGTACGTTGGATTACATTTCAGATATTCTCTCAATTATTCTTCTCTTACTATCTGTGCAAACAACTCATCTCTCCGACGGAGCTATGAAATACAATTTACACTTCTACATTTCTTACAGAAAATCAATTGCAGCATTTGGACAAAAACAATTTCTACCATTTCATCATTATAAATTGATTGAGATAACCAACGAGAAGATAGGCTGTAAGTCTAACATTTAGAAAAGTATAATGCAAGGAAAAAACAGTATAACTACTCGCTAATCTACTCGTGCACTACTTTACAAACACAAAGAGAAGTAATCGAAAATTTATGTAAATATATAAATGGAAGAGAAGACTATTGATCATACAGTTAAGACTCTCACCAGTGATGGTTCGGTACTTTTAACATCGCCGTTTGCAGGCTTGCAAGAAAAGGTTATACAATTCGCTTTAATAAATGATCGGAGATTTGCATTGCGCTGGTAAAATGTATTATGGCGAGCGAGACGAGCGAGCCGGTGATTTGGTCAGCTCATTTTTTACAGAGTCAATATTCCGCCGCGAGTTCAGGCTAAGAGTATATGTTATCGTCCGTTCGCAGTACGAGAGAGACCTGGGAATTCACGTCGCGAGCGGTAAGTTGCGGTTTTTTGGTTTCTCGATAACTGCGAATGAATAGTCTCTTTCCTGGTTCCGTTTTCGCTCATTGCATCATGCACTTTTTTTCTCTTTTTTGAGGAAGCGCCAATTTTTTAAGACTACATATTAGATTACTCTTTTGTCGTAAGATATATTCAAGTGCTATTTTTATAAAGTCAAGTGGCGATAAATTATTACCGTTATCAATATTGCACAGGGTTTTTTCTATTTTTTATTAACGTTTTATCGTTTTTCCTACTTTAAATAGTTGAGAGCGAGGTGTACTTTGTTAAGTCTATGTGGTTTACTGTTCGTCTCGTTACTAGTTAAGAAATCTTAAAAATATGTAATAAATTATTAAAACGACGATAAAGTACATTAATATAATAAGGGCTATTTTTTCTACATCGTACACAAGAAAATCGATTTACTTTCATCCTAAGAAATTACGGTATTATTAAAATTTACCTATCAGAAAATAATTACACCTCGGCCGCCTGAGCCAAGGACCGCTCTGAGGAGCAGCTTGTAATATCTAACTCATTATCTATATACATGTTTATTTCATTCATTCGTCAATCATCGCGCGCCGACATTTCGCATTCGTATAATTTATCTCGAGGTACCATTCGTGACTCGAGATTTTGAGATCGAGGATACCGTTTTCGAGAAATACTATAAAAAACCGAACGAATCTCAATTGGGATTTTCATAACAAGGAAAGGATTATAAAAAAAAAAAATGAATAACAATCAATGCCAACTGTGGGCGCGCAATGCGCCTCAATTAACCAAGTCTGTAAGAATATAAAAAGCTTCCAATTCAAAACTAGTGCGAACCCTCTTCCCAGAAAGCACCTCCCGGCGCCTCCGCATCGCCTAATTAATGCGCGCACACGACGCTCTCCATTCCAATGTCAGGGGGCGCCACTCGATCTTTTCGGATCGCACGCGACGCGCCGTTTATGACGCTCGCGGGAAATTCCCTTATTCAACGGGGCCGAGTTTCGCGCCCCGAGCAACGAACAGCTTTACCGCCGCGATTGCGTGTGCTTCCTAAGTCGCTGGAGGTGTCTGCTCCAAGACTGCACGAGCCAGGGAGTCGGGCAATCAATATTATACGCGATGGAGGAGGAAAATTAGTTTTTAGGGCATGCAAGTGTTTGGAAGGAACCAATAATTGATGGTAATGCGTACTGCTTTCGTGGAGGCTTACTTTGAACTTAGCGCGCGGAGTCATTTTTTGATAGTCCTGTGTTATTCAACGTTGGTGTACAGAGGTGAATCATTGTTGTGAATCACGCGTGTCGCCGATATTTAGACCGATGTTTTACTTTCGTTGCCGCTCTTTGTGGACTTTGAGCGTAACCGCGATTAATTTTACGAGTTGCACTCTGGTGTATACATCAACGTATTAAGAATAATTTTTTCTTCTAAATTTACTAATTTTTCTTGCAAGTTTAGTAAAAACTATTAAACTTGTAAGAAAGTTTAGTAACTTCCTCACCCTCCTTGAGTTACTGACGAGTCTATCTAATTCTTCTTAAAACGCTTTTGCCCGTGTTGATTTAGTATTGGTTTACTATCTTTTACGATTTTCCTGTTAAAAGGGTAATTAGATGTAGCTTCGCCGTGTGAAGAGGTATTATATCGGGTATTACATTGCACTGCATACACGCTGTAATCAATCAATATCTTCTTGACTTGATCAATATCCCTTCAAGGTAATCGGCATGTGTTTCAAAATGTGTATACAACAGCTGTCTTATGCATGCGCAATTTCGAAAAAAATAAATGGCGATTCTTTAATTTGCTTTCATGACTTGCTATTTATGTCTTGACAATTTATTTGCAGATTACACAATTTATTTGTTAATTGCGGAATAACTTACTTTTTACAGAGCCATTTAGTTGCAATGTCGCTATTAATCACGTCCGCCGGTCGTGTGAATTTACCGCCAACAGTTACTTCTCTTTAACTCGCTTTACTTTTCCCCGAACCGTTTTACACTGTTTACCTCTGAGCCTTGAAAAAACGCTCTACCGCTAAACTCTAAAAAAAACCTTCTCCAAGACTTTTCCTCCTTATTTAGTAATCCTTTTTACTTATTTACTCCTTATCCCTTTCTTCTCCGCACCGTTTTCAGGAAAGAAAACTCAGCAAGCCGCCCGAGAGAGCGATCGAACGCGACGAGATCACAAAAGCCAACGCCGTCGTCAAATCGAGCGGTGGAAATAAAGCTCGTCTCCCCGGCACCGACAACCCGACCTCTCGTCCGTGCTCTCCCCGAGAGCGCGCGTGGATGTCTGACTCGCGCCGGGCGGTTCTCTATAATTGATCGTCGCTTTTGCTCCCGAACAATGGAGCGCACTCGAGGCTGCACAGTTCCGCCGGGCGTCCGGCCCACGCAGCGAATTTCCCCGAGGGCGGGTTTTCGCCGACCTACTTATTGGCGGGAGTTCGTTTTGGGACTTCGGAGATTTTTCGCTCGATCTCCTTCCGGGAATCCTCGGGTGTTTGGCTTGGCGCTTTTATTAATTTTCCAAGGTCAAAATCGGCTCGTTTGTTTGCCAAGCGTTGCTTCTGGGAATGCGGGAGGTTGGCGTCTAGGAAGTGCGAGGAGATTTGACTGTGGAAAATGGGTGGATGGCTTTTTTGAGCTTATTGGCGAAAGGGGTGGAGAAATTTGAGGCTGAATTCTCGAAATTTGGGAGAGGGGTCGTTTGTTCTTGCATTGCAATTGCAATTACGGATGCGAGTTTGCTTCACTATTTTTCTTAACATACATCGACATCATCTGACGTTAGAAGAATAACATTTTATTTAAGTGAAAAATTACTACAGGATCTAATAATGTGAAGTTTCGTGTCAGTTTCCTTCAAAATCTTATTCCAGACCATTAAATCAAGCTTGCGTGCAATACGAAGAAAAGCTCAAATATTTTAATTACAAATTTGAATGTAATATTAGCAACCTTTTCTAATAAAAAGTAAACAAATTCATCATAAATTAGTAAATTAAAACTATAAGAGCTTTTTGTATTTAGCATTATCATCCTCTGTAGACCC
Source organism: Ormyrus thymus (assembly GCA_035582935.1). Classification (NCBI taxonomy): domain Eukaryota; kingdom Metazoa; phylum Arthropoda; class Insecta; order Hymenoptera; family Ormyridae; genus Ormyrus; species Ormyrus thymus. The sequence goes on from JAWWEM010000010.1 coordinate 9,325,517, forward strand.
ATTTTTGTAATTGATCAAAAAAACCACTCCCCAAGTTTTTAAATTCGACCTACTTCTTCGTCAAATTCATTTCTGTCATTTTCCAAAAATGATCTTCATCATAAAATTCCTTTCGCTGATAAAATTGAAAGAATTCATTTTATATATAAATAAAATGTTTTATGAATTTTTTATAGCACCTTCTTATCGATTATTTATCAAAAAGGTTATTTCAGTCACCGCAAATTATCGCTAAATGGATAACGTTTCGCATATTCAATATTTTTAGGTATCGTTTGTAAAAAAAAGCAATTGACCGAGAGTGTATTTGTATGTAGTTCGTTACACGTCATATTTTTTTAAATTAGCGAACAAAAGCAGCAAAAAATCGCAAATTGATATCAATATTCTTTTTTTTCGTATACTTTTCAATCACGGCGATAGCGAATTCAATTGCAGTCAGTTCACTCATGCGAAAGAAAAAATCCTGAATATCAACGGCGCGTAAAAAAGAGTATTTTTAGAGACGGACGAAGATTAATTATTTTTAAACGGCGCCACTAACTTTTATTCATCAATCAATTGTTTTCAACAAAATGCGTGATAAATCGTAGGCGCGACGATCGACAAAAAAGTACGATTTAGACAAATGACTCCATAAATGATTGTTCAAAATGCTCGAACGGTTAGTTCTACCAAAGAAGCTCCGTTAGAAAGAATCTTCTATTGTAAAGAACCATAAATTCTAATCAGAGTTTGCAAACAAACGGCGCACGCTACACCTTTTTTATCGATCGGGGGATTAAAGTTTTTTCAAAGCCAACTTTTTATACGATCTTGCTTCGGACACTATGGATTTGGAGGGTTTACTTGTAACTTCTGAAAATCCCATATCCCGCGTCCGCGTTACTTTCTGTAAAGTGAAATATAATAAGTTTTGTTTTAGCCGTTGATTTTACGGGGACAGTTTGCCCAGAATTACGAGCTTTTTCAATTTAGCTGAAAATTGGTAAACATTTCCTTATAACAAATGGAAGGTCCGAACGAAATTTTATTTGAAAGTAAAATAAATTTTAGATTTTTCGCCTGAAATTTTATTAAAAATAATACCCTCGCAATAATCCTAAGGATCGTCTTTATTAAAATTTTTAATTAAAACTTCTCGCAGAATTTATAGTTTCTATATTCAATATTCCTTCGACTGAACTTCAATTTATTTTCAAAAGTATTAATAAAAATTTTGATTAAATTACTTATCCTAACTCTCTCAAATAGTCGTAAATCAATCCCCGCAGAAATTGCAACAATCGACGGGCTAATACAAAACCCAGTACAAACAAGACGTGCCTTTTCAAGCCGCAATACCTTAATTCCGCCATGAAACCATCAGCCTTTTACGCGCGAAACCCCAAAGAATGTCCGGCTCTCTCGAGAAGCAGCGGCCATTGTTTCCTGGCTCAATGGTGTTTACGAATTTTGCGAAGGCCGCGTCAAAACGGTCAGGCAGCCGCTTGGCGGTTTACTGGCTCTCTTTCTCTCTCTCTCTCTCTCTCTCTCTCTCTGTCTTTTTATTCAAATTTATTTACGTCGATCCGCGCGCGGAAAAACGGAGCTGTCCGGGAAAGAGAGAGCTCGGACGCATGTTTTGTATATTTTCAATTAGCTGCTCTTTATTAATATTTGGGTCTAATAATATCGGGGAGTTTTTGGCTTGAAAACAAAATTGAATAAATGCGATAGCGACGTCTTTTCTTCATTTGAGTGGAGAGCGAAATGGTATTTTTTTTTTTATTTTGCGTTTTTTTATTTTTAAGTTTTCCTTGCTTTAATTGGAGCTTCAGGAGAACGTAGAATTGCACATATTTTATATTGTTTTAAAAATAAAGAAAACCTTAAAGCCACGTAATATCACGATCATAAAGATTTCTTTATTCCAACGGATTTAGGCCAAGCTCAAAAACCACGAATTCATTCCGTCTCTCCGATGAATAATACGAGATAACCGCCTGCGGATCACCAAAGCAAGTAAATATCTTTAAAAGCCGCATTTCTCTCGCGAATAGGAAGTATCTCTATTCCGCGGACGCGCGATAAACATTTATTTTTATCCACCTCGACGTCCTGTCCGGCCTCATTTATTTCGGCGGAGTGCTCCACTAAATTCTCAGCCGGACTTTCGGAAAAGGAGGCTGAATTTAGTGCAGCGGCCAATAACATCCAGATTAAATCCGTCGCGCGCAATTTTTTATTAGCGCGACCCGAACGCGTCGCCCTTTCTTTTTATTTGTTTTGCAGGGCCGCGGAACGTACATAAAACTGGGTTCTTTTCGAAACATGGCGGATCATCGGGACGGCAGACGGAAAATGCTTTTACGACGGAAGTTTTTTCCCCGCTGCCTTTACTGCCGTTTGTTCGCTCGTGAAAGCTACAGCGCCTTTTTTTCGCGCAGGAATTGAAATTCTAGTTTTAATGAGCCGCGCTTTACGAGTCTTAAGCGGCAGTTTTGATGAATATAAGTGGATATAGAATGTTTCACCTTTTGAATCAATAAAGAAATAGAAGTAGAAAAGAAGTTTTGAAATTTACAGTTTGTGTTTTATGTATACTGTGAAAAAAATCAAATAAACTTCCAGTTCAATGCATTAAAAATGTATTTCCATTGAATTTCGCACATGTACATTAAAATTAATGTAAAATTAATGTAAATATACATTAATTTTAATGTACGCTGCATTAAATTCAATGTAAATAGATTTTTAATGCATGTAAAGGAAATAAACTTCCAGTACATGCATTAAATTTAAGGTTTTTTTTACAGTGTATCTATGTTGGAGTTAATTTCCGTTTGGAGAAATAAAAACTGGAAGACCGATTTTCAATCCAACTCCTTCGAAAGAAAAAAAAGATATATATTGGGAAAAAAATGAATCTGTCTAACCGCAGGCGACTCATTCTACTGATTTGAACGGATTGCGCGGAGCGACCAAACTATGTATCATTTAGGACGCTTTGCAAAAAAAGAGCGGAGATGGAGTTTTATTTTAAAGTTCATACTTCGGCGCTCTTATCGATATACAGCCGTCCTTATATTTATGCATTTCCTCTCGAGGTCGTAAATCGCATATACCCTCTGGGCTGATACGTCAACCCGACTGCGATTGCCTCCGCATCAAATGTCGGGCGCGACAAAATTCTAAAAATTCAATCATACCTCGTCAAATTATAAATCTACAAAAGAGCGCGAATTGATAAAGCGAAGAAAAAGCTTAAAAATTCCAGGAAGCGAAGGCCGGTTAACGAAAATTTATACAAAACTGCATTCGAGCTTGCATGCGCGGCTCTCATTATGCTTCGCGGTGCACTGCCAGAAGCCAACGAAAGCCGTCGGCGCGAAGGGAGACGGCTATCGATTGGGCGGTCTAAAAGCAATTCACCCGCTTCTCGATAAATCTCCGGTACGTGTAAGCATATGTGCCGCGGAAAAGCGAGCGGCCGACTGCATCGGCCGGCTGCGTTTCGGTGCCGCTTTTCCACTCAAGTTTATGCATATTTATGGAGAGGCTTACCGAGAAGCTATATTTTTAATTGTCTTGGGAACAATGAGTTTTTCTCACGCGAATTGAATGGGCGCGAATTGTATTGAAAGATGGATTTTTTGGAATTGCGAGACTTGTTTTATCTTTTTTATATGCAAGCTTTGAACCTTAAACATTACGCGCTTTAATTGTTACTTTCCGTTGCCCAATATTGTGTCATATAACTATTATTATATGAGAATCTATTATTTCAAGAGAAAAGATTTTTGCTTCACTTGTAACTCTTTCATTTGACACATTTAGATTTTCAGCAATTACGTGATTTAAATTTCAACGAGCCGCGGATGCAAATCGCTTCATTTAAATAACGACAGTTTGATATCTTGATTAAAATTCGCTAAACGTATAAGTGGTCTAATCTAAGAATTAGCAAGTTTATAATCACGTGGGAGCCAGAAATCCCTTCGCCGCTCCGGATTTACTCATTCAGAACCTAAGCATTTCCAGAGTTTGCTACGCGATCGTAACTTTAGTGGGCCAAGTGTACTTCCCGAGAGCACTTAACAGTTCATAATTGCAGGCTACCGGCGGCTAATTTCGGGCTAAAGCAGCTGAATCGCCGCCGCGGAATAATGCAAAGATGCCATTCCCCGAAAGCCAACGTATTAACGGCTTTGGCACACCTTAAGTCGTAAAAAAAAACCATAAAATTACGAATCCTCGTGCACTTTCATCAGTTCGGGTAACTTCGCGCAAACACACGCACTCAAGCCGAACTATTTCAAGCGCTTTAAAGCTCGAGAGTGAAATTCTCGGTACACCTGCAGCCGCGATCGAATCTTAACTCGGCACGGAATCAAACGACGCGGAAAACAATGGAACGCGCGCGCGAGCTCGACTTTTCGAACGAAATTCCCGGAAGGGCGCGGGGAGGATCGAGCAACGTTTCAATTAAACGGGCCGTCGAATAAAGCGGCCGCGGCGCTGCAGCATCGATTTGCCATTCGAAGGTCGTTTCCCGCGAGAAGTGTCCCGCGCGCGGCATATGGGCCGCGGGGAGCGTCGCTCGGCGATAAGCGCTTATCGGGGCGGGAAGGGGGGGCGAATTAAACAGAGCTTTTCGATTGTCGGCCGGTGTGTTTTGCGCGAAAGTGCCGAGTCCCGGGCTGTCGGCAGATGTGCCGTTGTACTGACGGTTTATATCTGCCGAGGTTGGGATTTTTCCTTTGTGATCGCCGTTGGTCGAAAGCGACCTTGGACAGTGGGATTGGTGGACTTTTTTTTGCGCGTTGGAAATTTCGTTGGAAAGGAAGAGTTTGAAAGTCGATTGTTTTCTTTTAGTTTTATGTGGACAAAAATGGCCTGTTGGAAGTTTTCATTATTATAGGCAAATTTCGCCAATTATTAGTGAAATGGCTTAAGAAAATGGTAAAATTTCCTACAGGGACTATTTAATATTGTTTTTCGTTCTGATTTTCATGATTCTAATGCTAATTTTTTATCACATCCCTATAAGATACGTAAGCCGTTGCAAAGCTCCATTTCGAAGGTTTCTTATTTTTCCCAGGAATTTTTTTACCTTTTTCGAAAATCGTGTAAAATAAAATATCGGTACTCCAACTACCCGTTTTGCCCGTAAGAGCTTTTTGCTATTGTGAAAGGAAAACAGTTATGCGAACGATTCCAATATGCACATTTCAGATTTAGCATGAAAGCTTTCAAACACAACGTTCTAAAATTCAAGTATGAATTCAAATTGCGGCGTTTTATGTATTCTATTGTGATCCAAGATAAGTAAAAGCTTGGATTCCGAGAGAGATCGGAATATATATTGTAATTTTGACATAGAAACTATCTGTTATACTAACGAGAATTGATTTGTATGCTAAATGGATGGTTGGAATTGTATATTTAACTTTTTAGTATAAAAGAAAAACTTTTTAAATTATTCTTAAAGTCTGCGTAACAAAATGAAAAATGAAATTCCTTGATTACATTAACGACTTTAAACTTGATTAAGCATCAAAGATTTTCTACATTTTTAACCTTCTTTAGATAATTGTTCTTAAAATATTTTCTTAAACGCGAATTTTACTGCCGAATTTATGTTGCATCAATCAAATTAAAGATCCCTGCAAAAAGTTGGCCTTTGAGCCAAAATTTCGCTAACGACTAATACTCGTAAATAAGCTAATCGTGCCAAATTACTTCATGGTCTGAAAACAGACTTGAAAGGGAAATTATAATCCATTTTTTATTCAAGAAAAAGATCATTTTGTCAATGGAAAATTAGCTGCACTGAATTTCATCGGAGAAAATAAAAGTAGTATTTTATGAAGTCATAAATATCACCGTAGACGTAATAAAATTGAATAAATCGTTGATTTAATGCTAATAAAAATGTCTCTGACAGTACATGAATAAGAATTAAAATCAAGTAAAAGACAGCAGAAGCTTCAGAATCTTGATTTTATTTTAAAATTCATCCTCCCCATCCCCGTCAAACTTAACAAATCATATCTCGCCCACAACCCCGCAGTAAAAACGAAATCCCGGAATCCTCAAACAAGTGTCTCCCTCCGCGCTCGGGCTCATAAATCAGAGCACTCCCGAGATACAACGCCGCCGGCCTCGGCCAATTGAAACGGACGAGCAAACAACATTAGCAGGCAGCGTCCTTGCGAGCCGTCGAGCAGCGATATCACGCGGCGTCCTAACGACGCTCCAGGAGCAAACCCCGGCCAAGAGCGGCGGCGGCGGCGGCGGCGGCGGCGGCGCTTATCGAGCTCTCGCGCGTCGTAAACCCTCGGCTTATTGGACCGGATCGCGTTTCGCTCGAGCTGCGTTAATTGCGAGGCGGAGGAAATTCGGAGCGTCGTTTTTATCGGACGTGTGTGTGGTCGCGGGGAAATAATATCGCCGGGGAGGTAATGTCGCGAGCCTCGCAAATGGATGCACTTTTTGGGGGGTGGGGATTGAGATTGTAGGTGGTGGAATATATAACGGGGAGTCTGAGAATGCTGTATGATTTAGATTTTAATAAAGCTTGTCATTTTCGAGATGATGGCAAATTTATTTGGAAGAAGTCAGGCGTTAAATTGAGGAAAAGAAAATTTCCTCCGTTCAGCGGAAGAAGGCAAGGAGTCGACTCGGAATTCTCTCAGAAGTTAACAGTACAGAAAACTATTATCTCTTCTTGTAGAAGCTTTTTATCCGAGCTGGGGTAACGCATTGCTTTCTTTACACTTCCAGCGCAGAAAGTCAGAATTGAATTCGGGGCGAAATGGCCTGACTAAAAAAGAACGGCTTTTGTATCTGGACTGGTTGTGCAATACTTTTTGCGAAAGTATGCGGAGTTATGAGAATAGTTTTGAGCTCTTCAAAGGTTCTGCATCAAATGCTAGGAAAAAAAACGACCGCATTTTATCTGCAAGCCTTTTTTAAAGCCGACATCAGCTGAATATGCAAAGATTTATGGCGTATTTATAAAAAATTATCAACACTATATTTTGTAAAGCCTTTTCATAAATTTAATACTCTATGACATATTACAATATACTTTACCTCAATTACTTTACCCTCAAGGCTACTTTACCCTCCAAAATATGATACCAAAGCCTAAATCAGTATGATATGTGCAGCTTATTTCTACAGTTATTAAGTGAATTACCCTCGAGTTCAGGGAAAGAATGTAGGTCAATTATTAATCCAAAACACTTATCACAAAACACTTGGGGATTCTTTCAAATCTATTAAGCGAATAGCCACTTTATCACTTTTAGTACACAAGATTGCAGACCGACCCTTTTTTTATTTTAATCCCTTGTTTTGAAGAAATTCGTTAAACTTTTTATTTCAGGCAGCTTTATACGCTCTCTCCAGCAGAAAGCTCCCCTTAAAACGCGGCTCTTAGCCGCCCCGAAAGAGGGAAAAACGTCGAGCTGCAAGTCGGCGCACTTCTAAGCTCTGGAAGTGCTGTTGACGGAAGAATTCAAAGTACCGCGCGCAGTAGATCAAGTTAAGTAAAAACGCATTTCCTCGGTGCGGACTGAAAACAAGAATAGTACTTCCGGCGAGAACTTCCGGAGAAGAAGCAGTGGTAAATGCTCTCTGGCTTTCCCGGCGGATTTTAATTAGAGGACGCGCTGATAAAATATTGCAATTATTTCGCAAACGACTGCTGTTTCTCATAGCGAAACGGTTGTCTGACCGCAAAAGCTTGTACGCGGATCTGCGAATTGCCTTATACAAATTGCAGTACTGGAATCGCACAGTTTTACGTATATAGAATTTAATAATATAATAAATATTTGAAATTTTCATTAGAATGATTGTAAGATAAATAAATGCTTAAGCGTTTGTAAATATTGTTCGTGTGATTGCTCATAATTATTCACTTTTGTGTAACTTCCAGCAGCCAAGTCGAGTCTCGGCAATTTGTACGATCAGTTCTTTTTTTTCTCTGCTTCTTTATTCATGAGATAAATAATTAAAATTCTGCTTGTAACGTTATGTTTGCAATATTCGTTGTCTTCCTTATAATCTACAATAAAAAGACGGCGCAGTTTTTAAATCAATATTTTTATATAAAATTGTCGACTTTCTCCGATACGTAATCTATGAGTTTTATTTGCTTTCAACTTTACGTAGAACAGCACGATACCTTCGCAATCTATAGGTAATTTTATTCTGCTTAAACTTCGCGTATTGACAGTAATGAATCAAGCAACACACTTTGGACTCGTGAAGTAAGGAAAGTTTGAAACAATTTTAATATAGTTAAAGAAATAAATATTGCTATTGTTATTTCAATTTTTGCACTTAATTTATTGATTAGAAGAAAGACAACCCTGGTGGAAATCGCCCATTTTTCTCCCATTTATGAAACGCTTTTTTTCACATGTTTTAACCATTTTATGACT
>JAWWEM010000010.1:9334054-9350474 GCA_035582935.1 Ormyrus thymus
GACTTCTTTTTGCTAAGCTCTAGTAACAATACCGAAGACTTCTTTTTGCTAAGCTCTAGTAATTAAATTAAAATTAAAATATAAAGAATAAGTTAAATAGTTTTTGTTTCTTTTTATGTTTAATAAAATAATTCATAATATTCAGTATTAAATTGTGCCATCTTTTATCTTTGAAAGAGCATAGTTGAAGAAAGCGACGGTCATTTATATACAAAATAGGAACGATCACAAAGATTTATGGTAACAAGAAATGCTGCAGCAAGACAACGAAATAGAATGGATTTAAGGTAAAGGATATCCTTACAAGAAATGATCTGAATAAGTAGGCTTCGAATGCATCATGTGTACTTGAATAAAGCTTTTTTGTGAATGCATAATTGTTGAGTAAATAACGTAAATTCAAATACAATTAACTTTTAGATTTACGTTACTTTTAAAATAAAATCATACTAATGATAACTACAATTAAAGCGACTTATCTGGGGTTTAAACAATGCGCCAAAAATTCAAAAGAGTTTCTATAGGCGATATCTGTAAAATTGTCAAGGAGGAAAAAGAGGAAGAATTTTTCGATCCCCTTTAAAAGGTATTTATTTCGGAATGCTGCAATGTTTAAATTAACTATATTTTTAACCCAAATGATCGTATATCAACTGCAAGAAAATATTAATTTTCCACACTCCGTGCGCTAAACTCAATTTCGCGCACGCTCGAATAAAAACGCACACGCTTAATCAAGCCTTATACACGTCGTATCAAATATATTGTTTGATATACGAGCGAGAAGGTGATCTCTCCCCCCTCTCTCTCTCTCTCTCTCTCTCTCTCTCTCTCTCTCTCTCTTTCGCTTCGCTTGGGCGAAAACGGTCACACGAGGATACGAAAACTAGAAAAGAAACAGTTTTTAAAAATAAAGAAATAGTCAATTTTTTTGCATGAAACTTTTTCTTCATTAAAGATTGACTGAAGGTACCTAAACCCGAACTTAAGTCACGCTCATCTGTGACCTAAGTAGCTTATTATTATACTGTGTAATAATGAATTCACTTTAGGTACAGATTCATAATAAGCTATAATAAAGGTCTAAGACACTCAAAATATGTTTTTATTCACGAGAATAAAAGAAAAAATAATGAATCTCATGAACATTTCCAAATAACACCAGAAAATAAAAAAACTTTGGATAATTTTTATGACATTTGTAGTTTAGTTTTAAATTTCCGAAGGTGGTAGCCATGCGTGCCGTGTGCGCGTTTGAAACTTTCAATTTGAAAGCAGAATCTAAAAGATTTTTCTTTCTCTTTCAAAAAACAGAATTAAAAATAAAAATAGAAACACAGAATATTAAAGATAAAAACAATGTAATTTTATTACATTATCTAAGCATATTCTTTAGTCTTCATTTTCAATCTTTATAGCTTTTACAGAACTTTTTAAAATACAAGAACCATTTGTATAAATTATAGTTACATTACAATTATAAAATATAAATGACTGATTCGCATTTTGATTTTTTGGTTCCTGTCACTGAATCAGACTGAATTGGAACAGGAATTTCAAATATAATTAATTTGACTTTTGAAAATAGAATTAATACTTTTCGTATTTTATACACCGAAAAAAAATTTTCATTGAATCAATAAAACCGGTAATCATATAATGGCAATTTTCTCATTTACCCAGACTTCTTTTGTTCATTTGTTTTTATAGTAATCAACATTTTATAATGTCATAAGAGTTGCACCTTACCCAATATTCTAATAGTACATTATGAAGATAATATTTTTATATGTATCGCAATGGTTGCTGCTGGTTCCTCATCATCGCTACCATCGTCTCTATCACCAGCAGTGTCGCCCGCCGTCAAGAGAGATGTCGTGCGACGAAGAAGCGCCTGAACATTCTGCCTCCCCCGCGACCCCTCGGTCGTCGCCGGCCCCAATGTCACCCGCTAGCACTGGCAAGGTTGAGGAGGAGGAAAACGCAACACCATTCGCGTTGCCCTCACCACCAGCATCGCTCTCACCACTATCATCACCTCCATCGTTCCACGCTATGAAGATATCGTTCAACGAGAAGGCGTCTCAAAAAAAAAAATTTTTTTTGAAAAATTTTCAAAATCAAAAAAGTGACTTTTTTGTCCAGTAAGCCCTGCCGGAAGCGGGCAAAAATAACATTTTTCCCCGCTCGGACAAACGATTTTCACAAACGTTTGGAATGCTCGATTTTCTCACTACTTTCTAGCGTGAAATGAGGGCCATTTCATGCCCGTGTTGGGAAAAGTTTCTTTGAAATTCAGTCGTTCAGAACCTTACGCACGCCAAATTCCTCCTGGTGCTGATCTACAAGATTTTTATGGAATTTATCATTACTGTCATGTATTGCCCCTGAACCTCATTTTTCTCGCCCCTGCTAAACCGAGACCCGGCTTACTAATAGCATCCCAGCGGCCTTTTAAACTCGAAGCTTTCACACCCCTGACGAACCTTCTTCTACCTTCAATTTTTTTTTTCTACATTCCAGCCGTGCGGGAATAGGAAAAAGCTTTCTTGCACACTTGAAGGATTATGAGTTTTCCTCACAGAAAATAAGCACAAGATGTAACATTTCCATATGTTAAAAAAATAATTTTTTTATCCTTATTTCGTGTTTTTAAATATTTTTTACCCAAAAGTTCTTTACATTTGATTAACGTTAAATTAAAAACTTGCTAAAAATATGTTCATTTAATGATGAAACTATAATTAAAAAATTTTGATTTTTAGTTCTAATTTGAAAAACTAGTTGTCAAAATAATTCTTATTAACCTTTTAATACAACAAATTCTCAAGCCAATTAACAGTTAAAATAGGAAAATCTTTTTAGATTTCAATGAAGACAGTCGAGTTTGTTCATTCAAATTAATGCAAAATTTTTCAAATAAATTGTCGTAGCACAATTCTAATGATAATAAAGAAAACAGAAAATTAAGTTAAATCAACAATTGAACACTATCTTTAGATGCAGAGCTTCATCCTCCTATGTAAACAGAATGTAATAGCATATGTCTCCATGAGTGTTTTCAATAATAACTTCAAAACAATTTTATTAAAACTTTCTTTTACATCTTGAAGCATCGAATTCTTCAATTACCCGGTTGCAAAGGACTTATAAAAAACAATGAAACCGGGTGCAAAAACCTAATAGAAAATGTGGTTTTATGCGGTTTTTGTACCCTTTTTATGGGATTTTATAGGACGTTTGCAACTGGGTAGTACAACTCAAATAGACATTCCAACCTCATACATTGTAAGGCCTTCTATACTTTATAAGCCTTTATACTTTTTTTGTACTTAAATATAATAATAATATTTGTGATTTTGTAAAAAATGATCCATTAGTTCAAAAGATACCATCTTGATTTTCTGAAAAAATAAAATACATTTTAACATCTCCCAATTTTTGTACCAATAATAACCAAAAACGAATGCAAAAACTTGACAAAGCTGCAACGATATTATTATACACTTTGCGGCGAAAATTATCAGACCCCACTAGAAGTTTAAAAATGAAAGCCAGTTCGAGTGAGATCATCGTTAATGACTTTCTCTGCAGATAAATGATAGTATAAACATGATAAGATAACTAATTTTCAGTGATTATCTGCCAAATATTTTTATTAAATCCCAATAGTAAATACTTCACTGTTGGTAAAGCCATAATTGATTTTTAACAGAAGATTAATTTTGCGACGAAAAAATAGTATATTTTCTTTAATTAAAACAGAATTCTTTTTGAGCAATGGACTGAAAAATTATTATACTTTTCTTAAAAAAAAATGTCAATGTGAACTTAAAATTAAAATTCTTCCCAGACGAAAGCCTTTAATGGTATTGACATATGAATTCCCGCTTATTAGCATTTTCTGCATGCATCCGCAAAAGGAGTGCACGACTCTACATTAGTATACTAATAAATCCGGTTCATTAATAGGATGCAAATTCCTTTTGAGATACGAGAATTACATTGACAGTCGAGTTTAGTAACACGTAGTACACAGACTGTATAAATAAAATCATTTTCTTAAAATAGATGTCGCTAATTTAACAAGCAATTCTACAGTTAATCAGTAGGCTTCTACCAAAGATTTTTATTGATTAAATTGATTGTTTCCGGGCTAACGTATTAAAAGGCATACTTAAGATAGTTGTATCCCAAGATGTAAGATCTATTAAAAAAAATTGTTAAGACATTTAAATAATATCTTATTACGAGGATGATGATATATGTTATAAAGTTGCATTTGATGAACGGAAAAAAAATTAAAAAGTCAAAACTTTGGTGTTGTAAATACGATATGATTCACGAAAGAAAATGCTATTTGAAGTAATGAATTTTTTTCATTTTTCAATTAATTTCGATGTTCAGAGGCTTATTTTACTCGTTAAACAATTACCTAGAAACTGACCGTCACAAAATTTTGAAATAATTAATTTGTAAAAAATAAACTCCAATTTTTCATGCCTAAGTGCCCAAAAATTTATAAACAATGAGAGTTTACTTTTTGCAAATTAATTATTTCAAAATTTTGTCACGGTCTGTTTGTAGGTAATTGTTTAACATGTAAAATAAGCCCCTAAACATCAAAATAAATTGAAAAAAATTTAATACTTTAAATAGCATTTTTCGTATTTACAACAAAATTTTGACTTTTTAATTTTTTTTTCCAGTTCATCAAATGCAACTTTATAATATATATCATCACCTACGTAATTAGATGTTAGTTAAATGTATTAAAAAAATTTTTTTTAACAGATCCCATATCTTGGGGTACAACTACCTTAAATAAACATCTTCCTTTAATATTGGATACAGTGCCTTTTTTCCAGTTAAATATTATGCCAAGCACAGAATAGCAGCAGCAACAAATTCATCGGATACAAAATTTTATGGCTTACCTTAAAAAAAAACAAGCAACGGAAAAGCACTTCTTAAACAAAAGATTAAAACACTGCAAATTAAAATGTCTAATGAACAGTAAAATAGCTTACATTTTACTCGAGAGTTTAATCACTGCCTCTCTTGCCTCATTTGTAATTGGAATTACCTTCTCTAATAAACGATATCTCCAGATTAAAACAAGCATTCAAATTTCGATTCTAAAAAAACACGCTGAATTCAGCCGATACTCCATATACCGATAAAATCGCGGCTTGCTTTCCAAATTCTTCGTGCCTATTCTCCAAAAGCCTTCGATAAAAATATCTGTCCCCTTCAGGAAATTCTCCATTAGTTTACATTCCCACCTTCGAATCAGTAAGTAGAAAAACAAAATTCCCACGAAAACACATCATAAGCTACGATCGGTCACGATAACCCCAATTCCACGGAAAAGGTTATAATCTCCATTGCAAGTGAGGCTCGTCTCCAATCGTCACTCCCACCTTCTCGAAAAAAAGTTCTCGTGCCGGAGACGATTCCTGAAATCGGGCGTCGAGTCGAACAGCCGATAAAGCCAGCTGTTAGCTCCTCCTCCTCCTCCTCCTCCTCCTCCTCCTCCTCCGCCGACACGGAGCGTCTCTCGCAGCGCCGTTCATAATATAACCGAGCAGCCGCCGCCGCCAGAGTCACAAGTCGCGACCCGGCGAGCAGTGAGCATCGAGTCCGAGTGCAGTGTTGCAGTATATAGTCCGCTCGCAACGGGACGATGAGAGGATACAGCTGATCGGTGATTGAACGCGAACGGTGAGTTTATACTTACCTCGCGGGGAGCTGCGGGAATTGTGCGCGTTCTCGTGGTGAATTCCGGTGTAGAAGTGACTTTTGGAAGCAGTTGGAATTTAGTAGAACGGATATTGATGTTTCAAAAGCTATTTTTGGAATTGTTAAAGTTGAAAATTTTATATTTTACCTTCGGCCGTGGCAAAAGTTGTAAAGTAACGAGTTGATTCGATATTGTGATACGTGGCGATTTATTTCATCATTCCGAAATTTTTTATTCAAAAAAATATGTAAAAAGCTCGTAAAAAGCTTTACAATGAAAAAAAGTGATTAATTTTGTGCAGATAAAGTCTTCATTCGTTTAACACGAATTCTTAAGAGTATGTTCTTTTGTGTCTTAGATAATAATTTAAATTATTGCATGTTTCCTTTCAGTCGAAGAAAAACGTTCGAGTCACTTTGATTTATGCAAATTACAGTTTTATAGCAGATTTCAAATGCAAAATAAACTAGAGATTTTCTTAAAACCTTAAAAAAAAAAATTGTAAACAAAGGCGAAAAGTCGAAAAAGAAACCTGAAAATCGTGTCGAAACTGCAGAAATAGAAAAAAAACTAGAATTTGCAATAAACTTGTTGCGCGTACGCACAATGTTTGCACGTGCAGCTCTCGGTGCGGCCAAGCAAGTAAAAACCAATCTCTGTTTCGTTTGACAGGTCTGCTCCACCATAAATTTCTAATCGAGAAACCGGTTTTCCCGGCTTTCGGCTGCACACGGAGATCCATAATTTTCGCGCGAAAACGACGACGTGCGCCTTGCGATCGTTCGGGCTCCGTTTCCCGGCAGTTTTCAACAGAATGACGAGGGAAAAGCTGACTCGCAACTGCTCCAGGCAAGTATATATATATATATATATATATATATCACAACGAATTTTTCTGTAATCGGGCATTCTTTTCTCGTCGATTAGATACAGCGCGCCGAAGAGTTCTAATCTTGGCGCATTTCACGTTCCGTAATCGTGATCGGCCGCGGCGCGGAGGATCGAGAGTATTAAATCATCGCGGGTAAATAATTAGCTCGTGTGCCTCTTATCGGTTAAAGCAAAGCAGGTGGCAACAAGTAAAACTTTACTTTTTCCCGCGGTTTGTTTATACTTTCGCCGATGCATTAAAATCTCATTAAAGCCAGCAATTTCAAGCCCGCGCAAACGGCTTGGCTTGCGAAAAACGTGCGAGAGTTCTAATCACCGAGAGCGCTGACTTATCGAATTTCCCAGCTCGAATCTCAGCACAGTTACACATTTCGGTTAATCGCCAATAACCGGACTCGACCGCTTTCCGCACGCATTTAGTATATAATAATCGAGTGCCTAAAGATAGTACTGGACCCGTCGGCGACGATCTTATCTTTCCTCGAAAAAGGTGGTGTCAACAAACCCACCCCGGGAGCCGCAAGCAATCACCCGGAAACTGCCTGCTTCGATGCTTATCGGCGATCACGCGTTCGTTTTATCAGAAACCCCGCGAAGTATTTTTCCCGCTGACGAAAGACTCCGCTGCCGCCGCGCGTACAAAAGCCCGTGGCGTTATCAACAAGTCGGCCGCGTCTCGAGAGATGACATGACCCCCCCGGGAGCGAATTAATAAGCCACTTATCGCGCCCGAGAGAGAGATAAGGCGCGAGGAACACGCGTTCCGCTGCTTCGTTCGACGATTATTTTCATGGAGTCTCTCGCTGGCCGACGAGATGGCTTGGTTTAGTTTGCTTTGCGGCTGGATCGTTTGCTACTTTCTGAGCCAGTTGTTTGGATTTTTGTGAGTATTTAAGAAAGCGAGGGGGTTATTTATTATATAATTAAAAAAATAATTAGAACGTCCGCCAGCTACGAAAATATTTTGCCCCAATTTGTCTATTACCAATTCCGAGTCCGCTTCGATCGACGGTCCAAACCCCAAAAGCCAAGGGTCTATTGACACAAACAACAGCTCGAAATCAGCGAACGTCTGGCGATAAGAGCCTCTCAATTGGCAGAACGATCGTCCTCTCTTTTTTCGCCCGCGTCAATAATCCGTCCTCGCGAAATCTCGTGTCGTAACCCCGCGGCGCTTGGCAAAAACGTGCATCGCGTTTACGTGTAAGAGAGGAGAGGCAATTGCTTCTCGGCGGCATTGGGCGCGCGCGAACTGTTGCGAGAGCGCACGTGACGGGTCACGTGCTCGGCGGCGCTCGCGCGAACCTTTATCGAGCGGAGCTGCGGGAGCGCGGCGATTTCTGCAGTCGATGTGGTGTACGAACCGAGCTCGATGCGCTGCCCGAATCCGCTGTCTTTCCTTAGAAGGCAAGTGCGCTCCGCGTCACACGCTCCTTCGCGTTATGTCATTTGTTTTTTTTTTTTTTTCGAGCGAAAAAGAAACCGTATCCACCTGCATGCGTCTCCTCTCATCTCCTGTGCATTTCGCACATTCGACGACGATTATTTACATTTACTGGTACTGATCGCTGATCGGAGCCGTTGTTTTTTGATCGCCGATGGGTCTGGAGGTGTAGCTGGTGTTCGGAGAGGGACGTCGAATGCTGGCGGACTGCGCGCGGCAGCGAAACGGCGGTGCACGTTTGTGCGGAGGCTCAAGGTCACCGCGCCGCAATCTATCTTTTGCGCGACCTAGCGTTACTTAAGTCGCCTTTTCCAATCAATTTTTTTTTGTCGATGCGCCGAGAACTGTCATTTTCTGCTGTTGGCGGTTTTTTAACTAAGGTTGCTAATAAATTCTGATGCTGATGCTGACGTAAGGATTAATTAGTATAGTTGGTATGAATTAACGGTAACCGAATAATTATTGAATTTAGTAGAGAAGAGAATATACGGATTTAGAGGAAAATTGACGTTTTATAAATATGATTATCCTTGACTTACTTTAAATTTATTAAAAACAAAGATCGATAAGCCTGCATATAATGTAATTAGATCTATAAGAAAGCCCGTTCGAAGCTTCTTAAATTACTCAATTCATATTTCATTCTATTATTCATTTCAGTTTACAAACAAAAACTTTACATAAAGGGAATTGTATAAAATTCATTGTTATATAAACAAGTTATTCTTTATGACGCTTAAATTGTTTAATAATTAACAATAACTTCGTTTTCACCAGTTCTAATGAATTTTTGCAACCAGTTTATAATGAATTCTGGCAATGAAATAAATAATAAATTCGTAATCAGCCATTGAATCCATTAAAATCCTCTTAAATGTGCATACGCGCGTACTTAAATCCTCAGCTGACTCCGTCGAGATCCACAGATTCAGACCCATAATATTAAGGAGCCGTTCGCCACACCTCCCAACCGTTCGCCAACCAGCGGACCCGACGCGAAAGTCGAACAATTGAGCGATTGAAGGCCCCCCTCCCCTCGCGCTCATCAGGCACGAAAAAGCAGGCGTTTCGCGCGTGGCTCGACTAGTACAACTCAAGACGTCGACGCGCTACTCTGTACACGCAACCCGCTAACCGTCTCTCTTTCTCTGTGCTCTCGCGTAGGATGGCGAACCTGGACGAGGTGAAGATGGTCTGGAGGCTGGCGGATGCCGTCTGCTTCGACGTCGACTCGACCGTCATCCAGGAGGAGGGCATCGACGAGCTCGCCAAGTTCTGCGGAAAGGGCGATCAGGTCGCCAGTCTGTAAGTTCGTTGACTTCTTTCGCGTTGTGCTTTGGCGTTTTGAAGCAGCGCGCGCGCCCACTTGTTTTGCCCCGGCGGCAAGACCCGGTTACGCTCGCTCGCCGTTCATTTCGGAAGGCATCGCGGAGGTTATTGCGCTCTTTTGAATCTTTGACGCATCTTATTGAAGCGAAAAATTGGAGTGTGCAAGGTCTTTCGCGGAACAAGATAAGGCTCGCATTGTGGCGAGAACGTTTGCGCAAATGCAGATTTTTAGATGAAATTTTTAATGCTGAAACATATAATACTGGTGAATTTCGCGGATAAATATCATTAATAAAAATACACGAAACAGGAATATTTTAGTATATTTGAAACTCCTTCGTTAAAAAGTATTAATCTTTGATAAAATAGTTGCCGCGATGCACCTCGTCGAAACACCCCGCATATCGAACATTCCGCACGAGCGTAACCGGGGCCTCTCAGCTGATCGCGAGCTTAAAACCCGCCGCGCGGCCTTGTCAATTCGTTTCGGCGGCGCGCGCCGAGCGCGCTCACCTAATGTTGCCCGTCGGAAATTCACCCGGGATTTATCCCCTCTCGACTGGGAGAGAAGCTTCCAGAGACCAGGCCGGGCGTCCGATTTACGCGCCGCGACTTTTTTCGGGAGGAGCTAATGGGAGGTGGAAAAAAACTGGGAAATGGAACTGTTGTTCGCCGATCGTACGATTTTTTCGCGAAAGCCGGCTGGATAAAGCACGATTTCGTCTTTCGTTCGATATTAGACTTAAAAAATAAAAGGCATTTCGCTCGAGTCTTCCAATCGCATTACAGCTGGAAGCGCGCGCCGCGTCACGCTTTGAACAGTCGGCACGCTTCTCCCGGCGAAAAAATAAACTGGCGTTTAAAAAAAAACACGAAAATATTGCGAGCGCGCGCGATCGTCACTCGGTAATCTATATAGATTTCATCCGACACAACTCGCGAGGAGGTAAACAAATTACCACCAACTGACCGATTAACGTCAGCGCGGCGGCGACTGGTGGGATAAAAGTGTAACTCGCGCATCCTTTGCGTGTTTGCGTTGGGCGCTTTTGCGCAACTGGTGGGTAATATCGCATAATTAGATTTGAGCGGAATTGCCGAGCAGTGGTGGCGGCGCAAAACAAGTCGAAAAATACATTGATTTCTGGATAATTATTGTTGCTGCAGCGGTTGACCTCGATTTGCGTTCCACAATCTTGATGTTGTTTTAATATTGCTACCGGATGATCAATAATTTTGAAAATAACTTTTAAAAAATAAAAGAATGCAGACATTCGAAAATATTTCAATATTCGCTTAAAGTACTGCTTGTAAATAAATTTTACAGCTGCTAAATCTCTACACAAAATTAGCAATTCAAATGCTTCTTGTATCGATTGAAGGTGTTTTCGAAAATTTCAGAATTAGAAAAAAATCACCAGCCAAAACCGGATTCTAATGAGCATTTAAAATTAGCTAAATCAGACGAGTCGAGCCTCCATTGTTCGACCTTCACCGATGTCCAAAAATACCGAGAAGCATCGAATTCAGTTGAACGGCAACTTTTGTCGATGTCAATGACAAAATAACTTTCGACTAATTGAGTTTTTTTTTGTTTAATGTGAAAGCTATGCTGATATAATGATTGCAGATAAGATTATCGTCGAAAATGTAACGACTGTTGATCAATAATTTGATTCCCGATAAAGTGGACGAGAATTCTTTTCAAACGATATATTTACATCGATTCAAATCAAATTTTATATATAGATGATATATATTAAATTACAGCAAATCGTCGATAAAAAAAGAATTGCTTATTAAGGTAAATTAAATATTCCTGGAAGATAATATTTTTTTAAAAAACATACTCAAACATTTTTTATTTCTGATAAAATAAAATTCATATTTACGCAAAGAAAGTTTCATCTCCAAACCAAGAAGATAAAAATGATTCTTATATCAGTATACCGCGAAGCTCGGCAAAACCGCCGTTAAGCACGTGGCGTCCGTCGTGGGAAATATCGAAACCGCTCGCCTAGGCGAAAACACGCCGCGAGTCGCGCGTGTCGCGCTCGGCGGCTTTCGGAAATTTTTCAACAACCGCCCTGACGTAAGTGGGCGGAGAGAAGCGCCGACGGGAGACGGGGAGAAGAAAAGTCGGCGCATGCCGGGCGAGGAAGCTAATACTCGTACGAGGCTTTATATCGCGGCTGGGGTCAACAAACCGGCTCTCTCGGACTCTCTTTGATCGGGCCGATTTTCGACCGAGCTTCTCGGCGGGCCGAGATAAGAGTCGCGATTTTGGTAAAAAAACAGTCTGGTTTTTTGGTCGGATGACGTTTAAGACTGGAATTATTGATGTTGGATTTTGAATCAGTTCGTGGATGAATTTTATGCTAAATTACAGTGTTGAATTACGTCAAGACTTTTTATTGTATATTATAAGCTTTTATTTTATTCTTTTTACATTTTCAATAGCATATATATATATTTCGAAAATTACATATTACTTTGAAAATTTAATAAAAACAAGGGAGAATTCTTCGTGTTGCGCTTTGATTAAATTTATAGTACAACAGTTTATACAGACTACAATCCGAAACTTTCAATTTTAGTAAATTTTTAATACGATACAACATTAATGTACCACATGATTGTGCCCGAACTCGCATCGTTCGACTGTCTTCGCGACAAAAAGACGTATCAGAAAACTTGGCGAAGCAAAAATTAGTACTGTTAATAACTACCCTCCTACATCGTAGAAAATAAAACCATCCATACATATTAATGCAATCTATGCTACAAAAATTATATACACAAAAATTCAGAGATACGCGTATAGATTACTGCTAAAGTATACGTCGGCGTAGGTACTGCTTTTATACAGAAATTTTCAGCTGCGAATTCATTTGTCATTTCAGAACGAAACAGGCAATGCAGGGTAACATGACCTTCCAGCAGTCGCTGACAGTCAGACTAAACATTATTAAGCCGAGCCACAAACAAATCGCAGAATTTCTGCGCACACATCCGCCTAAGCTGACGCCGGGCATCAAGTAAGCCTAAATATTAAGTTTATGCGTTTCTCCGTAAATGTCCTGGTTACTGATAATCTTCTATACAGTAGCTAAGGTTCGGTTATATTGTATTCGGTTTTGGAAAGTTAAATTAATTAGTTTCTAATTATTGTACAATTGCCTGATTTACTTACTGGAATATGCTTTTAAAAATAAGAAATGGAGGTTTGTTGAAGTCGGTAATTCATTCGTCAATTAGAAATTTAAATCACGAGCCTGAAGCTTGCATTGCTGGAATGCAACGAAAGTTTGAGAAAATTGATTTTATTTTAGGCTTATACTGATTTTCGTATATGTTTTATTTTTTATAGCTCAAAATAACGACCAAGTAACGATAAAATAAATATATAATTTGCTGACTTTCGACAGCTTTATGCAAAATTATTTCGCTGCTTTCTTACGATGCAAACTTCAGAATCATTTTAAATCTCCGGACAATAATAAGCGATGAAAAATTAATTGTATTATTCATTAAAACTTATGCATTGACGATAACTGTCATCAGTTCTGTGCACTTAACCTTTGAGTGGCACAAGATTTGTACAATACAGTTGTTATTATTATTACTCGTGACAGAAGCATGAATAGTTTTACAGGTTTTTCTAATCTGAAACTTTTAATTTCAGATCTTTAATAACGGCCTTACAAGAGCAGAAAAAGCAGGTATTTCTCGTGTCGGGCGGTTTTCATTGTTTAATCGCACCAGTTGCAGCACAACTGAACATACCGCCAGAAAACGTACGCGCAAATAGACTGAAATTTTACTTTAATGGTACGTAAATTATTCCATAACTTTTCTTTAACAAGTTTAATATAAAAAATCTACAATTTCAATCACATTTAGTCCACACTTTTCAATTATTATTAAAACTATCGTTCAAGCCTTGAAGAATCACAAGCCGTAGATAATACTAATTTCAAAATTTGAATATCAATTTTATACAAATACACCAGACGTAGTATTATAACATCCATGACTAATTTAACAGGAGAGTACGCTGGCTTCGATGAGAAGGAACCGACGTCTCAGACAGGTGGCAAAGCCGAAGTCATTCGGAGACTGAAGGAAGAAAAGGGCTTTAAGACCGTCGTCCACATTGGCGACGGCGCCACGGATTTAGAAGCGTGTCCTCCGGCAAACGCTTTTATTGGTATGTACCTCTTTACATGAATGTTTTTCTGTACATAATATGCAGGAGCACTGTTTCTTTGCAACGTAAAAGCTAATTACATTTTTAATTTGCCGTTGTTCATGATTTATGTATAAATTTTTATCTAACGAAAGTGATTCAATTGATCGATGCATCGTTAGTAATCACGTTTTCAATTAGTTTCACAAATAGCTACAAATCTATATAATACGCTAGAATACGAAAAGCATATTCAATTTAATTATCACAATTTTTCTGACATCACAAGTAAATTTTTTCGTTACTGATATATTTAACGCTACAATATTAACGGAAAGTAAACTTATTTTTGTTGCAGGCTATGGAGGCAATATCGTCAGAGAAAGTGTAAAAGCACACGCACCTTGGTTCATCGTGGACTTTAAGGATCTTGAAGCGGCTTTATGAGCTTCGTTTAGTGCAATTTAAGCTGAGAATGTGAGATGATCGAGAGGATATGAATATGTGTTAAAAAGAATCCAGAAAGAATATTTAAAAATATTTTTAAATGGAATGACTATTTACATAATATTTTTGTGTACAGAGGTGTAAATATTACTGACAGTATTTTTGAGATAGTGGCGTTGTTACAGATAGATGCGCGAGAGCATCGTTTGTTACTGTAACTGTAATATCGAATGTTGGTGAGTTCGGAGTTTGAATGATTGTTATCAAAAATACCGTGTGCAATAACGATTTTTGTACGAGAGTTACATAAATACATTTATGATTAAGTTAAATCGCTTAATTTTATTGACTCCCGCTTATTAGCAAAGTATTCTTTTATTTAGTTTATATCCACTTCAATTGTACTGCTGTGTTGTACAAATTCATTACTCAAACTGATTCTTTTTTTACAAATTACAAGCAAAAAATTTACAATTAAAAGATTTCTATAAATCACCAACTTTTTAACTAAAAATACAATTTAATAATAAAAACAACAGCGACGTTCACCTTTTGTCCAACCTTTAACGCCGCAAATTATTGACTATCACTGGTTGAAACTTCTCTATCTCTCTTTTTCTGATCTATCCATTCTAATATTCTGGATTTGAGATCAACGTCCGATTTTACCATGTCCATTGTTAAAGGAGACCGATTGAAAGGGTCGGTTTGATCACTTAGCAAGTGTCTAAAATAAAATACATTCAATAAGCCAGATTTCATAAAACTAAATGGTATAACAAAACTTTGGAAAAGTGTACTATTGTTACCTAGCAATAGTTTGACGATCAACAACAGTTTTCGATGACGGCAGTATGACAGGATCTGTCATCAATGTAGACATAATAGGATCGAGAAAATCGTCAGGAGCGTCATTCAAAATTTCTTCCTCTTCTTTTTTTTGCGTTGCAACTAGTTCCACTTTCTTTGCGAATTCATCAAGGTCGCCTAAGATTCCTACTCCACCGATACGAACTGCAAAAAATTTACAAATTGTAACAGTTACAAAAAACATTAATAAATATTTTAACAGGAATTAATTATACCCAAGACATCGTCAGCTAACTGAAATAGTTCTAGACTATAAGATCGTCCGTCCTGAGATACGGCAAGAGTAAAATTGGCATTATTACTCAAATTAATATATATTTCACATATATTTAATACAAGGTTGGCTGGATTAAAGTCATACTCTTTTTGGTCTTTGACCTGCAACAGTAAATAAATTAAATATTGATAAAATAATAAGCCTAAAGTTAATAATTACAATCAATTATAAAATTACTTTTAAATTTTTCTTGTTTGGGCCCACCAATTGTAGAAGAAGGTAATTTAACATGGCTGCTATTCTATCTACCATGGTCGGATGGCAAAATATGGACTTTATTTCAGTTGTAAGTAGCTTCAAAGTTTGTATTGTTTCTCTACCTAAAATATTATCAAATCTAGCAATCATTCCTATATGTTCAAGGTAGTAAGTTTGCTGTTCTCTTTCTTGCTGAGGAAGTTTATCCCACTCGCCGCTATCCCTATAAATTTATTTAAATTACGCACACATCCGTGAATAAATGTAGGCTTATAACGTAACTATATATACCTTGCATTAATCATTTGCCTTAGTTGTGCTATGTTAGTAAGAGCATCGTCAAGCAAAAACACAGCATCATTCATTAAAAGATTAACAAATCTCAAAAAAAGAGGTGGCTGAACTGCTTCCATGTTATTCTCTGCTTCTTGTGCCAATTGCCTAGGAATAATAATATAAATAAAGAAACAATGTAATTTACTATAACTATATAATGTATTTATACCAACTTAAAAATATTTCGATGTTCTGGAAGTTTCCATAAATAGGCCATTACAACATACATTGGTCGACGATAATTAAATTTTTGTTCAAATTGAACACTTTGACCAGTCATTTCAATACTTACAAAAACGTTTAGTAAGTTAGGTACAATCTACAAACAGTATCAAGTGTATAACATAAAAACTTTATGTTATGTAACTAATATTAATTACAAAAAAATTTAATTACCATTTGTCTATGAGGATGTACGACAAAAAGTTGCTGTCTGTGGAATGTTCCAAGAGTCTGTACACTCTGATTATTTGTGTCTTCATTACTTGGCAGCAAGGCTTCTAGACCTTCTGCTAAACTTGCACGTAAATGTGGATTATAAAGTCGAGCAGGTGATTCCATTAAAGCAACGACCTAAATAAGAATTTTAACATTAATAATTATAATAAATTTATAAATTAGATTAATTTACAATGAAAATGAAAACAGTAAATTATGATGAATAATTGTAATAATAATAAATTGTAATAATGATAA
>JAWWEM010000010.1:9352493-9364261 GCA_035582935.1 Ormyrus thymus
TATGGACCTGAAAATAGGAAACATTTAAATAACTCGAAATAATACTTAAAATAGGAACCAAAGTTTCCAGTTTTAAAATTTTAAAATCCTATAATATAATAATTTGAAATACTACTATTAAAAAATTGTTATTATGCACCTGTTGGTCAACGAAGAGATCAGGTTCTTGCAAGGCAGTGCTAATATCACGCATAATAATTTTTCGAATATTTTCAACAGTATCATAGGAACCATCACTAACTCTATATCTTTGTAATCGGCAGTAACTTTCAAATAGATATGATACAATTTCAGTTTGAACAACGTGGCTATCCAAATCTTGACCTTTGGTGTTTTCTTTTGAAATTAACTTAGATTCAGGTTGTATTAGCAATAATCTTTCAAAAATTGCATGTTCTATAGAATCTGTATCGATAAAAACTAGTTGTCTAGTTGGTTTTTTTCTTTTTTCATGCTGCAATGTAATTCCAAAAACATCAGCAATTAGTTCATTAAGTCGTTCATCTCTTTCAGACTCTTCAGAATCATCTACAATCTCAGAATTCAAATTTTCAGCTTGCACTTGCTCCATAGATTGCTCTTCAGTGTTTACATTTTCATGAGAGTTATTGACAACAGCTTCACTTTGAGTAGAAAAAGTTGCAGCATCATTTACTGATGTAAATAAACCAGCAAATGGATTGCTTTTAATGTTATCTCCCATTTTGCTGAGCCCTCTAACTTTTATTATTTGTCACAATCATTAAACCTAAAAATTTTTAAAAAGTAGTACAAAAAGTTTGTTGAAGGTTATAATCCAATTTAAAAACGTGTAAAAAATGTTACATGACAAATGTCATTGCTGATACACAAACGTTCTGGCACAAATAAAGGCTTTCATAATACAAATCAGTTATAAGAAGCTAAGCTGATTGACATACCTTCAAACGGAAATTGACTTTTAAATGAGCAATACTGTAGCTAACACTGACAAGTCATATTTTTGCACAACTTCTGCCACGTTTGGATTTTAGTTTTGATGTACACTTCGACTATAAATGTAGGTATATTTTTTATACTCGGAGGTTATACCGTCTAACATTATCAAATACGTACAATATATTTACATTTGCCACTTTGTGCTTCTCCTTACGACATATATATGCAAGTAAAAGTATCATGCATGTGTATATATGCACACTTGTATAGAATTTGCGAAGTCGATAATGTAGTGTTCTTCTTAGTGAATTAAATACGCATAAAAAATTAAAAACGTTTATATTTTTACAATATTTAGAAATCTTTACAGATTTAATCTAAATTTGTTACAATATATATATAATTATTACAGCGATAATAAATAGTTAAATAAATCGATGTGCAACAATCTGCTTATTTAAGCATTGGTAGCAGCTTCAATTGACATATACATTTAACTTACTGGACGAAATACTTGCTTGGCAATTATAGTTTTATAAATTTACACGTGGTCAAACATCTTCAAGTAAAGTAGAAAGTACAATATAAATAAAAAGAAATTCAATGAATTTCAATCATGTATCACAGGAAACACATAATAAATAATACACGTTAAGTGCTTTTTATAACATTGATATAAATAAATATAAATTAAGTTATGTAGAATTAAAAGATACTTTGAGGCACTAAGGGGGCGTTAATATTATTTAGTGCAGTATCTTCTTCTCACTGTTGAATGCTTTGCATGGAGTAGAAAGCGCTGTTAGAGAGCAATTTTACCGCCATGGTTTACGTACAGCACCGGCGCTAGTACTTCTTTTAATACCTTGATCTAAAACACAAATAAGCACATTTAATAAAATTATGATTAAAAATTTTACACATTTTTAACATTTACTTTAAAATTAAATTTTTAATATTTGTTTTATAATACATAACTGACTTGTGAGTTTTAGGTTCAAAGTTGTAGACTAAGCATAAAAGTTTAAAACTATTTTAAAGTAATAAACAATTGTACGAAAAATACTTTTAAAATGTTCAGATCTCATTTACAATTTGAAACGTCAGATTTATTTTAAATACTTTTAAATGATACTTCGTAAAAATAAATTCGTACTTATTAAACTAGTTGTAGTTTTCCTTTCTTTTGTATTTGAAGTCCACGTTTGGCATCTGGTTCTTGCTGGGCAAGACTTAGACATCATAGAACTTTGCACACTTTGGTACACACCCATTCTATAAAATTTTCAAAAGTAAAGAATTAAATTATTGTAAGTAGCTTATAGCAATAAAAATAAAACATCCGCAAAATACAATAATCATATTAAAATAATTGTAAATAAAAATCAATAATTTTTATGTATATTATAACATACTTTACACAACTGCGTTTCTTTTTCATAAATCTTACACTGAACTTATTAAACTAAAATTAAATAAAGCAAACAAAAAATGTAAACCATTTGTTGAAAATAATTTATTTATAAAAACTAAATATATGCATGCGATTTAATTTAGAAATTATCAAACTTAAACTAGGTTTGTTAATCAGAATCATACTCTTTTAGCTTTTTTCTAGCAAGCGTTCGCTGCGTTGCAAAAGAGTAAGAGCGAGAAGAGCTTGGTCTCTCAGAACGAGCTTTTTTAATTTCTCGATCGTGAGCTATTATTTCCATCCGTTTGGCAGGACTTTGCGAAAACAAATCTACGATGTTCATTGAGGCAGCGTCGCACTAATAAGTAAAATTAAAATTTGTAGTAAATGTAATAATTATGCTAATTATTTGAATCCGAAAGCACGAGATCGATGAATGTACCTGTAATTGAAGTCTTTGATGGAAATTTAATTCAGGTAAATTAAGCGGTGCATCAACGTGAAGCCTCAACATACATTGCAGTGCTTCTTTGTAAGTATTCTTTAAAGCAATAATTTTTTCTGTTTTCATTAATCTTCTAACTAAAAAACCTTTTACGTGTGCGTTCATTATTGTAGCGGCTTTAATCTAAAACGTAGATTAACTTAATAAAAATCTTTTTAAAAGTTTAAAAATAATGTCGATAATTTACTTACATGTTTTTCTGTATATTGAGAAGGATCTATTACAGTTACGTGCATGGATTTACTATCAAAAGGAAAAAGTTGTCTACTAACAGTGGAATGTCTACGATTTGGATTTCCCACTGGAATGTCATCAATATCTTTGGCAGATGAAAATGAACTTCGACTAAACACCATAGGATCATCTAAAGTTTGTGTTGCTTGACAGTGGCCTTGATAATATGGAGCAACACTGGGAGGTGTTGGTTGAATAGGAAGATCTGATGCAGATGACAACTTCCTTGACTGATAATGATAATCTGTTGTAGTAGTTGTAGGTGTTGGAGATTTCTGTGGGACATTTTTATGACTGAACCCATTAATCTGAGGATTGTCTATATGATTTTGTTTTTGAGCTGAATTAGATTTTTCACTTGCTGCTCTTGAACTCAATGGTGTTGGTTGCTCTGTACTTTTTCCACATATAGCTTCTGATAGAGCTGATATTGAAATTTCGGGAAAAGCTTTCCTAATTTGTGCTAATAAAACAATTTGCTGTCTTTTAAAATTTTCTTGCATTGTTAATTGTTCTTTTTGTTGCCTAGATATTAATTCTATCATTTGTTTTTTGTGTGTTTCTTGAATTTCCTTGAATACGCTAACAATTTTTTCTGATGTTATTACTGGCTTTTTTTTTTTTGGAATATTAGAATCATTACTTTTTATAGAATCTTGACCAAAACTCTTGTTCGAAATTAAATCAACAGACTTTTTTCTGTCTGTAGGTCTAACAACTTTTGTATTTGTATTATTATTACTATTGTTATTGTTATTATTAACACTGTTTAAACTTCCTAATGATCCAGTTAACCTACTCAATGAAGCCGAATTTTTAATAGGCTTTTTAAAACTATTATTTCTAATTCCATTTGTACCATTAACAGGTGATGAATATTTCTGATTTGTAGTACCAACTTTACTTTTTACATTTTTAGGAGAATAACATTCTTTAGCAAACATAGATCGAATACAATCGACAGAATTAGCAGGTTGTTGAACATCTAACGGTGACCCAGATTTTGAGTTTGAGAGTGATTTACTAACTCTGTGACTGGGAATGTTTGTTTGATTACCTCTTTTTAATTTACTGGCAGAATTTGCACGAGATGCTGCAGGTTCTTTGAAATTAGATTGAGTTACCCAATGAGTCTTTACTTCACTAATATTCCACTGTGGACGTTTTTCTGCTTTAGACGATGTTGGTGTGTACTCTGCATTTGATATTTCTTTTTGCATGTGTGCTAGAAGTACAGGACTTGGTGTATCTAAAATGTAAGAACCACGTCTTACTAATTTTGGTACTTCTTCATTTGATGTACCAAGTTTATCTGAAGATTTAGACTGATCTACTGTTATTGGAACAATATCTAAAGTTTTAGGCACTTGTGGTTTCCAAATTTCTGGTGATGTCTCTGTTTCTGTTTTTGTTGAAACTGATAAATTGAGGTACTGATTTAAATCTGTACTTCCAGTGATTTGATCAGAACTAACACTATCTCCAAGCATAGTATCGTTTGAATAACTTTTATCTCCATCTGATGTAGACTTATTTATCTGCTCCATCACTGCGCGTTGTGGCTCTGATATATTGATATCTTTGTCAAAACAAAATATTTCATTACTTTTTTCATTTGTCGGTACACTCATGTCAATTAAATTTTCAGTGTTATCCTTTGTTGGATATTCAATTAATGTTGCAGTACTGGAAGACAAATCATGTGCAACATTGTCAGTTTGTGATTTAAAATCTATATCTACAAGGATATTGTTATCCATGTATGGATCTTTATTTCTCTCTAATGCATTTTGGCTTGCAATTTCTAAAGCCTTTATTCTCTGTTCTACAGCTATGGCTAGTTGTTTGTAATACTGTATTTCTGTAGTTATGTTATTTGTTACCTACAAAATAAAGAATAAAAATATAATTCATTGTTTTTTTGAGAATTCAAAATTTGCAAATACCCATACCAGAGGTGGAAGAAGTGGAATTCCACTCATTTTTATGCTAGAGGTAGATAGTTGATAATCCATAATTATCCTCTGAAAATTTAAGAAATATTTAGTTCACATCACTTTAAAAGTAGCATCATATAGCTTTTTACATAAGATTAGATTGAAATGTCACTAATTCTTAGCAAACTTGATGACATTTTTAAATAAAAGATCAATAAAAATTCCCAGAAAACAATTTAAAAAACAACAAAATATATATTAAAATTTACTTTAAAGTGGAAATGTACGTACTGCAAGTTTAATTTAATTCATAAATATATATAAAATAACAATTTTCCTTCAATAACCTAAGTTGGACGCTATTGTCATCTTCGGACAGGTTAAAAAGGACGAACGTTTTAATTATCTATTCATTTCTTCTTATCTTTGAAAATTTTGAGATTTTTCAGCTTCATTGATCACAAAATTTTATCAATAGTAAGTACTTCCAGTTCCATTCAACTATAATTTCAAGGCAAAGCATTTTTGCTCGAAAGAAGTAAATAAACACTTCAATAACCTATGGATAAAACAATTTCTTAGAAGCATTTTCGAAACTTTAAAATTGCAAAGAACAACGACAATCGACATTTCCTTGGAAACTAAAATAAAAAAACTGCTACTCTATCGGTAATTCAGAAATATTGATGAAAAACAGAAGAAAAATTATACTTGTAATTTGTAAATACCTTTTTCTTGTAATACCACAGTTGTAATAACTCAACAGAAATTTATTTTTAAAGACTTTCCAATAAAAATAACATTTTTATATTAATTAAAACTTGGTAAAAAAAATGTGGTCAATCAAATATAATTAATTCCACCGGAAATTTCTTCTGTTAGGCTTGGGCGGCTTTGGTTGATGCTAACATTGCTAACCAGAGGGCCATCAATGTTTACGAAATATCTCGAAAACGTGTCCTGCCGAACCAAGATCTGACAACGGAAGATTGTACCGAATAACCCTTCCGGATCGACACAACGAAGATTCAGAGTACATGGTCGCAACGCGACAATAACTCTACAAAGGAAACAAAAAAAAAATCTCGAAGACGTTAGCTTAAGGTATCCCGAAAAGGTTAGAATGATGCACACGTGAGTGCTATCCTAAACATTTACAATGGATGCTTACGATTTGTTTAAAAAACTGTCATCTGGAAGTAAATTTAATTTGAAACGCTTTCAAAGCGATGCTGATCGATTTTTGGTAAATATGTATTTTTTTGTATTCAGTGTGTTTACATTATTTTTAAAGTGATTGGTTTAACGTGATAATCATACAAATTTAATGTACATTTAAAATGTTTTAATTTTTAGTTAACAAAGAAGCCTGTTAAAAAAGAAGAGATTAAGATTAAAGAAGAACCTGTGGAAAATGAAAGTACAAAATTTGCAGACACATTAAAAAGAAAGCACGAGGAAGATGAAGATGAAGAAACACAAAACAATGTACTTACACTCATGGATGGAATTGCTGCAGCTGAAGATGGATCTGTTATCAGGCCAAAGAAGAAGAAGAAAAAAGTCATGACAGAAGATAAAAAATTAAAATTAGAGCAAGAAAAGGTACTCCTAATTTTTTTTTTTATAAATATGCTATAATTTTGAAATTATTTAATTTGTTTCATGAATAGATTAATCATTTTCGAAATCAACACCACATATCAGTTACTGGAAGTCATGTGCCAGAACCAATAGAATCATTTGAACAGCTTTCTACAGTTTATAATGTAGGAAACGATATTATGGAAAATATGAAAAAATGTGGATACAATCAACCTACAGCTATTCAAATGCAAGCTGTTCCAATTATGTTGCAGGTAAAATTTTAGTAATTGCAATACTATTACAAATTATAGAATTAGTATAATTTATCAGAAGTATTTCAAATATTTAATAAAACTTTTGTTTCATTTAGGAAAGACCAATATTAGCTTGTGCACCTACAGGTTCAGGAAAAACTGCTGCATTTATGCTTCCTATTATTCATCATTTAAAGGGTCCACAAAAAAAAGGTTTCCGTGCAATTATACTCAGTCCAACCAGAGAATTGGCTAAACAAACATATAGAGAATGCTTAAGATTGAGTGAGGGTCGTGGATTTAGAGTGCACATAATCAGTAAAATAAATCAAGCTCTTTCCAAATATGGACCAAAAAGTTCTCAAAAGTTTGGTAAGAATGTATGCTTTAATATCCATAAGAAATAGTATTTATAAGAAATTTAAAAATAAACTATTTAAAAAAATTAATTATTATTTTAGACATATTGATAACCACACCAAAAAGGCTTGTCTTTTTATTAAATCAAGAGCCACCAGCAATATCATTAAACAAGTAAGAAAAATATATAATTTAATTAAAATTTCTTAACAATTCTAAATAATTTTTTAATTAAAATGTAAACTTTAAGTTTATTCACGCTTTTATATTTTTTTATTTAGTGTGGAGTGGCTTGTTATTGATGAAGCAGATAAGTTATTTGAAGATGGAACTAGAGGATTTAAAAATCAGTTAGAGGATATTTCTAAAGCTTGTACAAATGTTAATATTCGTCGCGGTATGTTTAGTGCAACTAATACACCTGCTGTAACAAAATGGTGTCGACATAATCTTAAAGGTCTCATTACTGTAACAATTGGTCAGAGGTAAATAAAAGTGGTTTTTTGTTAAATCTATAAAAAAAATTGTAGATTTTAAAATTCGAATATATATTGTAGAAACGCAGCAGCAGATTTAGTTGAGCAAGAATTACTCTTTGTGGGAAGTGAGAGAGGGAAACTTGTGGCGTTTAGGAACATTATTCAAAAGGTAAAATTTAATTTTTAACTTTTAAATGTTCGAAAATTAGTCTTACTATAATGTTTTGCATTATTAAATTTGTACTAGGGTTTAACGCCTCCAGTGCTAGTATTTGTTCAAAGTAAAGAACGAGCTCAAGAGTTATTTAAAGAACTTATTTATGATGGAATAAATGTAGATGTTATACATGCTGATAGAACTCAAACACAGGTAAATTTTAATAGTATATTTTGCCTAGCGGGCCGAAAGTACTACTTTCCCTCCCGGCGCCGAATCAGGAACGTTGTATTTTCGTCCTCGCTAGGCAAAAAAATAGTATACGCTCCACGGGAGGTAAAATGGCAAGCCCATAGCACGTGTTTGACACCCTCGCCTTCGGCTCGGG
Organism: Ormyrus thymus; assembly: GCA_035582935.1. Lineage (NCBI taxonomy): Eukaryota > Metazoa > Arthropoda > Insecta > Hymenoptera > Ormyridae > Ormyrus > Ormyrus thymus. The sequence goes on from JAWWEM010000010.1 coordinate 9,360,727, forward strand.
TGTCAATTTACACGCGCTATGAGCTTACCAATACTTTACCTCCCTAGGTGCGTAATATACTATTCAATTCTATTGTAGTTGTTTAAGATATATTTATTTAAAACTTTTTTTTAGCGCGATAATGTTGTACGATCTTTCCGAGAAGGCAAAATATGGGTTCTCATATGTACAGAACTTATGGGTCGAGGTATTGATTTCATAGGAGTTAATCTGGTAATAAATTACGACTTTCCACCGTCTGCTATTTCTTACATTCATCGAATCGGTACGTCAAAATACATTTAAAAAATTTTTTATTGAAAAACATTAAGATACTAAATTTTGATTAAACTTTTCAGGTCGTACTGGTAGGGCTGGTCACAAAGGAAAAGCAATAACATTTTTCACACAACAGGATACTACCAATTTACGGAGGTAAGAACAAAGTAAAATATTGATAAATGAATTAAAAATAGTAGTTCCTCTAATGTTGAATAATCTGCGTAGCATTGCTGCCATTTTGCGAGCTTCTGGTTGTGATGTACCTGAATATATGTTCGCAATGAAGAAGCACAGTAAAAAAGAAAGACGTAAATTAGAAAGAGAAGCACCAAAAAGAGAAAGTATATCGACTAATCCACATTACAGAAAACAATTAAAGCATAAATTAGAGTAAGTATTTTTTACTAAGTTTATAAAAATACAGATTTGAAACTTATTATCTGAAATACGTTTTAGCTCTGAAAAGAAAACCGATTCGCCGAAAAATCTTTCAAATGGAAAATCTCCAAGCAAAAAGAAAACTAATCGAAATAAAGAAAATAAAAAGAAGGAAGACAAAAATAATAAACAGAAAATAAACAAAAATAATAAAAAGAAAGGAGCTAAAGTACTAAGCAAAAAAATAGGGACTGTTAAGACAAATAAAATGAACAAAGGTGTAAAAAAAAAAGTTGTAAAAAATAATCAGTCAGACTAAATGTAAATATATGTATATAAATATTTTATTTACAAATTTCTCATTCGTTATTGATCCTTGATCTTATTTCTTTAAATTGATACCTATGATTTATTACAGTTTTATCGATTACTACTTAATTATACAAATATCTTTATGTTTTATTGTACAATCTTAAAATTATCATTCTCAGAGTAGCTCGTACAAAAAACAACTCTCAATTGAATTATTTTAAGAACTTCGAAAAAATTCAACGGAATTAATTAAATTTTCAGAAATCTATAATTCAATTATTATGTTTACTAATATGTACGTCATGGATCAAAATACGTTACTAATTTTGCATTGATATATATTAATATAACTATCAATTCTTAAAAAATTAACAAATTCTATTTTATATTTCTGTACTACTGTATAAAATATTATTACGGAAGTATTAAAATTTTTATCAATATAATATATTTAAATGAAAATAATTATATTTCTTTGTAGAAAAATAATTTTTACTCTTCATTTTAATGTCACCGGTGATGTATGATTATTCTATCTTGGCACTTGTATAAAAAAAGTTTTCACAGATATTCTCTATAAAACTAAAAAGATCTATTTTAACTTAATTTAATCTGGGCAGATAGTTTTTATTATGTTTCACACAACCAATCGCAAGGAAGCTTAGGCATTTTATTAGCTGGCCATGGAAGATATCCTGCTGTTTTAAATATCCAATAATCATAAGATACCTTAGTGATTAGGCTTACTAGCAAAAAAACTTCTAGAACTATAATATAATAAATATAATCAGTCCAGTCTCCAGGATGGACGCACATTTTTGATGGTTCCAAGTCAACAACTTTTTCTTTTACGTTTTCGCATAACACTTCATCGTAGTCTAATATTCTCGTTTGCAACCAAACCTAAAAAAAAGTAAAGCGTTACAATATACAATGTAAGTTTTAATTTACGTTACAATATACAATATATGTTTTTAAATGAAATTTAAAATGAAAAAGTTTAATTACTTTTAAGAATTTGGCTGTATTACAATCACAGTGCAACTCATTTCCTCCAAATTTAACACCATACCTGTTACTGCTGTAACTTTTGTCATATGCGTTAGTTGCCAAGATATATGTTGGTAGCTGCAAATAATCCACATTTTCTATTAACCATGTTAACAATTTTCCAATCAAATGTTAAACCAGTTTTATTATTTTACTTACAGATTTAATTTTATTGTATCTTAGACTGAGAAAGGCATAGCTATCCAGAAACTTAGAACCTTCTAATTTGTTTATAGAGGATATATTATTATAGTCAGCGATAAATTCCCTTAATCCATCATAACTAGGATTTGTGCTTAGTTCATCCAGAACAGTAATCTGAAATTAAAAGTTGGATTAAAAACTTTTTTAAACAAATAATAATTTTTAGCGAGTTTTTTTTCTACCGATTCTTACATTATTGTACGAGACATTCAAAGAAATCGTATTGCGAGGTAGTTTCTCCGGAAGCTGCGTCAGTTGATTATTACTGCAATCAACACTGACGGCAAACGTCGGCAATTTATCTTTGAGAAGTTCAAGCCTGCTGAATTCACAGACGCAGTGCCAAGTTTGCCCTTTGGGGCACTCGTTTTGTAACTGAAAGTGCAATAAATTCTGATGAATAAATATCAAGTATAAAATTGATTAAACAATTATTTTGACAGAGTACTTACGGAGCTGAGATACCGCACTTGTTTCAAAGGAACTTGAGCGGTAGCATTGAACCAGTGCCAAGTTTTACTGGAGGAGCAAACCGTCTCGTTTTCGCGGTTGAAAATAATTTGGTTCTCTCCAGTTCTGTTGATGTTCTGGTAAATGTCATGACATAACAGAGTGTCTGATCCTGCAATAAAGAATCACGGATGAATTCTGCGCGTGAATCGATCCGGTTTTGGGATTGAAAATTTAATTTCACCTGAAATGTCGAGCCAAAATTCTCTGCCGTTCACTATATTCAAAGCTGGCAAATGAGTCAAATTGTTGTAAGAGAGATCCAAAGTGGTGAGTTGGGCGAGTCGAGTCAGCGAATTGTTCTCCATTTCCAAAAGTGCGTTGTTGGATAAATTCAGACACAGAATCGGCGTCATCATTAAAAACTGGCCCTTTATTCGCTGAATCCTCCCGTCGGTTATGGCCAAAGATTTTAACATCCTCCATCGGACTTCCGTGGCGTTGATAAAATCCAAAGTTGCATTTCTTATGTGAACGTAAGATACATTCGTTGGAAAATCTAAAGAAAAATAAAACGATTTTTCATATTACATCTATACTTTATACATTTAAGTTTTTTCTTTATCAAAGGCGTTTGTTAGTTATTGATTCTTGGCCTTTTGATCGGGCACAGAGAAAATATTAGGTTTAATAATTTCTTGAACTCTTATATTATAAATACCTGTCAGCCACGCAAGTTAATGAATTTACTGCTAATTCGTTTAAAAAAATTAAATATTTTTTCCAAATAATTTCATCGTTAATTTAACGGTAAGGTGCGTTTTATACACATAAGAATCGTACACGTAAACATTGTACACAATTTAGCATGGCCCAATAT
>JAWWEM010000010.1:9370708-9386772 GCA_035582935.1 Ormyrus thymus
ATTATATAGAACCAAAATTCTACATAACTTGTTTAAAATTTTGATAAAAATTATATAAATTATTTCCACTTGGGTACCTATACTTAATTCAGCGTCTAATTAAATGAAAACCGAATCAGCTGGTTCAAAGGCTGAATCCCCAAAGGAGTTTTACGACCTTCATTAGACCAACACACCGAACGGGTTGCAGGGCTAAGCAAACCTCATTCCTCTGGCGCAACAAAAAAGCAAAAACTCCTACAACGTACAGTTATACGATAAATCCTCCAGCCTTACAGCAAAAGGCCCCGCGCGCCGCTGCCTCTCGCGTTTATGCCAAGCCTCGGCAGCAGCGAGCGCAAGCCCGCCGAGTGCGTTCATCGGCCGAGGAGGAGGCCGGCGGCGCGCGTCTAATTGGCTCATTTCGTTATTAGCCCGATTGAAGGCGGACGATATCGATTGGAGGGTACCGAGAGTCATTAATCTTCGCTGCCGCGGCCAAGTGAGCTACGCAAAGGTTGGTCTTGGGAGCTGCTTAGGAGGTTGATGGATCGATTGGCCGATCGTAATCTCGGAGATTTTAGAGGATGGGCCGGGAAGATTGGCATCGATATTTTTGGCTTCGGAAAGTAGCGCCGCTCTTTTGTAAGGGGGGGTTCAAATATTTTGACTGCTGGGGTAACTGTAAACCGGGCTTTTGGGTCGGCGAGGTGGAAAAACCAGGAAACCAGAGAGTTTCGTCAAAGGCAAAGCCATAAACCAGCTCTGTACACTGAGAGGAGTCTTTGCGTAAAAATGACTACTTTTTCAATTAGCGAGCAGACATGTTTATATTATTCAGATTATTTAATGTGCCATCGTTCCAAGCTAATTATAATTCAATAAGTTATTATTATAATATCTATCTGTAACAGATGATTATCGATGGAATTCTAGAAACAAATATTAAATAACTATTTTAAGCTCGATTTAATTAATACATGTCAATACGGCATGCGACACATGTAGACGAATCAAAGTATTATGTGTACAAGGTTCACCGTACTGGCGTAACGGTAGCGGTTTCTCAATGTGTAGGTCGCGCGCTCGATCATGAGCTGTCTTGCCATGTTTTTTTCTTTTTCAAACTAAATAATTCTACTACTAAATCAGTTCACGAATTAAAAAACTATACGAAATGTATATAATCTAGAAAGTAATATGGGTGTTGTAATGCAAATAAATGCGAAAATACAAATTATCACTCTGCTTTCGTCAGAAAATGACGATAACGAAAGATAAAATTGAACAGAAAGCTAGTTTGTCCTCTTGTTAATTAATAGCATAGTAATTTTTTTCTAAAAAGAAAGAAAAGCGTTTAACGCAGAAAAATCGGCTGGCAGCAGCCCCTAAAAGCTCCCGCTTTCCCATTTCAGGACGACGGCGGAATCGAGTACTTCAACACGATAGTGGTGCAGCCGCACCTGAAGCTGGTGACGAATCAGGGCCGGGGCTTCCACGTGCGCTGCCGCTACCAGACCCGGGACAAGCTCGTGTCGAACGACCAGACGCAGGTGGCCATGCTGCAGTCGCTGCCGCTGCAGGTCAGTCGTCGGCGATCGCGCCTTGTACACCTTGCCCGAGCTCTCCGAGTACGCGCCCCCGCAGCCGCTCGTACAATTTACCGTTTACCGATCGTTGGTCGATTGCGTTTGTTTGCTGGAAAAATTACGGGGTCTTTGGTAATTTGGTTGGGAGGCTTGAAAAGTCTATTTTTACAATTTTTTTCTAGCAAAATCTACTGGAGCCTAATATAATTAGTTTTATTCATTTTCACAGCCTGCTATCAAATTGCTACAAGACGCAGGAAAATTGGATCGATTTTTAGAGTAGTTGATAACCAGTTTTCAAATTAAAATAAAATAAAAAGTTTTCTCGAGAGATCCTTGTTATTATGCATAGCCATTTTATAGCCTGTAGTACTTGTTGATTGAAAAACTAAAGATTAAAAATAGCAACGTCATAATTGGGCCTGACGGTTCGGGAGTTCTCTTCTATATTGACGTGCTAAGGAAAGGTCAAATGCATCATGAAGAAAAATATTATTTTCCTGTGGGTCCAAGTGTAAAGTGATTAAAAACGAAGTATAAAGACATTTTCTGTCTGCTCTAAATAATGTACTAGAAAGTCACGAAAAAACCTTTCACTTTCGCAAGACAAACGTCCAGTTTTCCATAGCAAACAGCTGACGCTTAAAACCTTTCACACCTCCATTCCACATTTACAATATCCCCCGCCATCTCTCTACCGCCTAACAAGCATCGAATCCGAAACAGGCGGCAGCCCCGATGCCGAGCTGCTCGATGAAGATCTACAGCGGCGAGCCGTCGGCCCACCACATCGCCGAGAACGTGAAAATCGGCGACCCGCTCACCCTCGTCATCGGCATCGAGAGGCAGGAGATGTTCGGCCTGCGGATCTCCGACTGCATCGTGAGGGACGGCATCGGCTGGGGCGAGCAGCGGCTGATCAACCACGAAGGGTACGTACACGATCTTTCTCTCGGCGGAACCGGTTTCTGTCGCGGAGATGGACGGTTTGTTGGTCGGGCGAGGGTGGGGAAGGATTTCACCGGTTGATTATCAAACTTCGCGAGGTTCGCGCCGATTTTGCTGACCCGCGAAACTTGCAAACGCTTTCTTTCTTTTGCAATGTACTTACGACCGTAAAATTTAATATATTCTCATCGCCTAACAACTTTGCGAGTAAAAATCTTTCGCTTTGTACTGCTTTGAACGACTCTATTGTGAAATTTATTATATAATTTCGTATTCGGGTTCCGAGGAAGACTGCTTACAGTTCACCAAGACATTAGTCTTTTATTCAGGCAGCGGTGCTAGCAGTAAAATCACTATCAAACTAATTATTTACAAAAACATTTGAAATCTAATGCCACATAATCGACCGCCCCGCATCAGTAATGAAAAAACGCAAAAGATGACTCAACCGCGCCGGAGCCCCGATCCGAATCTCAAGTGCAATTACGCGAACGAGCCCGACAGAGGAATAACGTCCCCGCTAATCGAGCATTACGCGTCCGTTGAATAATTCAGCCCGCGGCCGCTTTTCTCATGTAAAAAAGGCCGGCGCGCACTTTCCCTCTCTCACAGTTCGACTCGCTTTCAGCTGTCCGGTCGACGGCGAGATCATGGGCCAGTTCACGTACAGCGAGGACAAGACCGAGGCGAAGGTGCACTTCCAGGCGCACAAGTTCCCGTACACCTCGAGCGTCTACTACCAGTGCAACGTCAGCCTCTGCGTCAAGCATAATGGCGGATGCGAGAAGTATACGGTAGGCCATCGATCATTGTATTTACTTTTTACACGTCGACGGAACATTGTGGGTGGGTAAAAGAAAACTAGTAATTGTCGAGTTGTGATGATCAAAGAAAAACTTTCGGCCCTATTTTTGAACGTAGAAAAAGCTATAGTCATTAATATTCTAATACCATTTTCTCCCCGAAAAGAAAGAATTATTCTCCCAAAAGCGCCCCCTCTCACCGTCCCGCGGGACAACTGTGGGGGGACTCGAATACGCGGCCCGGCTCATCGAGACGTTTCTGTTTTCTCTTCCGCAGCCACCGTTGTGCAACGAGATAGCCCGCCGACGCAGAGACACAAAGGACGACGGCGCGAAGAGCGCCGAGGACCTGAACGCGGGCGTGCCCGCCACCACCATGGAGGTGTACAGCGGGTTCTACGTCAACGAGGCCGACGTCGTGCCCAAATCGGATTACTACGACGTCTCCAAAGAAAGGGTAATCTTTTTCTTCTCGAGCTTTTTCGGGACGTCTTGATATATCTTTGAGAATTTTGAGGTGCGCTCGTTTTCAACATGAAAAGACACTTTTCGATACATCGATTTCAAATGCAAAACGCGAGCCTGAAGAGTAATTAAACTCTTTCAGTCAGGATATTTTTATTATTTCGAATAAAATACAAAGAATGGTAGAACATATTATATCTAATCTTTTAATTAAAAATTTATTTTAAAAATTCTTTCTATATGTCTTTTACGTATTCTATTACTGACAATCTGACTGGGAATAAAATTCTAATTAACAGAAATAAAAATTGTTAGTAAAAATAAACATAAGTACAAAGATATAAATTTGTAGAATAATTGTTCTTAAAGCATATTACCTGAAGAGGTTTATATAGTAATTTGATTTTAATCTTTGTAAAAGTTTAGAAAGACCAAAATACAATTTGCACGTAATTGCTTGAATAAAACTAAAGTCTAATTAAACGTTTAAACCTCGAAACAGAATAACTGCCCTTTTGAAAAAGTCCGATAAAACTTTATAAAACCTGATAAAATTGCTGCAAATACTCACATAGAACCCGATACAAATACATACCGATATCGGGTTCTATGTGTGTATTTGCACCAATTTTACCAGGTCTTTATACAGTTTTATCGGACTTTTCCAATACGGTTTATTGGCGAAACTCAAAACGTAATTTAAAGCCACGAAGCAAACGCTTACAAATATATAAATACTTGTCCGTTTCAATCTTGAAAGCAATCAATCTCAAAAATCAGCACATCTCGAAACGAGTTCCAACGAGCAAACCCCATTCGTCTGCTAACGTCAACGCCACCTGTTTTTTTCTCCAGGCGTACGACGAGGCGAGCTACATCTGCATGTCCCAGCGTAGCTTCGCCATCGGCATAGCGATCGCCAGCCTCTTCCTCCTGCTGGCGATAATCGGCGCGATTCTGATCCTGCTGGGCAAGCGCCGCCACAAGAGCGTCTCCACGACCGGCTCGTCCATCTACAGCGGTCCGTACACCAACACGGCCTACAGCCACAGCAGCTAAGAATCCAGCGCCGGAAGCCCCTCTCTCTATCTTTCTCCTTTCCTTCTTCCTCTCTCTCCTCTCTCTCTTGCGACGCCTCCTTTTTCCATTGTTCTTAAAGGCGCGCGATGGCTCGCCCCCCTACCCGCGGCCATCGGGAAAGAGGTGCACGCGTCCGACGAGAGGCTCTTTTTTTCCTAACTCGTGCTTGTACGCTTACTCACGCTCCAGTTCAGGTTCGGATTAGGTTTGGGAGAAGGAGCCTCGAAAGTGCCTTTACGCTTCGCCTACAGCGCGAGGGCAAGACAATTCTCTAATCTAACTCTTTTATACGCTAGTCCGGTGATATCAACTGTCCTATATCAAGCTAACTGTCCAACCGGCCGACCTCTCTATGTTTTTTTTTGTTTTTTTTTTATAATTATCATAATTGTGTATACAATATTTAAATAACTCGATTAAATCGCGCCAGACTCTGGGTACATGGAGATCCCAAGAGTCGGCGAGCGCGAGCCTAACTAAATCAAATTATTCGGTGATAATGTTATTAAGCGCGTCTGGTGTCTCTTCTTCTGTATCCACTTTGCGGCCCGAGCGTCCCTGGATTCCGGTCGCCCCGGCAGGCCGCGCCATACTCTCGAGTAGTAATTTAAAAGGGAAATAAGCAGAGTTTAACTTAAAATAACAAAAGGCGCTGAGGGGCTCATCAATCCACCGACGCTCGTCGCAGACTATTCATACTTAGCCATAGTAGTTGAGGAAAAGGTGGCTGCCCGCCGAGGTATCCGGCGCTCCTGCCAAGGACGACGACGAGACGATTTTGGTGGTGGGTTGCAGCTGTCAAAATCGCAGGGGCGCAAAGGACTCGCGGGCGGCGGAGTCGCGAGTTTTTTTTTTCCTAGGTCTTATAACACGAGCGCGACACTGGTTCACAGTGGCATTGGGGACCCGAGCCAAGTGGTAGAGCACTTTGTATAGACTTTTTTCAATTCCTGAGAGATCCCCAACGGGAGTCCCGCAACGCTGCTCTGGACCCTTGTCCGATTTATGAGTAACAACGAAAGCTAAAGCTAAATATTAGTATTTTATGTACATAATGAGTAAGGAGAGTCGGTACGACTCGTGCTACTTCGCATCGAACTGAATTACTTCGAAAAGCTAATGTGCATTCTGATCTATTCTGTACTTCAATAAAACAATTAATGAAATGTACGCCTTTAAAATGAGTCTTCTACGCTTTGTTTCCTGTAATCCTTTGAGTTTATTTCAGTACTTTAACAAACATCGGTATACAAAATATTCAAAAAATCGTCAAAGTAAGCGGCTGCTAGTTCATTGAAAAATTACATTCCTTTGATTCATCGTTTTACAATTAAAGTATACAATTCGTCAACGTAACAGTAACATCTCTTGGGCAGGAACATGCAGAAAGGTACGTAGTAGGGATTATCAAAATAGAATGCCTTGGTTTTATTGAATTATATATAATTCGTTTTTGGAAAATATCGTAATATATAATATATATGTATATAAGGTAACAAGAGATATAATTAGAATGACATGATTTCTATCAAATATTCCTTTTTTCTCTACAATGCTGTTGTGCACGTTTTAGTGTTTTTTAAAGTTTCTATTCACACGTCGAAGCCGCCATTGCCGGAAACTAAAAAATAGAATCTTTCGATAAAATTATAGCAAACGATAAGAAACTCTCGTACATAACTAATCAACTCTCTAACGTTCTTTGAACGCTGCAACAAGAACAGTATACAGGATAATCACAATAAAAAAGTATTGACAGCGATGGCAGCTTCAAGCCGATAAATGAATGTACAAAATTGATTACTGTGCCGATTTTACAAAGGATGGGCCGACGAAAGAAGCGCTTAATGGCACAATGAAATTTCGCGAATTTTTTTCTTTTGTTTTCAAGAGAGAACACGAGTTCGCTACACACTTTTACAATTTGACAATGCTTTTCATCGGGATGATAGTCGAAATTAAGATTACAACTGGTTAGATTGTTTAGTTTGGCTTTGCCGAGGAAAAAGTGATGTCGACAGAAACTGAATAATCGCTTCCGGACAGCAAATAACCTTCGCTTTTTCAATAAAACAAAGAAATCACATTTTCTTACGGATTAAAATAATATTAATACAAGATTGGTGCGCCTCTACGGAAATATATGCTTGAATGATACTTGCTGTCGGCATACGAGCAATGTTCGAAGGGGATAAATTAGTCTGAGATCGTTTTTGAGTCGCTAATTAGATACATTATATCTACGACGTTAGGTACGGTAAATACTGCGTTGCATACCCATCTCTCTGTAAAGATTTGACACTCTTCTTAACGCTTAATTCGTGCTTCACTACAGACTGCTTTAACGGAAATTAAAGCCACCCGTACTATACAATTGTCTTTGACGATGTAAACTCTTGACACAGAGACGGAGCCCAACGTTTTTAAACTCTTAAGTACAATCACCGTAAGCAAAGCTTCTTGGATGGATTCCACTTGTTATATATTTCTTACAAAACGACGCAAAAAACTTGTGCTGGTATACAAGAAACTAAAATACACTTTTGATTGTATGAAATTTCGAGCGGTACTTAAAAATTATGACACTGTTTAATGTTTAAAGGAAAATACCAAATACATATCACAAAGTAACGGTAAATATTGATTTGGTTGTTTTTTGACGAGCGAACGAAAGAATACGAGTTCACCGCAAAGCATAAACCCTCTGCGTCGGTTTGCAGTTTCACAGACGGAAATTTTTTTTATTGTTTATCGCGATCGCGCGTAAAACTACTGCGTCTCAAATCGAATTTCGAAGCTCTACGGTGATTTTCATGCGGCATAGAGAATAAGAATAATCGAGCGATGTCAATGAATTTGAAAAATCGTTCTATCAAAATCTAAACGGAGACGTGAGGAAACAGTAGTCTTACGCGTTCGTACTACCGACATATCAACTAGACATACAGGCTAACTACTGAATACGTTTACATAGTCACTCGACGGACATCAATTTTGTCTAAGAAACCTTGCTATGGATCTGACATCCAGAGAACTGCTTTGTTTTAATTTGAATTGCTTGATAAACTATTAGAGCATCAACTCGATATTTCGTTAATGACAAAGTCTAATTGGAGCAATTGCTATAGTTTCCACTCTGCTTTCATCAATAAATACATGCGACACCAATGTAGGTATGTACTTCAAGTATGTTTACATTTAAAAAATAAATAAGTACTGACCAGAGTACTTTGAATCTCTGCTTTCAAAGAGCTAAACGATTATCTCTCATATTTTAACTTCATATTAATTCTCTGTAATCTCTTTCATCGTTTATACTTTGTAAATGAAGCAAGCCGCGAGAAAACTAGTCTCTGTTATACGTAAATTCAGCTCTCAATAAATTTTGCCGGACTGCAAAATCGTAATTTTTCAAGGTACTGTGAAGAAGCGTGTATCCGACAAACATTCACTAAGAGTGCGCGTACACATGCGTGTGTGACTTGTTTCGATAGAATATAGTAGAACATTGAGGTAGGAAATAATTTGTTTAAATAGTAACTGCAGCATCTCGCTCGCTGAACCTGCACTTCCAACTCTCTCTCTCTCTCTCTCTCTCTCTCTCTCTCTTTCTCTCTCTCCCTTTCACTCTCTCCCTCTTTCTCACTTGCTTGTGAATTGTTAAATTGGTGAGTTATCTCTCCCTGTGAGTCTTAAAAAATACAGTGAATCAATCACTGTATGATATTTCTATGTATGAAAGACACCTCTGCTGTAAACGTACTCAGTAAATTATATATTAGACTCGTGTATTAACATCGTAACGGCTTCCCGCGTCAGCCGAGACGCGGGAATATCTTAGGTAATCTGCGTAGTCCATCTTAAATGTAAATCTCACATTCATTATATAAGATCTGTAAAACCGCGATTAAAATATCTTCACGTATAATTTATATTATAATAGAGTAATTTTTAATAGTAGATAAAATTCTGTCTGTCACTATTTATTTTTTCTTCAGTGATGCTTAGATTCGTCTTCGATCGTTCGTCACTTTCACTGCCGTTGATTTTCACGCATTATGGACTGATTTCTGTCTTTAACAAATTTTTTTCAATTGCTGATGAATTTAGACTCGCACCCTCTCTTTATGCGGTGTGAAAAAAATCTTCGTATCTCGTGTGTACATTATTACATTACTATTATGCGCTACTTTAATATTTCTTAGCTTTTAAATAATAATGAGAGTATCATTAATATTAAATATGAATCTGACGCGTAAAATGTACAATAGGTTGCGCTGCGTTTGGTTTTTTCTTTTTTATTACTTGCTTTTGTACCCAGCAGTAAATCCTGTGTTATCCACCTTCGTTTAATATTGTAACAATTGGTTTCGACGGGTGATTGTCACCTTTACGGTTCCTGCAAATACAGCAGCGTTTATAAAGATTCATGCTTTGGGTATGCTAAATCGTATATTTGTGTGATACATTCATTGGACATTCAGTACTTTTGCACAAAGTAAATTAATTATAGTAAGCATTAAAAAGCGAGGAAATTGAAAAGAATTTGCAAATTATCAATCGCGTTTTACAAAAAAAAGTTCTCAAGTACCTTTGAGATTGGTAGTGTGATTGTCAACTGGTTGAGATAAGCTACGAAATGACTCTACGAAATACTCTACAACCTACTTTTGACAGAAGAAACAAATGAAAATAAATACAATAGTTGCAAGTAGATACAAAATACTACAACGCGTGCTACGGAAAGTAGTGAAACTTTGGTGATAAAACAGCAAAAATTATTCTGCATATACAATAGCTCAAGTGAGAAAGCTCTTATAAAATAATATAACATCTGACCGAAAGCATTGATCAAGTACCTTATATCATATTGTCTTCCACAGGTTTCGCTTTTAGAAAGATACAAAATATGTGTAAAAATTTGTTTTATTTAATCTCTTAAATAAATAAATAAATAAAAATTTAACAGGAAATTTTCCAACGACGCGTTTAGCAAACTATAATCTATTCTCTGTTAATAATTTATAATTCGTATCTTCGTTTATTCTCACCTTCTCTCATATCTTTCGGTGTATTTGAAGAGAACGAAGACATGGAAGGAGACTGATATAGATTCGGTCGTGTTGGTGGTAGGGTTGCGATTTTGGACCTAACAAAAGTCATTGATAATTACGCTAATCGAAATTGAATTTCAGCTATGCTCAGAATATTTTGTCGCACCTCTGTTTACGAATTTTCTGGTTTCTCCCATCGTATGAATTCGGTGTACCACCACCATTTGAGGCATTTGATGAATAAGATGGTGGTCTGTATGGTCGAGGACAGCCTTGAACAACAGGTGGTGATGGTACAGGTGCGTATTGTAGTCGAGGGTTACCTGGCACTCCAGGATGCATCAGTCTCATATCTCCTAGACAGAACAAAATTACATTATAAAATATGCTTCTTTTGCTGAAAAATTACAACTTCTAACCTTGTACGATATGGACACCCTGATACATTGGCAGTGGGTAACGTGATGGAGGTTGTGCGTTTCTATCCCCGTTTCCACCTCCGAAAAGTTCATGAGCAGGCGTAGGGGATCTGCTGGCTCTTTGAGAGCCACCTGGTGTCGATGTGGTGCGAACTCCTGCAACGAGCTGCGTAACAAATACAATTTCACTTTCAGTCAGATTTCTTTTACATTTTTAAAAATACGAATTGGCTCCTTACGGGTACATTTTGCCTAAAGACGAGATTAGGAACAAGAGCAGGAGCCATGTAAGTGCCAGGTGGTGCTGGTGATGTGCCGTTGGGGCCTACTTGATGTCCAAACGCTCCAGAAGACATCATCGTCGGTGGAGGATAGTTACCAGAATTTACGTACATCAATGGTACGCTAGGAATCTGCAAAAAAATTCGTCAAATTTAATTTGCAAAATACTAATTAGAAGGATTGTTTGTTGTTTGTTAAATTACAAATGTGATACCTGGTTTGATGTCGGAGTGTTTGGAGGTGTAGGCACTCTGTACATGACAGGAGTAGGTTGCATTCCAGACTGACCTGGATAGTAAGCAGCAGGAACCATGTGAACAGGTGGTTGGCATGAATACTCGCCTGGACTGGGCGTGACAGTTGGCATTGAATTATAAGAAACTGGGTAGCTGTTTAGATAATTTGCTGCAACAAAAGTATTTACATAAGATTTCGTAATTAACATTAGCACTTTATTGTGAATAGCTCTTTTACTTTTCGTACCGTTTGTCTGAGTTGGCGGAGTCATTGTTTGCAGATTAAGTGAATAGCTTGATGCAAACCTTTGCTGCTGAGATAATTGTTGCCTATCGCCTGGAGTCTGATTAACCGGTATCGCTGTTCCATGAGGAGGCATAAAGTACATGGCTTGTTGTGGCTGTAAATAAATACAAATGCAGACAAAATTCTTAATCCTTTTACCCCTTCAGTGAATGAAAGTTCTCAAATTACCGGCATTTGATTCGCAGATGACTGCCAATAATTCGGTTGCATAGGTTGAACGTTTGGTATTTGATTAGTCGCTGGCATCGGTTGCTGGTATGGATGATGAGGTGCTACTTGATTATCACTTGCACCGCGTTGGTCGTAAACGTTCATACCCATAAAGTAATTTGATAGCTCTGACACTTCCTGCAGCATAAAACATTAATTAAAATACCCTCTAAATATACTAAAAAAAAAACTCAATCAAGTGCAAATTACCCCAGATTGTGGTACAGACTGCTGTTGCACGGGCATCGAGTAGTTGGCATAAACCGGGTTCTGATTGAAGACCTCTTCTTGCGGGGCGTTCTGCACGGGCGGCTGACTGTGCGCCGAATGATGCTGGGCCATCATCGCAGCCTGCTGACTGACGTTGGGTGGATAAATACCCTGACTGTACGTTTCTGAGGTAGGTACATAAGTCGCGTAGGGCTGCACCGTCTGGCCATGGTTGCAGGGCTGCACGGCCATGGTCCTGACTAGAGGTTGCTGATGCTGCACAGCGCTCTGAGGTGATTGCTGCTGCACATGTTGCGGTGGAGGCGGCGGTGGCGGCGGCTGCTGCTGATGCATGACCACTGGCGGCGGTAACGGAGGCGGCGGTGGCGGCGGCGCGGGCGGCGGGGTGAACGGCAGACTCGGAGATGTCGAAGAATTCGTTACCTGCGTCGTAGTCGTCGTCGGCGCCGCCACTGAGTGTGTTGTGGGCGAGGCAGCCGTTGTCGTCATCGTCGTCGTCATCGTCGTTGTTGGCGCGCTGTAGTTGCAGTTGCTGCTGTGCTTCGTTGTCTGAGATCGCTGTCTCTTGCCGTTCTCGTTCTTACTGTTAGCTAATGATCTCTGCGAGTCGGACGGTTCCGAGTGTTTCGATGAAACGTTTGTCCCTAAATTTCATGAAATGTTAGAGAATAATAGTAATAATTCAAGTGTGTCTTTCAAGCTTTATAAATTTCTACTCAAAAAGTAGATATATAATTTTTACGATTTCAAATTAACTGAAATACAGAATAAAAATGGAACGAACCTCGGGATTCCACATCTTCGATAAAAAACTTTGGTGGGTTGTCGGGATCGAAACGGTACAAGGAACCGTCCGGATTGGTATACGGCTGATTAGTCTGTGGATTAATAATAACGCTACCAGGTGGCACACTTGAGATGCTAGTTACTGCCCACATAACCGTCTGACTGTTCGGCTCTGGTGAGGCCGCATCCTGACTAGAGATTTGAGAATGGTTGCACGTCATATTGGGAATCGGCGAGGGCGACGGGGAAGGAGAAATCGTTGCGTCGCTTCTTTGGCTCTGAGACTTGTATCCACTACTCGAAGGACTTAGGCGGGAGCACATGCTAGCTCCTGAATCTTGAACAAAGAAAATTTACGTTAAGGCTTGCGTCGAGAGTCCCGTCCCAAATCAAGGAAACTTGTACAAACCCTGCTTCATCAAACGAGCGCCGGCGCTGTGCGTGGACATGACACTGTCCCCTCTCGACAGCATTCCTCGGGTGTACCCGCCAAAGCTAAACGATTTCGAGACGGACGGCCGCAAACCGTTCGAGTGAAAGGAGTCTCTGCCGTCAAGAGACTCGCCCTTCAAGAGCCTCGTCTGCCTGATCGAGTGATCCGGGTGCAGCAGGCGGTACCTAGCCGAGGCGTCGGAGCTCTCCGAGGAGGACCAGTAGGGCCAGGACGCGACCTCGCTGCTCTCGCCGCTACTGTCCTTGAATATCCTTCGCCGAGCCCTTTCGTACTCCTCCTCCCGCTCCTCGAAGCTCTTGCTGCGCCGGCAGTAGTCGCCCGACATTCTGTCCGGGGACTTGAAGTTGAAGCTGTCCTCGAACGAGCTCGAATCCCTCTTGAGGATGCTCCTGCGGGGCTCCTCGGTGAGCAGCAGATCGTCGCGGATGTGTTCCTTGAAGCGCGTGTCGGGTATCCGCATGTTCTTCGTCCGGGTGACGATGACGCTGAGCCCGGATTGGTCGACATTGTGCTCCATGCCGAAGTACGCGGCCACTCGGTGGACCAGCATGCGGTTGTAGGACGACATGTTCGGGAACTTGTGGGACACCTTCTGCCTGTCCTTGGCGAACTCGATCAAGTCCTTTTCGATCTTCAGGAGTACGGTGCGATCCTTTTGGTTGCGATTGATGGTCTCCGCGATGAATTGCTCGAGGTCTATGCCGGTGCTGTCCGTGTACAACTCCGTGCTACTGTCTGCGAGTAAGAATCAAGACATTGGAGATGCTTTCAAATTTTTACGCTTCCTTTTTATTAAAGAGAAATGCAGGAAGTAACACCCTTTTCTGTATTTGACTGCTTTTATGTATACTATTATAATTTTAATAAATTTCTGTACTGGTATGAAATATTAGTAAAAACATATCAACGTATAAAATTTTTCAATATTGTGAGTAAAAACTCTTATTCAGTACCCTAATTTTGATGGATATTACAAGTCTACGATCACTTTCCTACAAGTATCACGACTTTGAGAAAACTTTGTAATTTTTTCTACACCTCTCCTCTCGGCACGCAAGCAAGAAAATTGAACCCACCTCTAGAAAGCGATGGCGAAGCGCTGTCGTAGCTGCCTTGACTAGATGAGTTTTGATGTCTGAGCTTGTGCCTGGAGTTGGACCGATTGACCGAGAGAGTATTGCCGCAGTTCGCGGAGCACTGGTTGTTGCAGACGCTGAGGGAGTTCGGCCTCCGCTGCTCGTTCTTGTGATTGTGATTGTTCTGGGCATTCTTGTGCGAGCCCTTCGACGGCGAGATCGGAGTTTGGAGCAGGACGGGCCGCTCGTGCTGGGCATTCTTCACGCAGTTATTGCACTTTAAATTATTGTTCGAGTGGTTCTTGGATCTGTGGTTCTCCGACTTGTTGCCGTTCACGGGAGATACGGGATTGTTCTTCTGATGCGTTTGAGAAGGACTAGATGAACCTGGAATCCAGAGAGAAATGAGAAACGATTGTAATATTAATGAGAATAAAAAATTAATGCGACTTGTCAAGCGATTGTCATGCTAAAATTTGAATAATTTATTCTCGACCATTATGCAAAGTGACTATAATAATAATTCTAGTCTATAGGAGAATTATAGTTCAACTTATTATAGTCATTAGTAGTTAAACTATCGTTTTTTTTCGCGTTTACTATAGTACTTTCTACAGTACACTGAAGAAAATAATGCAGTAAAGTTTACTATGAATTCTGGTAATTGGAGGGCAGACTTAAATATGAAAAAATTTATGGCACTTTTTTCATTTTCACGTCTGCCCTCCAATTACCAGAATTTATAGTAAACTTTATACTGCATTATTTTTCTCAATGTACGATGGTACATTTCGATACTAGTGCGAGAGAGATGATTCTCGCCCGAGTGTGAATTTGTCGTCCGAGTAAGGCGAGGGTGGCAATCACACGAGTTGAGGATCATCTTTCGAACAATCTTTTTCAACCCAACGAGCGGAAAGGCTAATCTGGCGTGCGCGAAAGTGACACTTTACGCACGGAGTGTTGAAAAACCGTTTTCGGCCATTGTTTTAACTGCATTTTTATGACAGTTCAACTATAATTCTCTCGTAGCATCCACTGCAACTGTTGCTATCTGTCCTTTTGCGCAAGGGCATAAATCGCGCGATTTATCAGGCGATCGCCCGAAAGGGGCAGGACTTGTCGTCTCAACTGACCATTTCGCGAGGGAGTCCGACAGGTGGGCGAGGTCGCGGAGTTGCGCATCTGCTTGGGTGACTGGCTGTTGTTGTTGTAGATGGGCTCGTTGTTGTTGTTGAGCTGCTGCTGCTGCTGCTTGGGCGTCGAGTTGGGCGAGAGGCTGTTGCTGCTGGCGAACTTCTTGGCCGCGTGGCCCGCGCCGTTATTGGGGCTGCTCGCGGCCGCGGGCTCGCCGTCCGGCAGCTGCTGCGGCGGCGACGACGACGACGACGACGACGGCGACGACGCGGTCGAGCCGTTGTGCGGCTCTCGCGGCGGCGACGTCGACTCCCTCATGGCATGGCTTCGGACTAATAATTTCACTTTCGTATTCGCCTGCAAGCAGATCGGAATTCGGGGGAATGAGCCGCACGATTCAGATGGTGCTTTCGCGGTAGCAAGCGCGCGAGAAAACTTATTAACTTGTGTGTACTAACAAGGGGAGTATCGGCCCACTGGATCATGGATCTTGGTAAAATTGCAGGTCATTTCTTAGCCAAACAAAGGAGACACTGTGTCTCAGCGTTTATTCAAATGGACCTTATATAGTAACAAAGTTATGGTTTTTTTTTAAAAAATTCTAGGAAATATTGGTGTTTATAAAAATTAACATATTATGTCCGTAACTAAAAATGGTAGTCTAACGAACAAAAATTTAAAAGAAAGTATTCAGCAAGAGCTTCAATTTGAGTCGTTAAATTAACAAATATTCATTTATTCCAAAATTATGCACAGTTGAACACGGGGAAAAAATAAATAGAAAAAATTCGAAATCCTTGAAAGAAATGTTACTATTTTTTTTAGTAATCCAGTCACAGACGAACAAAATTGTAAATTTTTATATTCACAGCAGTAATATATTTTAAAATTTTATTATTTGAAAAAAATTATTTTTTTTATTTGGAGCTACTTTAATGTTCATGATATATTTTGTAATTTATTGTACATGTAAATTAAATTAATTTTTATTTATGAAAAAATTGTTGC
>JAWWEM010000010.1:9404092-9451071 GCA_035582935.1 Ormyrus thymus
GTAATTTTTTGGTTTTGACAGTCTGTGGCGGTCTTACTAGGCAGTATGGTAATTTTTACAAAACTTTTTTCTCAGTGCAGTTAAATTCTTTAGTCACGATTATACACTTACTTGAAAATAAAAATGATTAAAATTATTCAACTGATTTAGATTTTAATCCTATAAGAGCATTAAGAATCGATTTTACACTATACGATAAGATTACCGAAACTCGAGTACTATACTCCTTTTACCAAAGATTTAATCTGAAATATTCTGAATTCTAAAACGCGGGAGGTAAATTCAGACTCCTTCTTTTTCGATTTTCAATTAAATTACACCTTCCCTCAGTGCGCGGACTGTATAGCCGACGTTTACGTTGCGCAAGACGGTCAATTCCTATGTATGGGGGTATTTGACTTACAGATTTGCCTCCAGACAATTCTACAGGGCATTGGTTATCCGCCGAACTTTGATCCTTTAAAACCGCACTCCGCCTCGATTGCCGCGCGTTTAATTCGAAGGAAACTTTCAGCAAATAAAATGCAAGTTCGCGTTAGAAAAAACTATTTACCTCTTTAAACTTGAACTTTTTCGACGTTCGAGATAGACGCCCGAATGGCTTTGTTTGCAGAAAACTGTAACTGTTTGAATTTCATTAGATGGCACATTTGATACTTAAAACCGTTTTCAGTTCAACTTCCGTGCGCGAATTCTTTAAAAAAAAAAGAATCGATAAAATTACTCGAAAATTCTGAAAATTTGTAATATTCGAAAAGCAGCTTTTAACGGCAAGAGCTTTCTTCCCAAAATAACTATTTCCCGCGTCGTCTTATAGAATCAAAAAACAGCCCGTAAAGACTTTTCAATCCGCCAACCCACTTTCCCACTTCGCCGCTGTTGTTTCACGAAAGCACTCTGAAAAATTGTTACGCCGGAGATAAGTCCTCCCTAATCACGGTAAAACCCGAGAAAGCTCTCCTCCTCGCCCAGAAGAAGCCAGCGAGCCCTCTCCCGCCTAATGCGGCGCATCATCGGGGGTGGGTCCGCCTTCAAAGCCGCGCGTTAAATTTCTTCCGGCCGGACAATAAAACTAATAGAATAGAGCCGCGAGGGGGGAGGGGTATGAATATTGCGCCGGGGAAGTCATTCGCCGGGCGGCGCTGCGCTGCGCCGCCGTATATCAAGCGGGCCCGTGACGTTTACAAAGCCCAGCCTTTCGCAAAATTGTTGCACTCTTTCTTATGAGCGCATCGCCGGGAGATTTATTGGAATGCTGCGCCGCCGCTGTGCCCGGCGGTGTATATATTCATCGAGACGGGAGGAGAGTTGTGCGCTGTTTTTGGAAAGAGCGGAGTGCGTTTGATGGACGATGGGGCGAAGGACTTGCCGAGGTCGTTAGGGAGCTGGTCGCTTTTTTTTTTGTTTTTAGATTTTTTTTCAATGAACTATTTTCAAGCTTGGGCATTGTAAAAGCTCTTTATTTTGGTTATTTTAGAGGATAAATTTCAAAAGAGATCGATTTAACTTTAAACTAATAGATTCACCGGTGAGGTATAAGTTTTATCGAGTATTGTATTCATACACGGAGAAAAATTACAAATATTTCAATAAAAATTACTAAACTTTCTGGTAATGCAAGCACAGACTGCCAAAACCCAAAAAATTACCACACTTTTTAGTAAATTTTATTGAAATTTCAGAAACGTTTAATAAAATTACTAACATTTAATAACATTCATTAAAATTTACTAAAAAGTATGGTAATTTTTTTGGGTTTTGTGTTCTCGCTTTTCTAAACAGTATAGTAATTTTTACTGAAACTTTTTCTCCGTGCATTTTATTACATTAATTATAGAATTAAAACTTGTTGAAATTTTTAAAGTTCAACTTTCAAATTACAATAAAGCTTGTTCGGGAATTTTCTGAAATGATCTGAAAAAAAAACTCTCGAAACCATGGAGTTTTGAAGAAAATGCGATAATTAATCTCGATATACAGACGGAAATTCAAGTTCCTCAATTAACTCGGCACACTTTAGCAGCAAAAATTGACTGCACGGTGCTGCGAGTTTCATTCCATTAAATTACCTTTCGCTGACTTAACACGAGATCCAACTATAATTAAAATCGTATATACACGATTTTTGAGCACGACGATAGAAAATTGTTGAAATTTCAATTAAGCTCGATAATTAAGTAAGTTTTTCTGAATACTTTAAATATCGCGCTGTATTATACGAACTACCCATATTTTCACTTTTAATTAAAATTCCATTTAAAACTCCCGAATGTACGTGTATCACCTCAACTTTTCGTTCAACGGCTTCTTAAAAAATTTCGATTCATTCAATTTCCCTCGCACCGAAACTCCACAATAATCATACTATTTTTTCCAAAAGCCGATCCTCGAAAGAGCAGAAATCTTCTTAGAGCCAGCATTATCCGTCGCTCTAAAGCCCATCTCGAAAGCGATCCCCCCGAAGGTTTCGGACGCCTTCCACTTGACGCACACGTCCCGAGTGCCTCTCTGCCCCTCGGACGCAACTCAAAAGTTGGACTGCACACCGACGCGGCGCAGGCTCGGCATTATGCCGAAATCGCGGCGGAGGGGAGGGCGCACTTAGCTTTAACGAGCTTCGCAAGTTCGGCATTATTATGTACGGGCCGCGCGGGTAGCCTCGATTAATGCGCCGGCTGCGGGCCTTTTCTCGCGCCGAGTCATTGTCGGCTGCTGCTGCCGCAGCTGTGCGCGCGCGCGCGCGCTTTCGAGATGCCGCGTAAGTGGGCTTGTCGCGGTCGCGCTCAAATATTTGCCGCCTGCATTCGCGATGCCTGTCGGGCGGCCCTCGGGCTGCCGCTGATTTTTTACGCCCGGGATTACGGGGCCGCTGTCGTTGGGCGAGGGTTCCGCGATAAATAGCTTGCTTAGCTGCGTTGGTTAGCGCGACGCGGGGAGGAGCTTGTTTTTGCCGGAATTGAAGGTAAAATTACGCGCTCGCCGTAGGAGTCCGCGAGTTTTATGCAGTTTTTTGGCTTTTGCTATGTCACGAATCAAATTTATAATGCGCAAACTGTACGGCCTATATAATTCTGGCGCGAAGTACTGAACATTTTTAATAAAAAAAATCAATAGGGATGACGATCATTTTTGTTCTATTCAACTGAGTTCGCAAGTATAATTAGTTTATTTATAACTGCACAGAGACCGTACAATTCTTTTGCGTCTTACCTAACGCCTCTCAGTAATTAAAATTAAACACTCAAAAGCCCCCGCGTTAACTCTCGAAAACAAGCGCTCCCGAAATCCGCCAACAACATCCCCGCACGCCCATCCGAACCTGGCCGCAAGCTCGGCCAATAAAGCTCGCTCGCAATCCCGCAGCCAACAATAGCCGGCAGGTCCACGACGTCGCTTCAAAAAGCAGATTTACGCGGGCAATTCAGCCTGAACCGCGCGCGCGCACTTCCCCGGGGCGGGGGCGCGCATAATGCGCTTCCGCCACCCGGCAAAGACAGTGGTAAGTAGGTTACTCGCAAGGCGGTGCGCGCGACTCTCGCGAGCACACAATGAGGCCTCGAGCGCGCGAAATTTCTTTCCCGAACGGCTGAAAAGCCCGCGTCAGGCGCACGCCTGAATAGCGCCGCTGATGATAAACGGCGCGGGGGACCCGATTCCCGCCCCCCCCCCCCCGTCCCTCCCGAGGAATTGCGCGTTCGTTTCCCTCCCCCGAGTTTTCTCGGCGGTCGAGCCTTTTTTCGCGCGAGGATTTTCGGCGGGCGGAACTTTCAGCTTGATTGAAGATTGAATTGTTAATGAGGGCGATAATGGAGTGGGAAAGTAAGATGGAGAGCTTGAGGAATGAATTGTTTTTTTTTTATCGAGTGTTTGAATAAGATCACGAAATTCGGCTGCCTTCCAGCGTAGAGCTAAATCTTATTTATTGTATTGTCTAAAGCAGAAGAGAAGTAAACTTACATTCGCTCTTCGCGTATAAAAATTCAAATCAAATTTTTCTCCAATTATTTCCCCCGAAGTACCTAATGGGGACCTGCTTGATATGCGCTGAAAAAAAAACGCCGTCGCCCGAGTAATAAATCGAGCTCGTTACACGCGACAGTGACGCATTTATTATTTATGACTTGCATGCGCTGATACGAATGCCCCATAAATTACGAAGCGAATGATAAGAGGCAGATTTTTAAGGGAAAAATTCAAAATCCTCCCCCGATCGATAATATATCCCTTCGCGCCGTCCCGCCTCGACTCTCAGCCAACTCTTCCCGACTCGGGGCGGAAACCTCCCCGCAGTCCGGCGGCCTTATAAAGCTCTCTCTCTCTCTCTCTCTCTCTCTCTGTCTCTCTCGGGAAGTTCATAGGCGAAACACACGTAGGCTCGTAAGCTTCGCACGTCAGGGCTTTGCGCCCGAGATTAACGAACGATCAAGTCGCCGCGCAGCTGCGACGTTGCATTATGCGAGGCTGGTCCGACCGCGCCTTTAATACTCGGGAGGCTCCGCGGGGCCGCAGATGCGCAGTCCGTTGAGCCTATGTGCACGCGCGCCGTTTTCGGAGGCGCGCCGGGCCAGAAATCTTGCGGAGTTTTCGAGCCGCTGGATTAGGGCGGCGGGGGGGGGGGCAGTTGTCTGGAATAAGCCCTCGAGGCAGCTGGGTTTTGTTAGGAGCTGCATGTGCATTGGCTATTTTTGAATTTAGTTGTTAATGCAGCGGGGTTTTTAGCCGCCGAGGTTCATTAAAATGTTTTAAGCGCACGTTTAATCTGCTTACCGCATTGCTGGAATTACGAGCGAGTGCTTTTTTTCCAGCCTATTTGTCCGTGCGTATTCGTTTTTACGTTTATTCGGATTTATAAATTCTTTTAACATTCATGCGCTCGTTTTCAAAACAAAAAGTTTGTAAATGAAAACTTTCTTCGTTGGAAGCGGTGAAAAAGCTTCCTATAGAGAAGTTTAATATTCTCGGTTAGGATAAAGTCAATTATTAAAAAACCATCCAAATAACTCCTCTCCCGCCAGCAAACAACTCGACTCGCAGCGGAATCCTTAATAAAGTCCAATACCCGATTCATCGCGCGCGAATCATTCGAGCGAGTGAGGCGCGCAGCGCCTCTTTAAAGCCGCGTCCTCGGGAGCTGGTGTCTTGCGGCATTATTACATCGGCATACGGCTGAACGACACGAGCAAATCAACAAATGCACCGCTGCGCTCGTCTTTTTGCGGCGCGCGCGCGACGTGACACGCGGGAGGGCGCGGAAATGGATGAGTTTTCTCTTTAAGGAAGGATGGGCGGGGGGCGGGAGGGGGGGAATATTCCGCGGGCGTCATCGGCTTTTACCTTCGAGATTTCCCCGGTGAATTCGTTAAGCGCGTCCGCGGATAAATTCGAGATATATCTCTGGCCTTTTTTGCCGGGGAGAGCTCGAACTTTTTGACTTCTGAGTGGCGGGGTGGGGGGGGGGTCGCTCGTGGCGGAAATTAAAAGTTGCCTGTATTATGTTGTTTATTTGGTGTCTGTTTGAGAAATGATTAATGAATTTGCGAAGTGATAGATTTTGAAATTATCTTGGTAGGCGATCGGTGTGAGTGACCTGTAATTTGAAAGTTGCGGATCGCTGTATAGCCGATTTTTGATAAAGTTAATTAATATTTTTTTAAAAGTTTGGTAAATTTGTTTAATTAAAGCTAGATATTGAAATAAATAAATGGATTTCCGCCTATTTACCATGTTAAAATAAAGCAATGCATTTTGTAAAGTGAGTAGTTTAGTTATATTCGTACTTCAATATTTATAGGCTTTTTGGAAAGTAAAAATAGCTGTATTTATTCTTACGTACACATATACTGCTAGAAATCAATATAGTGACTTCCCTGTACGTATAAAGAGAAAGGCAAAACTAAAGCCACGCTGTGATCGGACGATTTAATTTCAACACATATAGTTTTCGTGGTGTAGTGGTTATCACATCCGCCTAACACGCGGAAGGTCCCCGGTTCGATCCCGGGCGAAAACATTTTTTGTTTTCAAAAGAAACAAACATTATATAATTGCAGAAGTTTATTATAACAGTTATTGTATTATATTACATAATATAAAACGTAATAAATTTAATTTTAATAGATTTATCCCACTTCAATATTTGCAATTCAAAAACCGTATCTACAAATGAACAAACAAAAAGAAAAATTCTGCTTACAGAATTTGATACCGACCGTTTCAACGATCCCTATAACAATGTAAAAAGTTTACATGAAAAAGCGATCTCCGCGTACAAAGCCTTGCACGCAGCCCTGCAACTATTTTAATCGGCAGAGCCGATAAATCAGGCTTTGTCCGCGAATCACAAAAGCCGCGCTCCTCAAAAGTGAGACCCCATAAACACCTATTTTGCTAATAAAAAATAATTTCCGCCCTCTCTCCCGTTCGGCTTTTGTTTCCCCGCAGCGACCGCGTCATAATAGCCCACGCGCCGCGGCCCCAATCAATCCCTTTTTGCCATTCAAGCTCCACCTCCGCAAACACGAGGCAATCAAGGGATTTTTCGTCGGCGGAATCCCTCCCCTCCCCCCGCCCTCCAAAAAGCGGCGCGGCATCCCTTTGTCAAACGTGGCGGCGCATAATCAGCCGCTGTTTGAGGAGATTCGAGAGAGGGAGAGTATCGCACTCGAAAGTCCGGGCGTGTTTGCCCGCCGTGTGCCGTTTAACGAAGTGCCCCTTTGACTCGTCCGCTCCACCGAATTTCGCCGGCTTTTGCAGCCCGCCTGCCTGCCTGCCTGCCGGTGGTTGGATGTATGAACGCGTGGGATGTATGGAGGGCTGCGAGCTGTGTCTTATGATGCGGCCCGTGTTTGCCCCGGCCTTTCTGCCTTTGGAGTCGAGGGCTGGACTTTGGAGGCTTTGCCAGGGAGAGAAAGGGGCAGAGGAATTATCAAGTGCGGAGGAGGTGCGGGGCTGCTTTTTTGAGCTCTCGGAATGTAATTTTTGGTTAATTTAAAATTTTTGGACTGTATTTATAATTATTAACAAGGGTATCTTATAGTTTTATACATTAATTATTTCACTTAAATAAAATATGCGAAAATTATACAACTGTGGGTTAAAATAAAAATTTTAATATATAAGTGTTTGATTAAGGTGATTTGGGTGCATGGTGCCGTATCAAATCGGGGCCTCAGTGGGCGCCTTCTTTGTTTTTGACAATTTTTAATATTTCAATTTTAGTAATTACCTCCTAACTACCTTAGATAGACATAAAAGATCCTAGTTTTGTTAAAATATGAAAAAAAATTGCCATTCTTATTGCTTGTGTGTTTGTCTGTTCATAGTGCGCATGCGCAAAAGTAAGTTTATCGCTAACATCTCTTTAATTTGTTCGTTTACTTATATTTATCATGACAGAATTAGAATCTCCATTAAAACGGTTTTATAAAAATCAATTATTTATAATGGAATAAATACAAAATGAAGTCTTTCCAGATAAGGTGACATGTCAAAATAAACATTTTTTTAACCTCGATTTCTCTAAAATTTGGTTGTTGACCTTGCATTTTCTCAACATAAATGAAAAGTCTAATACTCAAAGAATATTTTTGTGAAGTTTCAGATATTTTCAATTATTTATAAAAACTCGCCGAAGCCACCTTAATGGACACCTAATTGCCCGATTACCCGTTAAATACTAAACTAGATTTTCACGCTTTATTATTTATTTTAATAAGTCTACAATATTTTTAGCTTATTATATAATGCATGCAATCATTGTGTTTGCTGGTAAAACTGAGTAATGCATGTCATACCGTTCAAATTAAAACAAAGTGCAGCATTAATCTCGTCAATTCAGACGATGCATTCATGTAGAGACATAATTTCGTAAATTCAATATCGATTTATTCAAACAGCTTACCGAGTGATTATGAATTAATTATTCCTTTAGCCCTAAATAAATACAGCAGATTAAACGTTTTGCTGTTTGAAAAACAAATTTAAATACGTTTTAAAAAAGCATTATTTTTTTTTGCGCAATTGAATTAACGCCCTCAATAAATCATTGACATTTCGAAATGCCAATAAACGCACGAAACAGCCCATTTCATTAACACTTAGTCTCCAAAACAGCCGAATCAATAAATTTCAATTACACGTATCTCCGAAACTCGAGGCGGAAGCTTCAGCCAAGCTCCGCGTAATATTCCCAAGCCAAAAATAGCGCAGTCTATTTTCACGGCAGAGAATTCCATTAGTACGGGGAGATCTCCGGTCGCATCGACATTCCGAGGAAAAAGGCGACGGCGGCGCGCGCTACACTTTAGACAGTCCGATCTACATCCTCTCCGTAGCCCCGCAGGCTCGAGGGATCGTTGACCCCCCCCGCCCCGAAGACTCTCCGGGCGTATATCCGCGCTCTCGCTCCTCCTTTCTCTCCTCCTTGGGCGCGAGAAGCCTGTCTCCCCCCTCTCTCTCTCTCTTTCCGTCCTTTTGAGCGTGGAAATTTAATTGGGTCCGCGCGATAGCGCCGAGATTAATTTTCTTTGTGCTAATTTAAACTTATTAAGGGAGGGGCTATTTGTCAGGGGCGCATACTTCGCGCCATAAAGCGAAGAGCGGAGCTTCGAAAGTATGCGGACGGAGGACTCTTCGCGGGGATTTCGATTATTTAAGGAGCTCGAGATAATTATTTGTCTACACGAAGATGTGCTGTGATCATTCATTTGTCAAGTATTTCCATGCGCGAAGTCTGTCATTGAATGTTTCAGGCGTCTCGATCGGTTACTTTTCGCTGCACCGGAAGCAAAATCAGAAGCTCGTCGAAACAGCGCCAGTCCTCCCGCGCGCTCGATTCTCCCGCGCCCCCAATTAAAACGCGCGGCTCCCTATAATTTTTGCGCGTAAAAGAACTAAGTTTGCAACGACAAAGCTCGTCTTCTAATTAAGCAGAGCAGAGTGAATAATTAGCCGAAAAAGCCCGAGGCTTGAAGGGAAATTTCGTTTCTACCTTTTATACATCGAGTGCCGCGAGTGGCTGCGGGCTCTTCAATATGCTTTTACCTGGAAATTGCACACAAATTGACCGAGGGAAAAAAAAGTCAATAACACTTGAGCGCCGCCTCTGCCGCCGCCGCCGCCGCGAGCGGGGCCTCTGTGTGCCGCCGCCGCCGCGCATATACGCATTTCGAATGCGCGCCTATATACTCTAAACGGTAATTTATTCATAGGAGCTGCTACGCTTTCGCCGGCTGAGCGAATTATACCTCCCAGCGCGTTTTCGTGGTGTAGTGGTTATCACATCCGCCTAACACGCGGAAGGTCCCCGGTTCGATCCCGGGCGAAAACATTTTTTTTTTGGCGCTTGTTGATAAGGTCACTCTGGCTTCAATAAGGGATGCGATGATCAGTTAGAATTTACCGCCGAGCGCAGTGCGTTTGGCAGCCGCTGCTCGTCGGTTTATATTTTGCGGTAAACGCGGGACACGTAAATTCTAAAATATTAGGCCCGCAAAGCACATTAGCTACGAAGCTACTAATTTCTCTCAAGTCTGCTGATGATAAACGTAAAAATAGCTTCGATGACGTCGCGTTATCAATTGGCTACGCTCCGACCACCGACTGAATCATCGCCACGCCGAGAAATCTCGTAATTAAATATTATTCTCGATGAAACCCATCGAAATGCGCCTCGTAACCCCGAAGAGCCCCTTTAATCTACAAACCGGAACTTATCAGATTGCAGCTCCCATTATCAGTGGCCTAACCGGGCCGACATCGGCAAAAAGAAAGCCAGCCCTCCAAATCAGCCCTAACCGCGCGCGGGACCCCGAATTTCAAGCAGCTACTCAAAATTCCGGGCCGCCGCGGTTAAACGTGCCCGGTATTGATAAAACGCACATATATTAATACGCAAGTGGCCCCAGTCGAACCAGTTGAAGCTCCGCCGCGGCGTCGGCGATTAATATTAATATTCCTATTAGGGCGGAGGGGCGGCGCGAAAGTGCGGCGTATTATATGCATTGTCGCTCGCGCGCGCCTCCCCGCGCGCTAATGCCCCTCGTTTACCGCAATCGAGCTTATCGCGGCTCCTTTGCCCCGCCGCCGGGAGCTGCGCGGCAACCGGGTTAAAACCGGTTAACGACTGCCGCTGTCACGTATTAGGCGCGGCACCGAGCACGGCGCGCTTTTTTCCGAAAATTTAATTAAATTCTACCTCCCCCCCTCCCCCGGTCGCGGCAACAGCCGGCGTATTAATACTGCGGAGTCGTTAGTGGGCTGATGCCTTTTCGGGAATTTTTAGGGGGCCGCTCTCATTTGGGGGGGGGGGTCTGCTTCACTGCACATTTACGCGGAAATTCGGGTCAGGAGAGTAAGGTATTTCGACGCTGTTTTTATGTCCGCGCGCACGCGGCCGGAAGAAATACAAAAATTATGCAAAGTTATGCCTGAAAACAAGCTCTCTCGGAAGGGATTATTTGCGTTTTTTCGCTTGTTTAATTATGCTGATAATGAGACGGTGTCTTTCGCGGACGGGAAACGGCAGACTGTAAAATCAACATTTTTCATCCATTTTACATTTTAGAAGACGCGAGGTTACACCAAAACTTTTGATATTACCGGGGATGTTCCCTGAATTTCAAAGTGAAATTTCGACTTCCGGCGTACGAAATTTTCCGGATCTCTTTTCAAAGTAAGAATTCCACTCGGCTTTAAAAGAGACCTCGTCCTACCTCAAAAGGAGGGAATCCCAAAAAGTAATATGTAAGTTTTTAAAATTTATAGAATCCATCCATAAAGGGCAAATTAAAAAGGCGCTTCTCTCTTTATCTCCCCGCTTGAAAATTCCAGAAATTGCGCCGCGCGGGTTTGCACGCGCGATTAGATTGGCGTGGCAACAGCGACTCTTTCAGAAATTCGTCAGCCGAAAAGATACGAGCGAGCCCGGCGTTATAATGCCAGGTTTTATTAACAGTTTACGATAAGAGAATTACGATAAGCTGATTAGGAAGCCGCGGCACGTTTTGGGCCACTATAAAACGAAATTACCGAGACGCTCTGATCACTGACGGAACGGAATCGCTTAAGCAGTCGATGGACGCTAAGCTTCGCCTCCAGTCGGGCGTCGACAAGCCTGGGAGTGCCAATAATGATCTAATCCTTTCCTTTATTAAAATCGACTGGCTTAGCAGTTTATGTGCACAGCTCAAATTTTTGATGAATACAAAAGTTATATAAGTGCGTTATTATGGCGTATGAGGAAGCTCTTTTTTGCTAGACAAATACTTCTTCTCCGCTCCTAATCGAGAAAATTGATTAATTTTATCAAATTTTGCCAGTTTCGCAGAATCTTTCATTATCAAAGAACGGCTCGAATACTTCGATTCGCTTCTCTCTCTCTCTCTCTCTCTCTCTCGCCGCGAGCAATTAAGCCTGACAAAATTAAAAATCTCCTCCTCGGCGGCGCAGGGGAAAAAGTGACACCCGCGCCGGTCAGAAATCATCGCGCCCCCGTCCCCCAAAAATTTTTAATTAAAACTTTCCCAGCGAGCTCGCGACTGTTTTCCGCGCTCGGGGCTGAAAAATTTCCCGCTAATTCCATAAACGAAAAATCGGTTATCCATAGAAATGACCTGCTTAACCGCTTATCGATCGGCAGCGATAAAAAGAAAGAAGGAAAAAAAGGAGGCGACGCGCGCTCACCGCGGCCAATTATGAATTCCATCAAGTTCGCTCTTCGAGTGTTGTATATATATGTATATATCCGTACGCAAGCGGCCCGAGTAAATCCAGTCGCGCGTATAGAAAAGCTAACGCCGTAAAGCCTCTCGGAGGAGAGAAAAAAATGTTATACTCTCCGCGCGGGCGCGCGCCTTCGCGGGGAATAAACCTCGAGCGCGATTCGAGTCTGCCTCGTAAAAGGAGATTCTTGCAGGGGAATAAAAAAGCCGAGGGGAGAAGGAGAGAATCCGAGCGCCACGCGGTTATCGCAATTTCTACGCTTCGTCAAACTCCTCTGACCCCGTTCCTCCGCCTCTCGCTTCTCTTCTTTTTTCTTTTCTCTCTCTCTCTCTCTCTCTCGTCGTCCCTCGCGATGAGTCGTTCTTATTTAATAACTTGCCAGGGGGGTGGGGGGTGGGGGTGGAAGTAGCGTCGCGACGCAGAGCGCAGAAATTCAAGTCGTGTCGACGACGGATCATGCCCGGAGGTTCGAGCCAATTTTTTTGGCGTTACTCTCTCATTCGCTTTTAGCGCTCGCGAGATTTTATTGACGGATGAACGGCATGTTGCTCTGTACTTTTATGATTGCCGATCTCGCCGGCGGCTTTTACGGGACGCGATTATTTCGGCTTTGCCGACGGAAAGTTAATCGCCCGCGTAAACAATTCACTTTTTCGAGCCGTAAAAGAGACGACTGTATGGGCGCCGTGCGTCAATAGTTCATAATTCGGATGTATAAAACTGCAACGAGTATCCGACGCAATTTGCGCGTATAAACACGGCTGCGATTAAACACCGCTAATGAGGAAAGTGAATTTAATTTTTAAAAAGTTTTTGAATAAATTTGTATGTGGAGATTTGAAAGCAATTCAGCCGCAATTAAAATAAGAGAAACTTCGCAGCTGGTCATTAAAATACCACTAATAAAGCAACATTATGCAAGTAATTAAGCTCCAAAAAGAGATTCGTCTCGCCTGAGCTCGAGCCCTCGGCGTACATTTAATTTACGACAATCTCTAATCCCTCGCACATAAAGGCTCGGCTCGGCTCGCGGTCCAGCTTTTCATCCGTCCCCGCCTCCTCTCGAGAAAAGAACCGGCCTCCTTGGCCCCGGGCTCGCGGCTCGCATTCTTACGAGCCAAGTAGGAAATGATTATAACTAGATGTTAATTAAAAGCTGCGAAAGAGCACTCCTGGGCTCGGAATCCGTCGTGACTGGAATCGCGGCCCGGCTCTCGGGATTATTCGTAATTTTACGAATCTTCATAAATGCTAATGAGCCGGAAGAAAAGTTCGCCTCTGTGTTTCGGGGCGATATTTGCTAAACCAGCAATTACGCTGAATAAGTAAACAGTTTTGGACCCGTGAATTGCTCGAGCTTTATGGGAAGGCGGTTAAACTTTAATTGGGCCCGTCTTGCTTTAATGACTTGTAAACGAAACATTTTTTTCTTTCAGATATTTCAATTAGCAAGGAGAGCCTGACGTGTTTGGTTCGTGGATTTCGTTGCAAATTTGGAATGTGTTTTCTAATATAAATACATACGCAGATAGTTAATCTCTTGAATGTAAAAATCGATCGATTTTTCAAATAAATAGTGCAAAATCTGAAAAAATTCGTCAATGCTTTTTCAATATTTTTAGCTGCTTCTGTTTGCTATAGGTCCTTGTAAATCTTTAAACTTTTGAGCAAATATAGCTTTTCCAATCATTTTTTTCATTCAATGCGGAATTTCAGCTCAGCTTTCAAATATTGTCAATTGGAATTCGCTACAGTTCATTCGTGTAAAGTTATAATAACTAAAGAACGTGCATAAGCTTTGAAACATCGAGCGCTAGACGTGATCTTTTCAATATTTTAAAATTACAACAAAGTTTGCGACCGAAACGTATGAGCCTGTTTTTTGAAGATGTCGCGGGGTGAGTGGAAAGAATACCTGATCATTATAATGAAGTGAGGTTGGAAGATTATTGAAGATTTCCGAATGAGTCCGAATAACTCCACGCAGGGGAGCTTGACCTAGATAATTTAATGGGAAGGGATTATAATTTTAGGGAAGACTTCTACGCAGAGGAAAATCCGAAAGACTCGCGAGTACGAATTTAGCATTAAAATTTCATTTTAATCTCATTCAATTTCGGTGCACTTTATTTCAACTAGTTCAATGAATTTTAGGGTTATGCATTTTTTAAGCCTCAATAATTTTATTCTAATAGTCGAGGAAATGTCAATGGATGAATCGTTAGATGCATTATACTCGAATGTAATCTATATGAATGTACTCAGTATTAATTAATGTGCAATCCCTGATAGAACTTCCAGCATTGAAAAAGGCCAGGAAAATAGTTAATAGCTAATAAGTCCCGTGGCTATTTAATAGGTCGCGATGAAACGCTTTTTTTCACGTGATTTCTCTATTAAATGGGCTGATAATTTTCTTTTTAATTGATTGACTTGAAATTTTCGGAAAAGGTAGATCTTTTGTATGTTCAGAGCTGTATAGTTTTTCTGCTTATGAAACTTATTAGTTGAAAAGATTAAGGTTTTATTTTTTTTTTCAATTTTTTGAATAGCTGTATCTTAGTGAATAATCGGTCTGTTTCAATGATCGACCACTTATTTTTTTCGTCTTTAACTAAACTTTGAAAATTAGAAAGAAATTTCTAAGTTCATCTACTAGTTTTTGTTTTATAACGATTTTAAATTATATATGGTATTGCAATTAAATATACATTAGTTTCAGCCATTTACTTGAAATCAAATATAAGAAATAACTTTTCTTTGGCTAATAATTACTAGAAAAAATTCAATTTACTTGAAGTTTTTATTTAATTTTCTTTTAAAGAAAGATAGTATGAAAAGGTAACACCAGGTTAAAATCATCATCGGGTTGTATGTTTTGTAAATTATGAACTCTGGATTAATAAATAAATAGAATAGTTTGAAATGATGTTGTTGAAATCGATTGTTTTTAATGAATCTCAGATATAAACATTGGGACGATAAATTAGTTAGGAGGAAGCTGAGTGCCAATGAATTGACAGCGGTTTTTTCTCCTGTATCAATTACTTTTGCACCTTTAAATAATCGACACATTTAATGCTAATAAATAAATTCTCCTCAATTTCGCCGTCGGCGAGCCTCGAATAATTATACTTTTCAACAATGAAATCAGTTATAAAACTATCGATCGAGAAAGGTCAATAACCCACGAAAAGCAAGCGTCGTTCCGCGTAGCGTGAAATTCGAGGACGTTAGAACGTAGGCCGTTAAAAAGCCGCCGTGACGGATGTGACGTTTTCATCGTCGATATAAAACCTCGGCGATTAGTTGGGGGGGGGGGGTGTGGGGGCTGTTTCGCGTCCGCGGCTTCTCTGCCTCGCGTTGATGGAAGTGACGTTTTCATTGTGCCCGATATATAACCGAGCCGATAGCCGAGGCGCCGCCTTTCGTCTTTGGCTCCGCAATTCGGCTGGAGATTGCTTTGACGGATTCGTTCGCTTTTTTTTCGGCGTTTCGCGGCTGGGATTGGAGTTTTATTGGAGTTTCATTGGAGATGCTCGGGTAATACGAGTTATCAATGAATGCGGCTATTGCCGCGGCTTGGTTTAACAATGTAGGCGAACGGAGGCTAAATAAAAAGCTTAGTTGAATAACTTAAATGAAGTATATATTTGAGATGGACGAAGTTTTATGTAGACGAAGTTGTCGGAGCTGCTTTATTAAAAAGTGAATTCGTATACTTAAATTCATCCCTGATGAAAATTCAATTTCTTTTATAAAACTTCCTTATTATGAAGGTCCTTATAAAAGGGAAGCGTCTCTAAAATTTAAGATTTCTAATATTTCTTTATTTTTTCCCCCTCCTTGCATCTGAAAAATCTTTAAATTTATCCATTCGACTTTTATAATTCAATATCTTTTAACGACCCCAAGAGAAGCGTCACCCGGTTTTTGAAGCGCAGCAGAAAAGCAGCAAGAGCTGAAAATTCTCCAGGACGTTGTCATTAACTTTTCTTTTTGACTCGGGAGTGGCCCCTGAATTTAGCATTCCTCTCTAAAAAGTTTACCGCCGCGAGAGATAGCCGGGACGCAGCGAGAGAGAGAGAGAGAGAGAGAGCGACCCCGCCGCATCCACGGAAAATCCCCGGTCTTTCGGGTGATTTTTCAAGCACGGAAGGCGAGGGCGAATCGCCGGGGCACAATGGCCGGCCTCGAGCGGCAGCCGGGGCACAACGGAGCAGCCGGAATGGAGTTTCAACGAAACGCGTTGCTTATTCAGAGCCGGGCTGAACGAGTTCGTTGTCGCGACGTAAGATCCCGGGTACACAAATGACTTTGCGGAATTGCTTCATTGCGCTGAACTGAATCGGGTGGGTTAAGCGCCGACTCGCGCTCAATGGGCTAAAGCATCGCGCGGGCGGGGGGGGGGGATCTATTGCCGGGCTTTTTTGTCGGCGCACTTGTTCTCCGGGAAAGGCTGACTGGTTTTGAACTTGAGCTGTCGTTGAAAAGAGCTCTCAATCCTGCACCTATAATGCGGTCTCTCTTTTGCCGATGCGCTTTGTCGCTGTTAAAGTTTACTTTCTTTTATTTTCAAAGAGAAATGCATTTCCAATGGTTTTTACACAGTTTTAACTATATTCTAAAAGCATGATATTGGAAATAAAGGCATACGAAAGTTCGTGTTTCACGAATAAAGGCGAGTAAATATTTATGCAGGCGAATGACAGAAGTTTTGAAAAGGTCTCTCGATAGGTGTCTAGATTGCGCATTTAAGCGGATAAATGCCTTAGGATAAAATGCGGCCGAGAGCCACACAGAGGGAGCTATCTTACAGAGGCTCCAGAATTTATTTATATAGGATTTGGCGATCTTCGCGCGGCGGCCTTTCAATAACAGGCGCTTTTCGAAGTTACGGTGGCGCTCGATCGTTCCGGACTTGGATCATCCTCTAAATTGAAAACTCCCGGGCTTCAGAGCTGTTTATAACGTCGGCCGACAGTTTGAGAGATGGAGCATTTTCGGCTTCTCGCCCTATAAAATTCAGCCGCCTTCTTCCGCGGGCCATTGTGTTGCCAAGGGAGATCGCCTCGGAAGTCGTAAAAAATTATCGCGGGCATTTGAGAGATCGCCAAAAGTCCTTTAAATCACGCCCTTGCGGCTCCATTACTCACGAAACACGCAATTGTTTTGTACGCTGCGTTAACCTCTCGCGGAATTGAGTCTGCTTTTAGGAACGGCCGGTTTACTTTACAGTTACTTCGAGAAAGGTGTTTAGACTCGCAGCTTCGCTGGAAAAACATTTACATCTTCGTGCATTAAAAGTCGATTAATACTTCCGATAATACAGACTTATTATAAATAAGTATCGTTTCTCTTATTTATTATTAAATAGCTTATCATTTTCTGCACCCGACAAACGTAATTGCAGCGAAAATTCCCAGCGACAATCATTTTGTTCGGGAAACGCAGTAATACATTGTTCCTACGATTTGACTTAAAGGTAACTGACCGCAAATACGGGGTTGACACTCTGCAAAGTCAGTCTACGCACGCCACGTGTAATAATACGCGCATTACAAAGGTAATGTGGAAGCGGCGAAAGGAGTTATCTGATTGCGTGTAGCTTTTATAAACGGAAATCGTACAGAGCGAAGCTTTTAAAGGAATTCTGAGTACACTTAGAAAAGCTTGGCCGCGCGTCAGAAAAATGTTCCAAAAAGATAAGGGAATAGCTGCTTTCGCAACGATTCATGATAAATAATAACGCGGCCCATTTCGACGTTGATTGATACATTTCCCGCCGTTTGATACATTCCGCAGGTCTCCATATTCACGAGGCAGAAACAGCTCGAGGAGTCTTATCGAGACGCTTAGAAAAGTGCTCCGCCGCTTCGCTCGGGCCCGCGAGAGGGACATAAATAATTCCCGCCGCCCCGCGTGCAATTAATCTCCGCTGCGTCGACAGAGTTTTTGAGGCAATAAAGCCGGAGCTTCGGCAAGGATCCATATTTTATGCAGGAGCGGGGAGATAACAGAATGTACCTGGGAAGTAATCCAAGTCATTCAGGGCTGTGTACTCGGATCATGTTATCGGCTTGGGATACGCAAAGTTTGTTTAGCGAGGGGCCGGACTGCTGGCTGGCTGCGTTCGCTGGATTTCGAACCTGTATGCGATTATTTGCCGTGCGGTTAAAGACCGCCCGAGCCCGGCCGGGGGATCCTTCAAGTAAAGGGCAATTCGCTCGCTGCATTGCAGATTAGTTTGTTTATGCGCTGTCGACCTGATTCGATTCGCTTCGGCGGATAAGTAAGAACGCTTCGCGTTTTGTGCTCTCTGCTTTTTATCTTAAAGCGCGAGTCCCAAATGCGTTTAGCTCGCGAGGCAGCTTGGATGACAAAGTTTAATTTTTTGGCTAAAAAGTCGAGTTTCGAAAGAAACAAAAAAAAAAAAAAAAACAAGACAGAAGCTCCCCCGCTTCCTTATTCCCTCTTCGCGTCCTCCGGAAGTTCGTCCGCGGCCAATTTCCCCGAAGAAAATCCTCGAAAATTGACCATACAAAATTCACCGTCAAACCCCCGGCTCGCCGCCTGAATTAAATAGCGCAAAGTGCGCGCCCCGGAGCACTTCTGCCCAGCTAACTTTTTCGAAGCTCGCATTAATCCCCCTCCCCCCGACCCCTCCCGGGGCGGCAGCCTTTTAATCCTCCCTCCGCATAACGGGCCGTCGTTCGCCGGTAACTCGACTCGGAATCAATTAGAGACGATTGGCAAGCGGCCGACCTACTTCCAGAAAAAAAAAAAAAAATAAAAGATCCTGCACGTGACAACCTGACGAGCTCCCGGCTCCGACGGTCCTGTAATTTACATACGTAATTAAGCTACCCGATGCCTGTTGATCGCGAGCAATTAGCGCGCTTCGGGGGAAAAAGAAAAACTGCGAGGTCAACTCGATATGCGAATTGCCTTTTTCGCGGCCGCCGCGATTAACAGAGAGAGAGAAAGAGAGAGAGAGAGAATTATAGCTCCTGGATCGGATATTTGTTGCACCTGAGTATTTATGGGGGGGATATTATTCTTTGCCGGATTGCGTTTGCGTTTTTGGGGTTTTTTTTCGCGGGCTCGCGGGTCGGTATTAGTTTTTAGGAGGACTGAGCGTTGTTTGGTTTATTGACGAGAACGAGTTTTGAATAGTAATTTAATTTTGGTTTGAATTTTGGAACAACGTTTTGAATACACTTCTATCATGAATTGTAATTAAAGCAGTAAAATTACTCGATTTTATGCAACGATTAACAGGATCATCTTCGGGACAAAAAATTACGTATATAAAAATGCAGCGTTGTATAAAAATAAGCGCGAAACTGAGACGGAATCGCGAAGAGCAATCTTCGGGGTAAATTCAGCAGAATATAAAAAGGATAAATCGCAGAAGAGCATTTTCTCAGAATCGCTGCGGTTGTCTCAAAGTCGTCGCGATCAAGCATTTGTATGTAGCTCGGAGCTGCCTCTGTCCTTTCGGATACGCTCGACTCCTCGGGGCAGTTTCTTTTTGCCGCTCGAGCGGAACAGCATAAGTTTCTCGCTACGACTACTTATATACTTTTTGTCATCAAAGCGTCGCGTCGCGAAGCAACTCCCGGGGATGGACTCTTTGCACTTCCTGCCTGCGTATGCCAATAAAGTTGCCTTTAAAAAAAAGAATCTGCAAGAACTGTTGCCGCGCGGAGGGGGTATAAAATGGGTTTGAAAAAATTCGAGAGAGAAAGAGAGAGAGAGAGAGAGAGAGAGGCAGAGAAAGGAGTTGGAAAAAGTACGGAGGGGAGTGGATAGAAGTTGGCGTTTTTTGCGAAATAAAATTTGTCGATTTATTCCTGCGCTTTTAACGCGCACCTGAATAAAAGGAACGTTATCTCGTTGTATTTCACGAACTTTGCGTGCATTTATTTTAACTTTTCCAGCGGGATGAAAGAGCCGAATTCTCCTTAAAATTCATATTCTCTGCCGCTCTAAGCGATGGACTATATAGGTGCATTCGCGCTGGCCTTTTTCCCCCCCTCCCCCCCCGACTATTTTCAAGTCCGGTCGAGTCTGCGGGGGCTCTTCTCTTTAGCGTTCTCTGGCCGGCGAGAGAGTTACTGCTTTTAATTTTCGTGTCTTTGTGAATTTTATATAATTATTGTTAACGAAAGCTCGTCTCGGTAAAATGACGAGATACGTCAGAATGGACGTCATCGAGAATTCGAGCGGAGAATGTGCGGAAATGAAATTTCTATAGGAATGTCGCGAATAAAAATTATTCCACGAGTTTCCGGTGAAGCTTTTTCGACACTCCGGGTGCAAAGCTCGATTTTGCGACCGCTTGAATAAAACCGCACACGCTAAATCAAGCTTTGCACAGTTTTCGCTCGAGCGAAGCGAGTACTATTATAGCACAATTACCTGTTTTATATATTTTCAAAATATCACTTTGAAACCTTTCATCCCAGTCAATCCAATTCAATATGAAAAAATCGCCAGGTCAAAAGATGCATCAGATTAAAAAAAACCGGGTAATTACTTTACTGGCGATCAAGTGCCGTTTTTTTTTTTTTTCATTTTTACTCGACAAGCGGCTCGTCAACCTGATTTTGATAATTTTTTAACGTCTGCTGCTAATAAAGCACTTTATCTTCCGCACAGATAATTCCCGCCGCTCGTCCACGTCCGCGCAAAACAAATTAAAGCGATTTTACAAGCTTTTTCCAGCGCGCGTAATTCACAAAGCTCTCATCTCTCCCTCCACACGCGGACAATTATCGCAAAAATAGCCTCGGGCATAATGCGTTATTACGAGGAGGCGGCTACTACCCCTTTCCCGCGTCCAGTAAATTAAACGAAAGCTCGCGGTCCGCTCGGAAAAGCGCGACGACGCGGCCGGGGAGGAGGGCCGACGGCGCGAGATTAAACTCGAGAGCGCGAAAAGGAGAAGCAGCCGAGCGGAAGGAGCAGGACAATATATCACGGACTTCAGGCCCGACAGTTATGGAGGCTGCGTATGCAAAAATTTTTTAGCCTTTGTCCGGCCGCGGCGCATCGCAAATAAAAGCCGCTCTCGCGCCGTTAAAATTTATCGCGAACTCAGCTGACGGATTATGCAAGCGAGCCTGAGGGATTTACCATCCAGTTTTACGACGGGCACAAATCATTGCTTTGTTATGCGTATCGCCCGTAAATTCCGCGATATTCCGGCCCGAGCTATTAATTAACGATTCGGTTTAATTAATTAATTATCGATCGGATCTCGCGATTAACGATTGAAAACGCACTGTAATCGAGGCGCCGATCCTGCGCCGGGAACAGTCGGATACGGACGGATGCGCTGTTTTTGCGCGGCGACGGGGAAGATTAGGTCATCAATTTCGCGTTGCGCGCGGACGAAGGGGAGATAAATTTGTGTAAAAAGTTCATTTTTTTTTTCATCGCGGCGCCATTCCATAAAATGAATTTACCGCGGCCTGTTTTATTACCGTCCTACTGGCTCACACCGAGCATGATAGAGTTCGTGTCGCCGCTGCGCTTTGATGTGCGCAGCACAAAATGCTTTTAAGTATTTCGCGCGTGAGCACCGCGCTTTTTTATTCCGGTTGCAAAAAATTGGAGTGCTGGTTGGCTGAGCTCGGTAAGTAGCGAACGCGCTTCCGCGGCGCTCCGCAGGGGAACTGTAAATGTAAAATGTGACATTTTTCATAACGGGACGTTTATACTTTTCCCCTTCATTGCGCATTTCAATGCCAGTTTTGCATACCGTCCGCGAAGGTTCGGGAGTCATTGAAAGGCCGATCGAACGTAGTTTTATTCAACGATTTCGAGTCGGATTCAGAATGTAAAAATAAAAAAGAGTGTTATTAAAGGAGTAATTTTCTTAATTCATGAAGATTCTCAAAGAAAACATTATTACCGAGCAAGAAAAAGCCTGTCCCCAATCCAAACTCCGGAAAAAAGCCATAATAGAATTTAAGTACGCCATTAACCAGAGAAAAACAGCTTTTCCATTACTCCGTCCTCATAAAATCCATCTCCGAGCGGACGAAAAAAAAAAAAAAGAAAATCCTCGCCACCACCTCCGCCAATGACGAATTAAAAACAATCGATCCCTCTAAACAAATCCCGCCCTCTATCCTAATTGAGATCTCGACTCCGCTACGCCTCTTGCGAGATAACGCACGCAGAGCGCGGAAAAGAGAGAAGAACCGGGGGGCGCGCGCTTAGTTTTTGCTTTTTAACCGCGTTCCTTTTGCTCCTAATAAGAGGGTTAATTGGCCCGGCATTGCGGAGGCTAAGGGCGCCCTTAATTGCGAGCGATTGCTATCGATTCGAATTAAGCGCTTAGAGCCCGGCGCTGTTATCCGCTCGCTAACCGCTCCGAGAGATCAGGAGGAGCTGTTTGCTGGATTAAAGAGTTTATGATTTTCCCGGAAAC
Source organism: Ormyrus thymus (assembly GCA_035582935.1). NCBI lineage: Eukaryota > Metazoa > Arthropoda > Insecta > Hymenoptera > Ormyridae > Ormyrus > Ormyrus thymus. The sequence goes on from JAWWEM010000010.1 coordinate 9,426,258, forward strand.
CCGATCGCGCCGAGGATCGCCAAGATTTATGTGATCCATTTCAAGAAGTGTACAGTCATTTTTGTGGTTATGGAAAGGAGATTTGGGGCTTTCAGTGGAAAACGCTTGGATACGGTCAGGCGTACGATAGCCCAGGTAAATCTTGGATTGTTTTTCAGGTTGAAGGTAGAGAAAATAAAGGTAGAAGTAGAAGATTGGGTAAATAGTCGATCGGAATAGTTATAAATGGATCAAAAGATATAAATGCTTATATCGTTTATTAATGAATACTATTAAGTCAATCATGAAATAAAAAAATAAATAGCAATAATACACAGAACGAATAAAAATATTATTAGCAACTGCTAATTTTATTTTAAAGCCGCGCAAGAATTTTGCAATCAAAATCCAACAGTAATAAAGCATCAGCTGGGTTTTAAAGTAAAATTTAATCTACCCCGCCTCACTGAAATTGCCAGAATTTTTTATACATATATATACTCCATGAATGAATTTCGTCCAATAGATCCCTTTAATATCCTTGGCGCTACAAAGAATCTTACTTTTTCAGCCGGGATACAAAGTAAATTTACTTTGCACCTTCACTCGGGGAATTTCATCAATGTTTATTAAAATTTGCATACAACCTTTAGCCGCAAGTCTTTCCAGGGGTTATTTTCAATTTGGCGGGAGGGTCGTGAAACAGCGTGTGCACTATAAGACGGTATATTAAAATTCCTTATACCGCAGCAAAGAGGCAATATCGGAATACTAACCCATAAACAAACATAGTCGCGAAAATTCTATTATTGCACGGCGCTTTATGCGTCCAATAATACGTGAATTTTATCGACATGTAGCTTTGATTGTTTTGTACATTTTTAACTGCATTCGATATCGATTAAGAATATATTTCGAGTGTATATTGATTGAAAATGTTGCTGAATATAAATGAGAAGTAAATTTGTGGAAGGAAGATAATTTATTGATTAATTTCCAGCTTGACCGAAATAGATTGAATTAAAAGTGCATTATGCACGTTCTATTCAAGTTTAATCGAATTTTCTCCGGCGTGTTAAATATTTAGTTTCCATTACTGTCGTAAAACAAGTTCTTTTTTTATTTTGTTTTTCGTAAGTCCTAATTACGCAGCTCGCCGAAAAACGTGTAGCCGAATGCAAATTGGGGAAATGCGCGCGAGATCGTCTGGATAAACACGCGTTTATAATTAATGCAGAAGAATATGTAGAAATTTCGACGTGCGCGGGTAGATTTAATTCGCTTACCGTTGCGCTCGCGCGCCTGCAAATATTGAATGAATTTGCGAAGAAATTGAGCTTCGCGTTTAATTTTTACAATTAGGCGCGACGAGAACGCGCGCCGGGCAGGGCTCGACGTCTAATTAGACTTTTTATATAACTCCATAACGAACTTTACACATGTCTAGATAAGCTGATGTACCTTCAGGGGCACTTGCTCCACATCTGGAACAATGCGCCGAAAGAGGCTAAATTACACACTTGCGCGCAGATAAAGAGAGGAGAATATAAGATAGCGAGACGAGCGCGACGAGCGCAGCGGCAAATGAGTGCTGAAAGTAAGCGGCATTGTCATCCCCGGCCTACCGAAAATTACCAGCGTCCCGCGACAAATATCCAGCCGCGAGATCAATATGCACGGACCTAACGCGAAAGAGGCTCGCGTCGAAAATCGCCGGCAAAAGGCCCCTGACCCAGATTCGCGGAGTAGCTTCAAGAGCAATGACCTCACCGTCCGCCTGAGGACCGTCCTGACGGTGTCGACCTCCTGCGTGGGCCACCTGGCGTAGACGTAGAGGGCGGCGAGCACGAGCGCCAGCAGCGCGAGCCGGAGCGCGCAGCGTCCGAGGGTGCCGCTGGTCCTGCCCAGCAGCTTGCCGACGGCCCTGCTGGCGAGCAGCTCCTGGCCCGGCACGTCGAGCTTGCGCGCGCGCGCCAGGATGTCGGCGAGCCTGAGCCGCGCCAGCTCCACCTCGTCGCCCATATGGAGTGGCCTCGTGGCCGGCGGCTCCCGGGAGATCTGGGCCGAGCCGCCGAGCCGACTAGCGCGAGCGGCAGCGCGCCTGCCGAGCCGCCGCCGCCGCCAGCAGCAGCGCCGAGGGGGCCGAGTGGAGGGAGGACGCCTGCGCCCTGACAGCCGCAGCGGCGTCGATCAGCAGGACACCCCCGAGAGGGAGAGAGGGAGGACGCCTTTGTTTATCCTCGATGGCCTGCACTGCCGCCTGCTCGTTTCGCCACTTCCTCTCCGGGAACACGTGTATGGCTAATGAAGAGTTTTCTTAAGCGGCTCAAACTCTGGGGGGCGGGGGCAGAGCTTTGGAAGAGGATGTTGGCGGAGCAAAGAGAGCCGCTTCGATTCTGTGATTTCGAAGGGAATGCGCTAGTTTTTCTCGTGCCGACGGCTAATTCCCACTTGCTTAAGAAAAGCCTGCCCGAGCCTGTAAATACGCCGCTTTCTTACGCTCGTAACAAGCGAAATTTCTTAGCGAGTTTCGAGTCCGTGCATGTTTTATGTAGTAGCCAAAGTTCAAAACGTGTCGTGCATATATTCATGAATATTATCCCCAGCGACAACAACTCCAGTTAACCTTCCTTGCGCCGGCTATGCACTTCTAAACTAAACAAGCCGACCGGATGCCCGGCAAAACGGCACAAGCCGCGCACCTCCTCGAGCGCACCGCTCGACCTTTTATACTTCAATTAAAAGCGCCTTCGATTCCGGCATTGAATTCGCGCACAGATGGGGATGCGGCCCGAGTAGCCCGTAAGCTCGGTCAGTCCGCTGCCCCGAGTCAAAAGGCGCGCCTCTCGCTCCGGCCGGCAGTCCGGCTGCGGGGAATTATTGTCGAAGCCGCTGGGGAAGCTGTTGAAAGTGAGAATGCTCGATCCTGCTCATCCGGCGAATATCTCGGCGCGAGGCGAAGCATTTCGATAACGAACGGGATGGTAAGGGGCTGAGTAATGGACGACCGGTTGAGGTAGATGGATTTCTGAGCTTTTGGGAAAATTTTGAATTCTAGTTTCGACGAGAGGCGGTAGCTTCAACGGTAACTTTTGCGAATCGCTTGCGCAAAGGGCTCGCAGGGGTAATTGTGGGCTAAATTGTTGCTTGAACTGGCAACAATTCCTCTTTTGCTAATGCTCGGATGTGATGTAGAATTTTTAGCAGGATTCCATTTTTTAGTTTACGCGAGGGAGGATAAAAGTCTAAGAATAATATCGTTATTTATTCAAGTTATTATTTACGATAAGAGTCTGGCTGTGTTTAGAGATTATTTACTTATTTACTAATATTGCGAGTGTTTTTTAAGAAAAATATTGTGTCTCTTGTTAATTACCGCGCGGGAAATTATTAAGCGAAAATGTGCTCTGAAAAAATGTTTCTAAATAAAAGCGGAAATTTTTAGATTCTGAAATTGCATTTTAATGGGGTTTAGAGACTAAAATGGAAATGTTAATAAAATTTTATCATCACGTTTGCAAGTAATTAGAAAAATTTTTCCCGCAATCTCCAATGATGCTACAATAAGCCCCAATAATAAAATATTCAATTAAAAATAAAATAAAACCACATCCCAATTTCCTCACCTGCAGCCATTAAATGCCATTAGGATACACGTATTAAGAAAAAAAAAGACGACAAATAAAACACAACAAACCCGCAGCTGGCTCTCGGGCGGAGCTATATATTAAAAAAGAAAGTCATTAAGAAACCGGGGAACTGAGTCCGCGTCTAACTAATGCACACAAGGGTGAATTTCTTAAACGGCCAGGCTAGAGAGAGAGAGAGAGAGAGAGAGAGCGGCGGCGGCTCTCGGGTCTCATTAAAAATGCAGCCCCCGCGACTGCGTCTCAGGTACCGCGCTGACATTAGTCGACAGCCACTTCGTCCCTCGCAGCCTCGGAGTTACTCGAGCCACTCGAGCGAAGACTCCCCGACTTCCGAGGGAGAGGAGGGGGGAGGCAGAGAGACAGCCGCGCCGAATTCTCTCTCCTGCCGGGTCGTGTGCCACCGTCGATTCGACATTCGGACTTTCACCCCCTTTTCGTCGCCGCCGCCGGACACCGGACTGCTCTCGGAGGCTGGGGGATTGATGCGCGCTCGGATTCGGGGCGTGCGCCATTTTTCTCGAGGATAATGGCGCGGGAGGAGGCATTTCGCGGATACGTACGAGGTGGACTTTTCTTTTTTTTTGTTTCGGTTAAAAATGTCGGGGGGGCGCGGTGTTAAATAGCTTCTGGGAACGCATTCAGTTTGTGTACATTAAGAAGCTTGATAGTGTTATTATTTATTTTAGCTTTTGCGCGTTTTCGCCGGGCCTGTCGACGTCTCTTTAAAATTACGCGAAATAATGAAAAGGCGTATAGTCTTGATTACTAAAGGGAATTATTAAGCCACTCTTTTTTAACAGAATTAAAAGCAGATTGGAAAATAAAATATTACACCGCGTCGATTTGATTGATATGCGGGGAAAATTCGATCGCGCATTTAATGTTCAAGATAATATTAAATCACGGCTTGAATGCTTGAAAAATAAATCTTCAAGAGAAATAGATGTAAAACTTTCAGATACTTCCGGCGGCCGCCGGCAAAGTTGCACTCCAGAAACATATGTATCTTTGAATTCCGATTTAAAATTTTAACGACGTACTCCTCCGGTACCAACCTCTCAGAAAACCCAATAAAACCAATGCCCTTTTCTCTCTGCGCAGCCAAGAGACATCCCCGAACGATGAACGAAAACTTTATTTAGCGATGCTATACAAGAATTCTTCATGGAAGCTCGTGATTAAATAAATTCTCCGACTCTCTCCCGGTTTCGTTATGTCCCGGCGAAAAATCCTCGTTTCACGTAACGCCGCCCTCTCTTTGTGCAATATAAAGTTTCGGAACGTTTTTTCATAACTTTTCTTTTACATTTATTATGCAAGTACGTGATAAAAAGTTAACTTTTTCATTCCTGGATTTTCAGCATTTCGCGGCGGCGGCCGCATCGCATCTCACAGGTATATCAAGTTTAATTAAATTGTGATTTATTAAAAGGATGCGAGCGCACGCGCCTCTTTCCGCCGCGACGCGCCTTGACAGAAAATACGACTTTCATTAATTCCTTTATCAATATTCCTAATTAAAATATTGCCGTCCGCGTGGCATTAAAGTATAAGCTTACGTCTTTTTCCGCGACGCCGTGAAAATCATACTTTTATATAAACACTTTTATTTTGCTTTAGTTTGGTCGCGTAAAACCTTTTATGGAAAAACATCTGCTCGTCAATTTTAAGACAAGCTTTGCCGTATAAATTTTATATTTATACGCAACAGAACGCAAAACTAATCAATGTTGGTATCCACAACGATGCACTTTTACACAAAAGAGAACACGAGTTTTTTTTAAATTTCATAGACAAATCAATACCGAAACGAAACGAAACAACAGAAAACAGTGCCTCGTGCACTTTAAACCCACGAAAAACTCACTTCCCCCGATGAATCCACCCTCTAAAATTTGAAAATTCATCACCCCTTCCAGCTCGAGGTAAAAAGAGACAAGAGCGCAAGGACCGATAACAAGCGGCAGCGACGCAACTTTGAATCGCGTCGTCCGTCTCGCTCGGGGGAGAAAAAGGTCGACTTGCGCAGAGGCGAGACGGCGATTAAGCTCCTGTTTTTCCGAAGCGAGAAATATACACTTCCGAGCCGTCGCTCAGGGGGGGGGGGGGGGAAGAACGACAAAGGCCGGCGCGCCGGCTTCGGATTTAATTCGAAACTTTTCGAGCGTCGATTCGAGGCCGTAATTCGGCGCCAGACAAAGTCCTTCGTTATGTACGGACGCGGAGCTCTTCTTTCTTCGGTAACGGGCAAACTTGCCCATTAAGCCGGAAGCGCTTAATCCGAAATGCCCGGCCGACGGATTAAAAAGTCGTCGGCGAATCGTTTAGGGAGGGGGCGAACGTTCGGGCTAAGCTGTTTCTTTGAGTGCCGCCCGTCGGGGAGCTGATCGTTCGTCGAGCTCGGCGCGGCTGGAGATTCGCCGAGAGGCGCGGGAAGAAATTAGGATCGAAAACAGCGAAAGTGAGATTGATAAGGGGAGCTGGGAAAGAGATGGTGTTTTGAATCGCTCGATTGATGAAGGACGGAGAAGTGCTGTGAAGAAGGAACTTACTGACATCTGTTCTTAAGTGGATATTGGAAGATGAATGAATAATACTTTTGATATCGCTTCGTTTTTAAGTACCGGACAGGTTTTTATGAAGAAATGTTTCCTTACACGTTAAGTAGAATAAAAATACACGGGGAAACATTCTCTAACTAAAAATTACAATCGTCAATCTTAATTTTTGGACACTGTTGGAAAAATTACAATAGTTTTTTGTAAAATTTGCCAAAACTATATTTATAAATTTTACAAGAAATTATTATAAACATTCCAACAATGTCAGTTCGTGAGAAAATTAAGATTGACCATTGTAATTTTTAGTAGACATTTTTTTCCCCGTGCGAGTCAAACAAAGAACGTTACTTTTTCAGTTCGAGCAAATAAAAGAACAATAAACTGTTCAATTAAAATTTCAATGCGAGGATAATAGTCGCGCGGATAACGCAGTCAATCAACCTCATCCGACTGGCTAACTAATAGCAGCAACAATGCACGCGGCACAATCGCGGAGACTAACAACCGGCGGTGCGCACGCAGTAATAACAGGCGAATCTCTTCGATATCAGCGGCCTGGCATTCGCGGATATCAAGTTGAAGCTACATCACAGCGCGGATAGTTACGGTTTACATTAGACACGTAATAAATCATATTTTCACCGATTGCATTAGACGGAGGGCTGAGCATCGATATCGACGTAGGCACGGAGTGAAAGCGTCCCTGCATTCCCGCGATAAATCTCATTAGCTGCAGACGGAAGTATGCGGATGCGGGTCTAAACTGTAAAGATAATATTGGCGCGATGATGAAGCTCTTTCGATATTTACAAATGAGAGATAATTCTTGAAAATTCGACTTGAACGAGACTTTGAACAATCCGCGCCGCGGGTAAAAAGACACGCGTTGATCTTCCGCGGGGAGCTTGCATTTATAATTCCAGCTGCGCTAAAAACCGCAAACTTTTTCCAACGGCGCGAATTGTAAAAGCCACCGTAGAAAACGGCCGTCCCCGCAGAGTTTTCATCAACAAACCGGCTCCGCGGCGCAAAAAGGAAAAGGACGCAGATCCCTCTGATCCTCCCTGATCCTCCTTACAAACCAGCATCGACCGTCGCGTCGCGCGGCTCTCCTACCCGCAGCGTCGCGTCGTCCCGCGCCGCGCGCAGTCATTACTAATTTTTGCTCGCGGTGCCCCGCTAAGGTAAACACCGGAGCGCCAAGGAGGCTACAAGCCAAAGCTGCCGGGGTAATGCGATTGGCGCTGAAAGCTCGACGGCGGCGCCGACGGCAACAATCCGATTAGAGGAGCCCTCCCCTCCGTTCTTCCCGCAGCCCGAGGAGGAGACGCCACTGCCGTCGCTGCTGGAACAAAACGCCAAGGCCAAAGGTCCGCCGGACCCGATCAATCGGCGCTAACACGGCCGGAACAGCGGACTCGATCGGATTACAAGGCCGCGGCTCGTTACCGGAGCGAATCACCGGGGCGCGATTGGCCGGATCTTTTGTTCGGGATCGTCTTGCCGCTTTTTGGGGGGTTGGGAGGTGGAAGGGAATAGGAGGAGGAGTTTTTGTAGTTTTCTTTTTTCTCGATGCTTGCTTAATATTTGTAAAGGATTTTTCTTGTAGAAACTGACTTAAGTTAGAGAAAATCTTCGATTTTAAACATAATTTTGAGATACCTTCAAAGGCGGAACGTTCTCTTAAGTATGAGGAGTTCATCTTTAAAACCACTCTCTGAATCTTATGAGCTTTTAAGCAGATTTTGTTTCAATTTTATATTTACATTTCCAATGAGATGCTTTGGCATTCAATAATAAAATACGACAAGAATTAATCTGTAAGCCCAACTTTTCCTTACATTTAATACACTTTTAAATAAAAGCAGCAATGCAGCCCACTCGCCAAAGCGCAAGACTCACTTTTAAACCCAAAGCAAGCAGCTTAACGAGAAGCACGACGTACTCATAAATCATAATAAACCTCCGTCCGCCTTTTAATTTCTCAATCAATCTCGCCTTATCTCCTTTCACTTACTCCTTCCAGCGGAATTACTTTCCCCGCTGAGCCTTAAAACAAGCCGCGAATCCGTCGCTCCTCCGTCCTTTTAGCCCGCTCCATCAGCCGACTCGCGTGCCTGTCAGTGCCAGCTCGCGGCGCATCTCCGCATTTATTCCGCGAGGATAGACCGCGTTCCGGCAATCATCCCCCGAAACACCTCGAGCAATCATCGGCGACTGCTAATGCCTGGTCTCGATCGGCGCTGAAATTAGAGCTCTCTCTCTCTCTCTCTCTCTCGCCGAGGATGGCCCCCTGCCGCCGAAGGAAACTTGACGTACAAGCCCACCTCGATCGATGCGCACCGCGAGCTTATAGCCGTCGCCCCGCAGCTTGTGCGCTTGTGTCTTGAGGCGCTTCGGAATTCCACTGTCTCTATGGACAGAGATTTATTTACCCTTTTGCGGGATGATTGAGAGCACTCACGAAGACTGTCGCCGGCAGGTTCGTGGAGTGTGCTTGCGCTTCTTTTGCTTAATTCTACGTCAAAAAGCGATCGCGGTTTCCGCCAGACGGTAAAGAGAGCCTCGGCAAGCGGAAGGTTAAGCGCGAATCGAACGATAGATTGCCGGGAGCTTTCGCCAGTTCGGCCGCGGAGTCGAAAGATTAACAGAAAATATTGACACGCGCCTGCCTCGATGCGGAGTCCGGTTAATGCGGTGTAAAACCGTACGGTATGTTAAAGAGTAATTACAGAGCTCGCTGCTTCCAAATATTTTTTACTGCGCGGACAACGAAAATCGTTCTCTTTTACGTTATACAAAATATTAATGATGTAATTTAATACTGAAACACTTTGATATTCGCTGAAGGCTTTGAGCCCAGCATTTGTAAAGAGATAGGATATGGATTGAATAATCAAAGAGCTTACGAATGTGTTGGTGTCTGACTGTAGCTGCAGCTGCTGAAAAATGTTTCAACGGGAAAGGAATCTAGTTTCAAAAAGCTCCGTAAATTTTGTTAAAAAATATAAACTGTAAAAGAAAAACCTTAAGTTAAGATCAAAGCGAACTTTGAAAAAAAAAATAGTTTTTCTGCTGATTTATTTAAAGCAGCATTAATTCGAATCGCAATGAATTTTATTGAAAAAGCAACGCGCATCGAACTGTAAAGTTGCATCTCAGCCCGTAAAGCAAGATGCCTAAGCTCTGCGCAAAGAGCGCCCATTCATTTTTCAGTTGTGCATCTCAAAGTACCTCCGTCACCTCCTGCTTATCTCCCGTGCCTCATTTTTCGGGCCGCTCAGCTCCGCGCTAACAGAAGTCAAATAAAGCCTCGCTCCTCCTCCTCCTCCGTCCGGTCAGCTCGAAAAAAGGACAGAAGCAAAAAGGGAAAAAAGAAAGAAAAAAAAAGAAGAGGCTGCGCCGCTGCTATCGATTCCCCGGCGAGCTCCTCCGACAATGAAATGCCGCTCTCCGAGAAAGAAGCCGGGAGGCTGCGTTTTACGCCTCCGCGTCTACGTGACTTACCGGCTCGCGATATATCCGGGCCCCATTATGCAGCCGGCGCTCATATTTTCGCGCCGTTAACGGCAGGCTTTATTTCGCCGCTCGGCGGAAAGGAGAGGCACGCGCCGGGGCTCGATTATATCGAATGGAGGGGGGAGGAGGGAGGGGAATTAAAGTACGTGCGCGAATGTCTGATCGCCGCCTTCGCTTGATTTCCCGCTGCCTTATTTTACTGCCTTCGCGAGAGATTGATTACTCGTAAAGCCTTTTATGATCGAGCCCTCGCCTTCGTTCGGAAAGGATAGATCGTGAAGCGCGGGATTTGTGACGGCCTCCGTCGGGGACGGATATTTAAAAGGGGGCAATTGGCCATTTTTCCGCGGCGGATTGAGGGCCGAGATCTTCGGGCCGAAATTCGACCGAGCTTTCTTTTAATATCCGAAAAAAACGCGAGGAGCAGCAGAAGGGAGGAAAATAAATAATCCGGGCTGGGTAACGAATGGGCTTACGACGTCTGCCGAAGGGCTTTCGGCGCTCGTTTTATTTTTCTTGCTGAAACGTGAGACTAATAAGGAAAATGTCTCGGCGACCAGTCGAACGTTTTAATTAAAGTCTGGAAAGTGTTTTTAAGGCTTGGGAGAAGGTTTTTGTTTTTGGCTCGTTTAATGAACTTCTGGAAATAAGAGTTAGGTGATGCATTTTTAATGTTTTAAAATAACTTTCTCAGCGTCGTGAGGATCTTTTTTAGAAAAAAAGTATAAAAAAGTAACTGAAGTAAAATAAAAAGATAATGTTTAATTACAGTTCATTTTCAATAATTCAATAGAATATTTTTAATACAATTCAATAAAAGTTTTTATTTCAAATTCAGTTTGCAAAAGAGAAATAAACATTTTGTTTAAATAAAAAAAAATTTAAAACAAACCGGAGGATGTATCGACAAGTCGGTAAAAGTGCCCACTGTTCAGTCGACTCTGCTTGGATCAATAATTTTCAGTTTCACTTTGCTTTTGGCATTCGTCTAAAAAATGCTTACACGCCCCGGTTCATAATGAGAATCCAATAAGAGAGGATGAGAACAAATGAAACAAGAACAAGTCGCTATTGGAAACTGCGAGATCGTTCGATCTTTCGATAAATTTTATTAGTGAAAAAGCATTGTTTTAAACAACTGATTTTACATACAATTCGCATTAACAAATACGCGTTGGCCTCAGTTTATCCAGACGATATCGTGATTCCAAGAGGTTCATCGTATATTTCATCAGCAAATGGACTCGAGTATGATTGTTTAAGGTATTCTGCTCAAGTGTGGCGCATATAATTCTTAAAAGCGGACTCGATGGTTTTGTTTATTCTTTTTTTTTGTTTTCATTTTATTGTGCTTACGTGCCCTTTAATGTGCAATAAAAAATGTCGAAGTCACTTGTTGTTTCACTTTAGTTTCTCTCTTAGTTCTTCTATACGTTATTTTTCTTTTTTATCAAAATCATAAATAAAAAGTCAAAAAGCTGATTACAACTGTTTACTGACGGGAGGGGGAATACAGTTCCTCGTTTACTTGCTTTCCTCTTAATCCTTTTCGTTTAGGCGAAAAAAGTAAGGTCATCGGTAGTTAGTAAGACTATAAATCGTGTTGTGATCTCTTAGAATAATAATACGTCGATGCAAGCGCACAAGGCGTCAATGATACGAAAGAATCCTTGCTAAAATTACTCGCGTGATGTGATAATAATTGACTAATTTTTACACTGTCTCGCCTCGCCCCTTTCCGTGCCCCTTCGCTTTCTGCTTTTTTTTTGATTTGCCTGTTCTCTCGTTATCCTTTTGCTCGCTCGGGGATGCTCGAGTATAGCAGATCCCTCGTATTTATTTAAGGTGTGTGCGAATGCCTTATCGTGACAATAGGCGTTTATAATCCCTATTTCTGTTTAGTTCATGTCCTTATACTTCATTCAAATATGACTTTTTTAATTTTTATTAATTAATTATTACATAACATCATTTATATTTATATATAATATATACAAAAAACGCTTTTTACTCCATTGTGACAAAATTTGAAATTTCACTACCTACATATTCTGTTCCTACAAAATATTTTGTTCAGTCCGAACGTGACAGCAATAATCCACTCTCTCTCTCTCTCTCTCTTTCGCTCTCGCTACTTCCACTCTCTCTCTCTCTCTCTCTCTCACAGACACACAGCCTCTCGCACTCAATCTCGCTATCTTTTTAGAACGCCGTTTCAATTGTAGTTTCTCGGTGCGCGTGTACGTGAACAAATACTTCCGAACGTGGTTCGAGCTGTAGATCGGTAGTTTTATATTGATATTCCTAGACTCGAAACGAAATTTCACCGCCTACTAGATGATTGCGTTAATATACAAACCCGTAAGTGCCAATTGATTCTCCTGCGCTCGCCCGTAATTGTATTAATGAGAGAAATCTTTGCGCAAGCCTTCATGCGAGATTCGTAAAACACGTCGTCTATTCCCCTTCTCGGTTCTCCGTCCCCATCGTCCCCTCGTACTCAGTATTGATAATAGTCTTTAATAAAATTCTAAAAGCTAAAGTTTCATTCGAGGCCGGCAGCAGACTGAAACGCGTCTCGTGCACTTGCGTGTGAATCACTATGAAAAACAGCCTAATACCTAAAATAATGCAACTCGCCGAGACGCGAATTTCAGGATAAAATGCCCAACCTTGTATTGTAATTATTACGCGTCCCCGTCGGGCCAACTTCGAATTTTTATTTTAGAATGTTTATAATAAATATTCCTTCCGGCGTTATTTTTGCCTTCTGCCTTCGTCGCTCGATAAACCTTCTACGGCTCGAGGTTTATAAGTACTTAACGATATCAGCTACGCTGCAACTGCGCTCTTTTTCGCTATATAAACTGTGTACGCCGACAAAAGTTTGACAGAAAAACACACTCAAGCATAGAGAAACTCGCCTTTATCGCCGGTGAACACCTTTTGTTTTTCGACACGCCGTTCGCGACTGTTTTTTCACGATTTTTCTGCGTATGTCGTCGTGTCTCTGCATCAGACTTTTTTCTGGTTACTTTATATAAGAAAAAATCAAAAAAGTTTTCTAACTGCTCACTCGTCGCGCACATTAATTACAAATCTGTATAGCGCGCCTAAATGTATGTATGAAAATCTCGAAACGAGCTCGAGTTTGAGATTCTGAATGTCGAAGTGTTTGAATCTGTTGTTGGTGTCTATATTTTTGTACGAAAAGTGGTAGGAAGTTGTGATTATGCATACGTCTTTGCAGTACCACAATTACTTTATCAAGAGTACCTTAATAATATCATCATATCTCTTTTCCGACGTTTGAACTGTTGTCTCTTAATCTTCCGTTGCCGTTAATGCATTGTTTATTTAGAAAATAATTATTGCAAATGTTGCTTATATCTCAGTATCCATTATTATTAGCATAGAGCAAGAGCACTCGTATGATAATATCCTGACACCGAAATATAATATTGAGGCGTTTTATATCAAATTTGATTACTCCCTAAAAAAATGAAAAATCTAGTTAATCGGTAGTCAGCGTATTTAAGTGTATAATCACTCTATGTATACACGACCTTAAGGGCAGCGTGTTTAAACAAACTTTATTTACATGCAGAGATTTGATATTTTTACGTTGCGTTACAAGTCTATAATAACCCCCTTCACTCTTCGTATTCGCTCTTAAAAAGTTTAATGACAATGGACATTATCTAGTTTTATATAGAATCTTCGATGACGATGCATCGCTCCGATGCCGATCACTACACGACGATGCGGACACCCGAGCCCGAATATAAAATGCCTCGATCAACTGGGACATCTTCCGTGTGTGTGTGGGGGGGAGGGGGGTGTATTTCGTGTCTGGTGTGGGTGTTTAAAAAAATCCTGAACCGAAGCAGCACGAAAACTCATTCTCACCTCTCCGCGACGGCTAAACTATAAAATCGCCGGCGTCCGAGCGCCGGCCTAGTATTTACAGAACACAGTGATACAATATAATAATACTCGTGTAATGGATAGAGTCGCGCTGACGCTTTGGTACAAAACCGGCACGAACACATCGGCCTGCACGACCGCTTACAATCAAACGGGACTTAATCGACTAAGATAAATAAATAAACGAGATACAAAAAAAGCCTAAGGTAAATTGTAGTCACTTAGAAACAGTTCCTGGCTGTTGTGTGCTGGGGGAATAGTGCTTGCTGCTGGTGGTGGTAGTTTATTTTTTTCAAGTACGAGTAGAAGCCCGTCGGCTTCGGCCCGTGGTCCCTCCTAACTTTATCGTCGGGTCTCAACATACATGAAACGATTTGAGCTCCGATCCGTCAACTGCGCCGCTTCCAATTCTGATCCATCGATACTGGTTCAGAGATCTTCTTCGGGCGCTGCTGACGGTTTTCTTGCTCAGTCACCGGCGTCCGGCTCGTCGTAGTGAGAGAACTTGAGGAATACCTGTTCCAGAGTCGTCTGGCTGAAGCTGTACTCCTCGATGTCCAGTTCTAGCTTGGCTAAGAGTCGAAACAAAGATTTCGGTAATTAATGAGCATTGGCGAACATTGAATTTAACGCGATGTGTATTACCTTTCTCGAGCTGGGTGAAACATTCGGCCAGCGAATGCACAGAGTGCTGCGGCACGGCAAAAACGAGCCTATCTGCAAAGCTCTCCTCGAGAGTGGCGTCGGCGAACATTCCCGTGACGAACTCCTTCAGGCAGCTGACGCGATTGCCCGACGGGGTGGTGGGCGTGCAGTCGCCACCGAGGAGTTTCATCTCCAGGGTGTATCCAGCACCGTACAAGTTCTTCAAGTGCTGGGTCGAGCCGATGCAGCGCAGCTCTCCCTTTACCATGATGCCCACTCGCGAGCACAAGGCGTCTGCCTCCTCCATTGAGTGCGTCGTCAGGATCGCTCCTCTGCCGCCCTGTGGAGTAACGAATCGTTCGCTTGTGTGTCGAGATGTGGCGGAACAAGACTGGCCGACAGAAGCCTCGTTTACCTGGAAACTAGCAAGAATGGTATCCCAAAGGAAACGCTTGGAACGGGGATCCATGCCGGTGCTTGGTTCGTCCATGAGAACGACCTTCGGTCCACCGATCATAGCCATGGCGAAGCTGAGTTTCCTTCTGGTCCCGCCTGAACATTCCTGGGTCTGCTTATCGGCGTGCTCGTGTATTTGCAGGCCGGATAAATACAAGTCAACGATTCTGTCCAGAAAAAGATTCCTATTAGTAAAACTGAATCTTCGAGCGTTTAGATTCTCAAGAGAAACTTTTCTCACCTGCTGATATCGCTCCAAGGCACACCACGAATAGCCGCGTAGCACTCAAGGTGCTCCCTGACGGTAATGTTTTTCCACTGGGCGTCGTGCTGCGGGCAGTAGCCCATCTTCCTGAAGGCCTCGGACATGTGGGAGTTTATGTTGTGACCGCCTATCTGAACTCTACCGCGAGTAGCCGCCTCCTCGGCGATGATGATCTTCATTGTGGTGGTCTTGCCAGCACCGTTGTGACCTAAAAGTCCAAGGACTTCGCCTGCCTCGACGGCCAGGGATAAATTGCGAACGGCCACTTTCTTCGTCGGGGCTGGCTGCTGCTGCTCTTCGCGTTTGTAGCAGCAACTGCACGTCACCGATTCTTGCTGCCGGTATTCCTTGCGGAGGTTCTGCAATCAGATCATTTTGAAGAGTTAGAATTTGGATATGAAAATGAATAAGAGCAAATACTAATAGGATTAAAAAAAATAGTTTTTAAATTAAAGCTTACTTGGACCAAAACTACTGGAGGTTCTTGCACCGCGGTCGAGTTCATCAAATTAAAAACTTTCTGCCGTTCGTTCTTAACGTCGCAATCCTCGTGTTCACCAATATCTGGGTTCTCCATGATTTCTTCGCCAATCGATCCTCCGTTTCGCTAAGAACGTAAACATTTCGTAAGCAAACCAATCGAATCTAAGCATCATTCGATGCATCGAGCAAGAAACTTACCACAAAGTACTTGAAGAAGTCCTTTACATTTCCCCCGTTCTTCTTCGTGTCCAGCAAAAGCAGGACGAAGAACCAAAGCGGACAATGCAGCATTACCCCGAGAGCCATAACAACAATCTCGCTGGTCAGATAATCGTATATGCTGAGATGGTGACAGGCCGCATTAATCGAGCACATGAGGTGTACCCGATCAATGTAGTACAACGCAGCGTACGGCACGTACATGGTATTGCACAATGAAAAAACAACGTGAAGTGCAAAAGCCGCGATTCCGCCGACACCCAGCATGTCGAGAATCATGACCAGCAGAAAGGGAATGAGCCCGAAGAAGGTGGCGATGTTCGGTAAGAAGCTCTGCGCCGAGTCCATCTTGTCGAACATGTACGCAAGGCACGTCGAGAAGAAGATGGACGAGGGACAGTAGAGCATTATGAGGCCACCCAGGGTGAGGAGGGCTGGGAACTCTTGGAGCGATGGAACGTCGAACAGGAAAATGATGCCCAGGATGCAGAGGCAGATGAAGGCCATCAAGCCGAGCAGGACGACGAAGTAGGTGAAGAAGTACATTGTGAACGAGAGTCCGTTGACCCGCAGCTGATTCTTCGCTTTTATCTAAAGTAAAAAATAAAATGAATAAAAATATATTTCACGTCTCATGTAGTGCCTCGACAATTATGCTAATTAAAAGTCATTTCAATAAAGAGAATATAAAGGTGGTGGCTAGCTTCGAATTCGTATCTAGGAATGACCTTTAATCAAGCGTACACGTGAACTAGAACTGGATATTATTGGATGACGTATGCTTTACATACTTCGCGATCATAAACCATGTCTACGGCCAAAGTAATGGGCACGAGAACGAGGTCCATTCCGATGAACAGTGCCGAACTGGCTATTCCGATATTGAACTCTTGAGGTTGGGAGGTTTGCTGGAATGGATGTGTCTTTACTCGAATCGACTGCGTCTCTCCGGGACTGGTTAATCTGGAATACATAAATATTTTTTATGACATCAATGCGTGACTCATTGATCATTATTATTTTTCCTTTCTATCTCTTGTGTTATTAAATTACTAATTCGGGTGCTTAATTATAAATTTAAAACGATATCAATTTACGAAGTCTGCGTAGAATCAAATTTCGAATTCACGCTGCACATTTGAAAAGAGTATTTTTATTGCAAGCACGCTTTTATAAATATATGTGTTTAAAAGAAACATAAAATCGAAAACCGATAAAAATTTATGCGCCCTTTCTCGCTTTAACAGTCTCAATAAATAAAGTTATCCGAAACAAAAAAAAAATAATCTTCCTGTCAAGCTTCTAAAGAAGACCTATGGCGACCTAGAATACTTAAAGCCGCTGATCAAGTTTCATAAGTAGGTTCAGTCACTAAGCTTGCAGCATAAATATGTATGGGGCCCGATGAAAAATTCAAGATCTCTCACTTGTAGAATGCGTTGGTAAAGACATTCAAGACGATTGGCAATGAATGCTGCATCGTGTCGTTGTACATAATCGTAAAGTTTATCCTTGAGAGGCTATAGTCGCTGACGTTGAGGATGGCCATGTGCGGCGCTCGGCGGAGTAGATCGACGAAGGTGCCGTCGTACTCGTCCGCTTGACCGACCATCTGGCCGACATTGTTCACTAACGGCGAGATGTCACGATTCGAGCTGTTGATGTACATGATCTTCGTCTCGCGCCCGTAGCTTCCTGAAAACGGCAGAAAATGGTTTAGCCACAATTATACTAAAACCATTTGCTATTTTGTGACTTGGCAATTTTTCGAAAACAATGAAAACTCCCAATGCCACAATTACAAGTACCTCCCGGCTGGGAAGTAAATAGGAAGTAAGAAAAGTACCATTGTTAAGTTCGAGGCTCTGCATTTTGATCTCGACGGTCTGTATGCTGTTGAGATAAAGGCCGAGCACAACTAGGGCGAGGGGCGCAACAATCGTGAAGTACAGCAGCTGAATGCTCCTGAAGAGGCGCAGCACTCGGAGCCGCAGCATCGCGTAGAAGGTCTGCAGGACGTTCGGTCGGATCTTGATGGGGTCGAGACCCAGGCCGAGGATCGCAGGGCTCTTGTCGTTCGTCGCTGCTCCGTCCGGCAGTTCGTTCGTTCCGCCTGCGATTGACGAGAGAGAGATTAATTGCTTATTGGGGAATTGTCGGGAGGAAGCTAGCAAAAATGACGTGTTTATAGAAAAAAAGCTGTATATTTAGAATCCTTGTAGATTGTGGGCTCTTTGCTGTGAATTAAAGTAGCTACGCACATAGCGGTATTGCGTGTCGTGAGTCAAGTGGACGATTAAAGCAGCTAAGGTCTACCTGATAATAATATGCGATGAGGATGCTGGTTTTGCACTTTGTTTTGTTTTATGTTGTATGTTTTATTACAAAATGTGCAAAATATTTAAAAATATAGATTCTTTGATTATTCGAGACTGTAGAGATTTGTATTTTTAAAAAATTTATGGTTAGTCGAGTGACTGATTTTGATGGCGATTAAAGTTCTGGTTTGGAGGTACCTTTCAAACTTTTTGGAGCGAAAATGCTACCAAACTCAAGCCTCATTCTGGATAGAGTTTTTTGCCCCTCAGAATCTAGAATTGGTGGCATTTTAACTCGAAAAATAAAAAAATTTATTTATATATACCATACAAAAATAAAGGCTTTTATTAATGCTCTTTTCACGCTAAATCCTCTTACTAGTTTAGAGTTCCTCGTAAGACATTACATAGGTAGTTTATGGCTATTTATAAAATAAAATCGTTACGCAATCTATAATTATTGATTACTATTTTAACAATCTCTTTATAAGTACTTTTACTTTATTTTTAGTATACATACTTTGCACGCGTTATTATCTTCCACGTCGTTTTTTCAATATAAATACATATTTTCTTCCTTATAAGTCATGCGATAAATATATATATTCTGGTATTTTATTTATACTAGAATCTAAATTTATTAAATCAAACGAAAATAAGGATAATGTAAAAGTGCCGTCTAATCTCAAAATGAAAATTTAACTACACAAAACTCTCTTGCGCCCCTCTATTCATCGACTACTCTACGTGCGCTAATTTCTCCGCGGAATCATCAAAATCGTGTCGTCTCTCTTCAAGCTTAACTCGCAAATCTAAGAGATATTCAGCGTGTCGCAGTCCCTAACACAAACGAGAAAGAGCACTCCCCCTCGCACTTACTTTTCTGAGCGTCGTTCTGCACGGTGGCGCCTTCGTTCTGCAGGCTCTGGTAGGAAGTGCTCTTCGACTGCAGGGAGAGCGAGCGACTGAGGGCGCGGTTGCGGACCATCTTCTTGGACAGATTGTCCATGGTGCACTCGGTCTCCTCGTCTTTCTCCAGGTGCAGGAAGACCTCCTCGAGGGTCGTCATGGAGACGCCGTAGCTGCTGATGCCGAGCCGCAGGGATTTCGTTTTTATCTCGTGCTCGATCGCAGAGAAGAGCGGCGCGAAGCTCTCCACCGAGTTGTGCGGCAGGATGAAGCTCAGCTCGCGGCCGTGGCGGCGGGCTTTCTCGGACTTGGTCACGTGCGAGGAGACTAGCCGGGTTATTGCGTTTTCTCGGACGTTGCCTTCTAGCACCAGCCTGAAATCGGACGGAATTTTTATAGAGATCGAGGTACAAGCGATTTTACGAGATTGTTCGAAAATAATACAATCTTTACGGACAGAGACTGCGAAAAATATTTAAAACAGCAGCTTACGTGAGGTGATATCCAATCCCGAATTTATTCTTGAGGAAAAGCGAGCTACCGCAGCATCGCAGTTTTCCCTTGCTAATCACAGCCTTCCTGTCGGCGAGGATATCGGCCTCGTCCATAAAGTGAGTGGTCAGCAGTATGACCTTGCCGTGGCGGCGCGACTGCAGGAACGACCACATCTGCCGGCGCGAGTAAGGATCGACGCCGGCCGTCGGCTCGTCCAGGATGATGATCTTCGGGTCGCCGATTATCGCTATGCCCACGGACAATTTGCGCTTCTGGCCGCCGCTCAGATACTTGGCGAACGTGTCCGCCTTTTCTATCAGGTCTATGTCTTTCAGGGTTTTCTGAACCTGCGATCGAAGGGGTCGTTGTAGAAATGTGGAGGCGAGGGAGTATTTTAATAATGACAGCGCGGTCTATTTCTATGAATTTCTGCTTCGATTACCTTCCTGAGATTGTTTAGAACTCTATCAAATATTCAAAATTTATTTAGAAGCCTAGGTTCTAATCGCCCTATTTGAATTAATTGTAAATACCTTGTTAATTTCCAGTCTAAAGCTTCACATTTAGAAAATATCGAAAAATCAATTAAACACTAATCTATCCCCAACTGAATAAATAGTCTAAATAAGCGCGAACCCGAAAGCCAGCCGGATTCCAAGCGTGCACTATCGAGCCACCTGTCCCCGCAAACTCGTCGAAATTCAACGTACCTCGTGCTCGATTATATTCCTGGGGATTCCTCTGACGGCGGCGAAGAACTCGAGGTGCTCCCTCGGCGTGAGCAGATCGAAGAGAATGTCGTGCTGCGGACAGACCCCGGTCATGCTGCGAATCATGTGCATGTCGTTCGAGTCCCTGACGTCGTAGCCGAATATCAGGGCCGTACCGGCGGTGGGCGAGGTCAGCCCGGTGAGTATGTTGAAGAGGGTCGTCTTGCCCGCCCCGTTGTGCCCGAGGATGGCCGTGATCTGGCCCTCGTAGATGGTGAGGTTGATGCCGTTGACGGCCTTGACCTCCGAGCGCCGGCACTTGCTGTAGGACTTGTAAAGATCGACAATGCGGATCGCCTCGCGGCCCTTCATCTCCCGGACGACGGGCTCGACGTCCCGGTTGGCCTCCTCGCCCGGGATGAAGGAGTTGGACTCGCCGTTCATCGCCGGCGCCTGATGGCAGTCATCGTCGGCGTGAGTATGCAGCCGAATAACGGTCGGTTTGCTCAGTGCTACGTGCGCTCCAACGCCGCTCGCCGCCTCGAGCGACGCGGTGGTCGTGCTATTTAGGTGGTCTACGGAACTTACGCGTGGGGCCTTGCTTTTCTTGCACCAGAAGCCCGGCGTGAAGCAGAACCATGCTGGCCGCTTCGTCCCGTACTCGCCTGCAATGCGTTCTTTACTTAAAATACCAGTTTCGAGCGGGGCTTTTTCGAACGTGAATTTTTCATTAATTTAGGCAGGCTGGAGATGTGGGAGGGCGCTTTTTTAATTGCCGAGCTTGCATTTCTTTTTATTTTACGTAGTCTCGGAAGAGCGTAAGTTTGAAATTAAAAAAGTTCTCTGTGAAATGATAGTGAGTGCATTTTTTAAGAAATTAAAAAATAATTATTTTAAATACAAATTTTTGTCATTTTTTTCGTTCAACGGGCTTTGATAAACTTTGGAAAAAAAATGTTGAGAAGAAAAGTTTAGAAGAAACGCAGCTTACTTGGGATGACAGAATCAAGATAGTAGGCTAGTAATCCGTAAAGGAATATGTCCAGCGTCATCATTACGAGACTTCCACCGAATGGAATCCCGGGGCCCGACCAGAGATTGTCGAAATTCACACCTTCACCTTGCAGATCCAATACGAGTGCCTAAAACAGTCATTCAAATCTTTAATTACAGCCACTTGCGTCAAAAAACTATAACCAAACAGGCCACTTCAATTTCTAAACGACTCCCCGAGCAAGTTCTAATAATAGGTTTTGTTAGCAGATAGCATTATCTACTGTTCACTTAGGTCGTTGTTTGTCCGCACACAAGCTGGTTTACATCAATTGTTGATCTTGTCTTACCTTATCCATTGCCAAAGCCACTCCCGTCGGACTCAACAGTGACACGAGCCAAAATGATATCGAACTCGAGTCGTCAACGAACACCTGGATGAAGTACATTAGGCTCAAAATCGTCACCGCGAAGTTACCCAGGACACCAGCGGTCTGAAAATAGTTCCGATTCGCTGCACTTTCGAAATTTGTTCGCTCGAGTGGCGATTGCAGATTGAAGACTTACGCGTGACTTGTCGAAGAACGGCGTGATCATGAATGCGAACATAATGACCGAGAAACTGTAGAGAACCACCAGCAGAAATATCGGCAGGAAGTGCGTGTGTTGGAACATTTGTAACGTAAAAAGTAAGACGACCGCGACGGCCGACAGCAGTAGAACGAATATTGCGTAAATGATGAACCACGACAGCCTGGGAACAGTCAAAAAGTGCAGGGTCAACGCGACGCGCGAATTTTTAAATCAATACTCGGGAGTACTCACCAGAACACAGAATCCTTCAGGCCCATGATTTTCATGCCCTCTTTAATTTTGTTCTCCTTCTCGCCGACAATCAGAATCAGTAGATATGTTATGAATTGCGAGAGGGCTAGCACCATGTATAAAGGAATCACAACTCTGAAGGCGAGCATCCAATCTGCGCAAAGTGTACAATGTAAAGCCGTTCTTCCGAAAAAGAACATTGCGTAGAAAGGTGTTAGAATTTACCTGCTGTGTAAGCGTCCTTTGGAAACATTTCGAGCGTAACGTCCGGCACGGTGATATCTGTGTTTCCGGTATCCAACTAAAATTTACAGTCAAACGGTGAATGAGCTGGGCCGTTTCCAGAGTTAAAGCGTACGATTAGAGCTCACCCTGATTTTTGTAATGTCCATTAATAATTGCAAGGCCATGAAGCCGGATAAAAAATAATTATTGACAGGACAAGAGCCCCCAGTTTCTATGGACAGAACGCCACCCATCCAGTGACTGGTATCTTTCCGGCAGGTCACCGAGGAAGAGAACAGTTCAGTCGGCGACGGCGGCGACGTGTACGAAGGGTTCGTCCGTATTTCGTAACTAAATTTTTTAGTTTAAAAAGATATATTATAATGTGGAATATCGGATGCTTTGTTGCTCGTTATGACTTTAGCTCGAACTGACGGAAGAAAAGAATGTCGCGCAAATAATTATCGAGATAGAATCGCTATGTGACGTAAACACGCGACGAAAGTTCAGCGACCCGATAATAAATGCAGAATTCATTAATAATCTCTCAATGAAATCTAATGATCTTTTGTATTCCAAGCTCGCTGTTTTGTTTGATGCACAATGAATCTAAGTTTCAATGCAATTAATCAAGCAACAATACGTCATGTATATACTTATTATAATAGCTATTGTTTAGGATACACGATTACGTGTAATTATATAACTCTAGCTTGTAGTCTCGGGTGCTCAAAAAGCGAATTTCTGCCTGTTAAAAGAAGTTTCAAGCACGCATTGTACCCTATCGATTTTCCGTTTTCGCGCGGCCATTCTGGAATAAAAAAGAAAAAAAAAGGTGTTTGCGACTCACAACAAACGGCTAGAAATTGGCTGGTTATCCTCGAAAATGACCGCTAATGGTATGCTGTACGGATCCTTCCAGTAAGCCGCCTGCAAATCGTCCGTCGACTCGTAGACGATGAAATTCAGGGGATGCTTACTCGGATGATCCCACATCGACAGCCACAAGACGTTCATGGAATTTAGGAAAGCCTGAAAATACGTTTTGCAATTTCACGTGTCATTCGTCTTGCTTAGGGGGGGGGGGGGGGGGCTCGGAACAGCTCGTCGCGGTCGTGAGCTTCACTTACGAGAGTCTCGGTTGTATTGGGCACGACGGCTATGGTGTTGTTTCGGTAGCCGTTGAAGAATTCGAATATGTCCCCCTCCTGTCTCTGGGTAGTAATTGCGGGATAGTTCGGATTCGGTATCAAAATCTTCACCACAATTAATATCCCGAGGATGTATAAGGGCAGGAATATCTCCTGTAATATTCAAGAGAATTAAGCTGTTATAAGATGATTTGCTACAAGATTTAAGAAAACAAATCATTGGCTTTAAAATAATTTTCAAAGTTAAATGAATTGTCCTACTTCCATTTGTAAAGCCCGGAAGCGGTTTTTTGTTTCAAACTTAAAAATGACTTTTCCACTTTACCCAGCATTAGAACCGTTTTTTTAATTAAAGCATAATAGTCGTCGTCAAGGCGCATTCCAAAATTCATCATCAATAATTAATTTCCGTTCCACGATAAATATCCCTCCTCCCGGCGTCCCCTAAATCACGCCGCTTCCTCGCCCGACAACTCTCCTCCCCTCTAAAAACTGAAAACCGTAATTCCATCGAGTGCAAGCCCGTGTCCCCCCCGCGCGACGTGCGCGCGCCGCCTGCAAAGCAGCGAGAAAGACCGGAAAGAGCCCCCGCGCGTAATCCTCCGGTTGCCATGGCGGCGCGAATAAACTCGCCGCCGCCGCTTTCGATTTTCCCTCGGGCCCAAGCGCAGGGGGGGGGAGGGGCGCGCGCGCGAGCCCGTAGATTCGACAGTGGAAGAACATGTCCTTCTTCGTGGACATCGTCAGCGAGGACTCGTTCTACGAGAACCTGACCCTCGGCGTGACGAAGCTGCTCGAGGCCAATGCCTGCGTCAAGAACGTGCAGCTCGAGAGGAGAGGAGGCTGCGAGAGGGCTGCCCTGTCCGTGTGGGAGCAGAAGCACTGCTGCCTGCTCACCGAGAACCTGAGGAACTTTTACATGTCGACCGACGGATTTTTGCTTACCTGGAGCCTCGACATATCAGGTGGGAGCTGCGCTTTCGTTCAGCTCGTTAAGGTTATGGGCTCGGGTTACGTAAAGGATTGTACTTTGCGTTATTTGGAAAAAGCTCGAATGCGCGCTATTCGCTTTGTTTTAGGAGGTTGAGTAACTATTTTGATAGAGACTTGTAGTAATACGAGCGCCATGATTTTATTAGTTTCGGTAACGAGAATTAATGCTGATGACAGGAATCAGATTTTAAAATAACAGATGTCGCGTAAAATTATATTTGTGCGACGTGTGGGGCATTACACCTATTTTCGTAAAATACGAGCTATTTTATTTCTTTCAAAACTTTTTTGATATTATACTTTCCATCGAAAAATTAGTTTTTAGAGCTAACAATAAACAACTTTTATTTTGGATCGAATAATGCTTTTACGAAAAAAAAGTCTGTTTGAAATTTACGTACGCGTCAGAGAGAGAGATAGATAGATAGATAGATAGCCTTTATTTACCTCATTGGCAAAAATTGATAATATAAATAATATAGTCTTCATAA
>JAWWEM010000010.1:9451171-9504080 GCA_035582935.1 Ormyrus thymus
CTCTCTCTCTCTCTCTCTCGCTCTCGTTCGCTCCAGCCAGATAAGAAGAAAATTAAGGGAGCCTGCCTTTCGGTCCAAGGAAGCCTACCCTCCGCGCGACGCTGGATTCGATTTGCGCAGAAGCGTATTTGCATGATAAAAATGGGGGTTTTGCATAATTTTCGGAGGAGGGGGAGGAGGCGGCGTCTACGCGAGGATTCAATGTGAGAGAGATAAGATGTTTCGCGAGATAGGGTAAGCACGTAATTAGGGTGGAGTTAATTAAGCTGCCGGCTAAGGGAAGGTGCTGGTAGAGCGGAATTTATCGGTCGGAGCTTATGGGCATTAATGAGTTCTGGCTATTAAAAGAGTTGCCGATTCGGAAATTCTTTCCCTTATTTTAATTTAAAAAAATGAATCGATTTTCAGACGCGAAATCGAATTTCACATTATATAAATCTTGAAACTGACGTCGAACGTTGGAAAACGGATTTGCGAGCGTATATAAAAAATGCAAACGTTCGCTGCTCGTAAATCCGCCTTTTATTAAAAATCCAAGCGATCCTTTCGGCAACATTTCACCGTTTATTTCGAAAAAGGCTCAGTCGCATCCGGCTGCCGGCAGCGCCGATCTCGATTCATATTTCTTCCACCTCTCGAAAACAATGCCCGAAATACCTACGGCCACGTAAATTTCACCGGCGTCGAAAAAAAGCGGGAGGCGAAAAAAGCGCAGCCGAGCCAGGATAGGTGAAAAAGAGAGAGAAAAAAAAGAAAACGTATCCCCGTTCAATGTTTGTCCAGGTCTTTCAGTCGCCTCGCTATTTCTGTCTTTCAGCGGCTGTGGATTAGGCCCTACTCGGGGGCTGCGATCTCCGAGCGCGACTTCATTTCGCCTGTGTGTCCTCCAAACTATTCAAGCTCCTCTCCCTCGTCTCTCCAAACACGCAAACGACCCAAATCCCTTCCGTGGTCGCGCCTCCCCCCCTCTTCCCCCGCGAGCGTATATACGAAACTTTCCTCGGGAAATCAAACGGCGACGACGCGCGCCGGTTTTCGACGCTTCGAGTGGGCTCGATTATATCCGGCTTTGAATGTTAAAAGCCCCGCCCGGATTTTCCGTTCCTTTTCTTCGCTCGCGGAGTCGAGAGGTCCCCTCTCGCGCGAGTGCCGGCTCGAGTGCGCGGAGCATCAGAGAAAAAGGAGAAGAGCAGACTGGGAACAAGCTACCGGGGCACAATCGCGGAGTAATAAGGAAGCAACGTCGCTATTGAGATTTTCGCCGCGGCGCGGAAGGCCCGCCGCGGCATTTAAATGAGCTAAAGCGAGCGATTTCTTCCCTTTCGCTTGAGTTTACTCGCGCTGCTGCTGCGGGAGAGGGGCTCGCTTTCGGCGAGGATTGAATTTCTTGGCTCTGTTGGTGGTACTTTCTGGTTTGAAGAGTGAGCTAATTGAGATGAATAAGTGATAATGATCTGCGCACGGTGTGTATAATGTCTGCTTTGAAAGGCGCGACAATGGCCGAATTAAATTAATCTGTTGCATACCAAGTGTTTTTTTTTTGTTAACCTTTCTTGCCGATCGATGTGTTAATTAAAGGAAAGTATTTTTATTTAAAATTTTTACTGCACGGTCTATTTTTATAAACGGTAATGGTAGTCGGCGTTGAATCGATAAAGAGCATAAAATTGCTTATCTTTATGGAGATCCGGAAAAGAAACTGTATATTTTACGGCTCGAGTATAAAATATGGTTTACAACTTGAAAATAAAAAGTCATAATAAATTCCGTTTGATCTTTGCTTTAAACAAAAATTGTAATGGGAAATATAGTTGTTTATGTAGGTTTTAAACATCTCACTGATTAATGTGACAGTCAGCCTCTCAATGGATTACTTATGATGGAGAGGATTTCATCTATCAAGCGAACGAACAAGCCATGCAGAAACGAACATCCAGAAAATATATCCATCAAACAGCAGTAAAAAAAAAGTGAACAAAAATCTCACCGCAGTTTTTCTAACTAATTAATAAATATTAACCGGGTAGAACAAAGCAAAGATTCGCCACCTCCATTTCATCAGCATTACTTAGGAGAAAGGCTGGCATAAAAGCAAGAGGCTCAAGCCCATAAGCCGGCAAGCCTTTATCTCGCTAAAAGACTTAGCTCGCGCGCCGGAGTCCATCGTTCCGGGTCGTGCGAAAACTCGTTAAGGCAAGGTGTCGGCAAAACGATACCCGGAAGAGCCGGAAAGCCCATTACGGCGCCGACAAAAAACTATAACGTTTCACTTACGGGCTTCTTCTCCAGGGGGGCCGCCGCCGACGCCGCCGCCGCCGCCGCGCGGCAGCTGCAGTTGCTAAGGAGACGCGCGCAAAAAGGAAGGTGACAATGCACCCGTCTGGTTGTGTGCGCTTTTCCCGTTGAATAAACAGCCAATCAGGGCCGATATGCGGCGGAATTCCATTATCGAGCGCGGATCTCAGAGTCGTCGAGTGCCGATTCAAAGCTGCACGGGGAGGCGCGATACGTATCTCTTTGTTTTCGGCTCAATGCAAAAAGCCTCCTAGCCCCCCCCACCCCCACCCCCTTCCCCCCACCCGCCGCGCTGCACGGGATTAATCGCTGCGTCGACGTAATTAGCCGGTCGGGGCACAATCGCCGAGCTCGATACTCCGCTTTGTGCCTCTTCCGCAAGGAAACTTGTGTGCATTGCGAGCGCGGGGTTCCGTTCGGGGCTCGACGATGTGTATATGTATACGTCAACGGATTTTTAATTTCGAGTGTGCACTTGGTTGCGTAAAGATTAATTTCAGCTTCCGGCGTCTCTTCGGCGAAAGTTTGTCAATTTTTTTTTTTTTTTTTTTTTTCATTTTCAACCGCGGATTATCAAAAAGATGATGCTAACTTTTTATTTCCGAGTTTCCGCAGCCGAGAGCATTCGTCGCACCTGCCCCACATTCCATTTAAAACTCCGCGTCATCGTTTAATTAAGCGCGGATGCGCGCGCGCGGGTTCGCTTCGAAAACTGGGCATTAAAACTCGGAAATAACATGTAATTAACTCGGGCCGACGGCTCGACAAATACAACTTCCTCAAAAGAAAAAGGGGCGCGCTCGTCGCGGCGGAAATGCGATTCGCGACGCGCGCGCGGCAGGCGAATTGTTCGCGAAAAAAGTGTCAGCCGCCTGACGGGCGAAAAGTGTAGCATCGGAACACGCGCAGATGCACTCTCTCCCTCTCTGTCTCTCTCTTTCGGCGTCTGATCTCGAAAAATCCGAATCCGGGGCTTTTCACTAATCGGGTGTGCGCGCGCGATTCGCCATTGTCTCGATTAAGGCACAAAGGCTGAAAGAAGCTGGGCGAAAGAAAGGGAAAGGGAGACGGAGAGATCCCCGCTGCGGAGGCTCGAATTGGTCGTATCCGACTCGGATATGCCTGCATTACGCTTATACTTTTGAAGCATCCGCCGCGCTATTGGATACGAGTACGTGCTGCATTCCGCGTAAATTTTACGAAACGGCTTTCGAGACTGGAAGTTCGGCAGGGAGATTGGACGCGGGGAATGCATTTCGTTTCAAATATAACTGAGAAAGTGTATTTGTTATTATCGTGCTGCACGAGACAATAAATTTTATAAAATTCAATTATTACTTAACAAAATGTAGGCTGACAATCAAAATACGCATTTGTCGCTCGAAGATAAACGAAAAATATTCATACTTTCATAAAAGCATCGTCTCCGAATTCTTAAACCAAAAGACGATAAGCATATTCAGGCAATAACCGCCTTTATTACCGGCACTAAAAGCATCATTCTCGCACCGCCTCGCGGTTTAAAATTCAGCTCGCGGCGGCGGCTTCTCTCATTGTACTATTGATTAAACAGGCTGGACTAATTTCCATGAAATTAGAATTCCTCCCGGGCCCGCGAACAAGGCCGCGACGCCTAAGCGAACCAGCCCGGGCAATAACCTGAGCAGTCGTCGTCGCGTTCCCTCTCTCTCTCTCTCTCTCTCTCACTCTCTCTCTCCTGGCGCGAAACGCGGAAAGCGTCGAGTAGACGACGAACCCCACGTACATGCACGAGTCCTTCAGAGAGTCTAGTGCATAGCTACGGGGTGTTGCCGCGCGCGACCCCGCAGCAGCTGCTGCTGCTGCTGCTGCTGTGCGAAGGAGGGAAAACTTGTAGTCTGTGCGCGCAGCCGTCCGGGAGAAACATCCAGACGCGCGAGGGTAAAGGGAACGCGTGTGTGTGTGGGTGGGGGGAGGGGGGGGGGGTGCGAGCACGGCTCATTTTATCAATATTTTTTTTGAGAAGCTTTATGTGCCAGGTTCTCTATCGGAGAGAGAGAGAGAGAGAGAGAGAGAGAGAGAGAGAGAGAGAAAGCTGCTTTTAGAGATGAACATTCGGGAGGTGCAGCTTTTGCTCTCCGTGGCTTGGCGAGGATAGTTCGCCGTGCTTTTACAAAAGAAACTAACCGCTGGCTACACCGGTGGAAAAGTCTCTGGTGGCTTTGCGAGTAACGCTTTTTAAAATCGATTTCAAACTTTTGCTTGGATTATTTTACATTTTTGCCGGAGTCGTGTTTTCCGCGGGGTATTGTTTTGAGTGGTCACTGCTACCCTCTTCAAACCTCTCCGTCGACGCTTTACTCGAGCTTTCACGGGCTTGAAAGGAGAGAAGGCGCTTTTTTTTACTGCACTTCGAGCAAATATGCCATGAGACTTAAATCAGAAAGTATTCATAGCTGCTAATATCTTTTAAACCTTCGCATAAAATTTTATATTTTAAGGTAAAGTATTGTTATAATGCATGCTAATGTATACGTTTTACGGCGGGCTTCTTCACTGTAACTTTCTTCAAGCGCATTACGAACAAGAAAATGTCAAGAAATGCAAGTTAAAATGTAATTTGCAAGTTTTCCAATAGGATAGAATTTCGCGCGTC
The DNA here is from genome assembly GCA_035582935.1 of Ormyrus thymus. Classification (NCBI taxonomy): domain Eukaryota; kingdom Metazoa; phylum Arthropoda; class Insecta; order Hymenoptera; family Ormyridae; genus Ormyrus; species Ormyrus thymus. Next base: position 9,456,102 of record JAWWEM010000010.1, read on the forward strand.
AGTTTCAAGAGCCATCCAGATGATTGAAATATTAGATGATTAAATTCGCGAGAAGGCGCAGTCTCGTTTGCTGTTTTTCTTTCGCGGGGAGCAAAGTTTGCACGGTTTGCCGGGAAGTTTGCTAATTTTGTGTGCGAGTCTCGAGAAGTTTTGTTTAGTAATTGAATTAGCGGCATATTCGGTTTCGTCGCGTGGAAATTTCTTTTCCGCGCAGTAATGGAGAACTCGCGATTACGCCGGAAAATAGCGTGACGAGCGGTAATAGCTTAATCGGGAGAGATAAATATTGCGGTAATTATGCGTCGCGCACAACGAGGGAATGTTTCGAGGGGTATTTTGAAGATGGAATGTACTGCTTAACGAGATCGAAGCTTTTAATTTTCAATGTAAATTTAAGGAGGCGTAGACAACTAAAGTCAAACTGATGGGAAAAAGGAACTGAAATATTTACGTATACCATCTGATTTAAAAATCGAAAAATGATTATTAATACAAAATTTTATTAAAACTAATGCAATTATTGTTCATTACCTATTGTAATCGAAAATAAATATGTCGAGTGACGTATTTTACGCGTAGTAATTTACCGTATATATATATTTAAATAAAAAAGTAATTTATTTTAAAACGTTTTCCTTTACTTAAAGTAAAACCTGTGCATTTTCGTATAAGTTAACAATTTATTTTAAACATTTTATAATTTTATCTTTAAAAAAAAAAACAATAATAAAAATAATATTTGAAATGCGCGCGTCCCTCACGTGCTCTGTAACAAACATGGCTTCCTCGCAGACATCCATGCGTGATCAACGTTTACTTATTGTAACGGATAATTTGTCAATATTTTACGCGGTTACGAGTAATTCTGAATATGCGATCTGTAAGAGAGAGCTTTTTTCTTTCGATTTACATATTTTTTGTTATTGAACAAATAGTTTTCATTTCACAAATTACAATTTTACCCGGTTTTCTTCTACGGCTCCATATGAGAGCACATGTAAACTGTCAAAATTTCAAACTCGAATTTCATCAGATTTTGCGCGGCAACAGGGGAAAATAAGGTCACCGTAAGATTCAGCGCATCTTAAATAATTAAAAAAGTTATTACCGAGTCCGTAACAAACCATGCAAGAACCTCCTTAATTACAGGGTGCGCAAGAACAATTTCTTCCAATGACGTCCCCCGCCGTGTAAATTGCTGGTAAATCATTAATTTTTTAATTAAAATTATTTGAAAGCTGATATTTTTATGGGAGGAGAACAAAAGACATAGATGATTGCGTAACGCGCTTTTTAATTAAATTTAATTGGAAACTAATTGTTTTGTTGTAAGTTTGTCTTCAAATTTTTATTGAAGTAAAGTTTTTCCCGATAGCATTGCATTGCTTAACGAGAAATAGTGTTTGCGTCCTTAGAATGCATTGAAATAACGAAATTTTAATAAAGACTATCTCACTATCTGAAAGTATTTCAATTTAATCCCATTAAAAATCGTGATAATGAGCAAAATTTCATTTTTCTTGTACCATTAATCTTCAGACCCCTGTGAGTGACATTTCAGTTATCATCCGCATGATAAATCACTTTTAAAAAATTCCATTTTCTTTATCTGCTGCAAATGTAGTCTACCCTTTAAATTTAAAGAGGGAAATTTGAATATGAACATCTAATACTACACCTCTTATTATCATTTATAGTCATGATTGAAAGACGTTATGTTTAATAAAAAATAGATTTTAAAAAGGCAATACTGAATTCCAAAAATTCAAATGTTTGATTGCGCTTGTAAAATAAAATTGAAAGCAATATATTTTCAGATTCCGCGTCATCGAATTTTCCAATAAAGATTACGAAGCTTCGGATTATTTATATATCGACAGACAGATATGTTATCACTATTGAAAATTTCCAAAATAAATTCTAGAAACAAAATGCGAGCTACAACATATTTGAGTCAAACCTCTCATATTTGTCGATAGGCCTAATTCTTCTGCTTCTAAATAATCAGTACAGCTACTAAAAACACACAATCAATCCACAATTAATCCATCCTTAACATCGAGAGCTGCCTAAGAAGGTTCCTTAAAACAATAACCCCCAACCCCCATCCAGCCGGCGACAAAGCCAAGTAAAACAATCTCTCATCCCCTCCGACGTTCCTCCAGCGACGTTCTTTTAAAACCGGCCTAATTGACTCGATTGTTCTTCCGCAGTTCGTTCCTGGCTTCGACTCAGGTGCCCTGGGCTCCTTCGGGAGGCAGAGGGTGGGGGGTTGAGGCGGAGATAGAGATGAAATCGCTCGGAAATCGAATCTTTCCTCCGGGCAAAGTAGCGAGATACACGCCCAGTGGCAATCTCGCTTTTTAGCCGCCCGTATGGATCGGCGAGGTTGCCCTTTCGCACCCTCCCCGCTATGCAGCGCCATCGGCGATGGCTATTACCGCCGGAGCGGAACTGAAAAAGGAGGGGGCTCCAGACGGCCCGACGAATATTCCCTCGTTAATTTCCGAACGAGACGAGCTCGGGGGGCTGCTTATTTTTCGAGACTTTGTTTCGGAAGTGTTTTCGGCGGGCAGACTCTTTTCCATTTGCTTTGCTTGGGGCTTCTAATTTTGGAATTTTATTCGGGAAGGCAGAGAGGGAGTTACGTCGGTTGGTATAACGTAACTTCTGATGAAGCCTTTGTAATTTACGGGGTTCAATGAACTTTGCGCCTTTGTTCGGCACTTGAATTCTATAGAGAACTTTGTGGCTGCATTGGATTGTAAAGTTGAAAAAATGAAACAACGAAGCCAATGCTAGGAGCTGCGGTATATCCTCTGGCATTGAAACGTTTCTACAACATCGACTACCGCGTAAAATGACACCGGTGTACAATTTCGTTTCAATTCGTACAAAAAGAAAAAAAAAACAAACTGAATCGAAATCCTGAAATGCTTGATAAAAAGGCAGTAATGCTCCTGTAAATTCACAACGAAATAACTAACTCACAATTATTTTCCTCCACTCGAAGCGGAACGTCGCATTTGTAGGAAAGCACAACCGCGCTTCGAAAATTTCACTCCCGTCCCCCGTAATAAAGCTCTTCTCGCAGACGCGTCCGCCTCACTCTGAATACGAAAAACACACCTTCCTCCCTAAAAAAAAAGAAGTTATCAAGATACTTTAGAAAACTCGGCTCCACATAATGATAAGTAACGAAGGCGAGTCTTACCGCGGGCAAATGAATTGATACCCACACTCGCGCTGGCCGCGCCGCATTAAAAACAAACGGCACACTTATCCGACTCGGAAATCTCTTTCACGCTTCTTTCATGTCATTTTCATTTTTCAGACTCTCGCCCCCTTTGTCGAGGAGTAGGAAGGAAAAACGCTCGGTCGGCGCGCATCTCGAACTCCCTATCCGACTGGCTTTGCGCCTCTCTCTCTCTCTCTTTCAGGCTCGCGATGCTGAATAACACTTTCGACAACAAAAAAAGGAAGGAATTCTCGAGCTGCCGCCGCCGCTCCCCCCCCCCCGCCGCCTCCCCTGAAACCGTCGCCGGCGCACGTAGACTCGAGGGTGCGAACGCGAAGGTCGGCCGAGGGGAGAAAGGCTAAAAGACCCGTGTCCGACTCTCCCTTCACCGGCGGGGGAGGCACGCAGACTCCCGGAATCGAGCGTTTTCTTTAATAATTAGCCGAGTCGCGAGGCTGAGCCGAGAATGGGGTTTAATGTTGCGCGTGAAGAATTTTACGAGTGCACGGGGAGGACGTGGGAGTGAGTTTTCTGCGCGTAAGAGGGTTGTTCGGGTCAAACGTTAATCTTTCTTAGTGACATTTATTGCAATCTCTTGATAAAATAATGGATTGTCAATGTACTGTTCGTTTTAAAAAAATTACCGTCTTGCTTGGGCTCGACAAGCGTTTGTAAAGGGTAAAAATAGTTTTCAATAAAAATGCAGTAAAAAAATTCTTTCGTGCCTATATCGAAGCTATTGTATTTTAAACCTTTATTGACGGTGTCTTATTTTACAGTAAAATATTCCTTCCATCCACTGAACTTTTTCTCTTTTAAATAAATTCACTCAGTGAATCATTTATTTACGGGCGAGCAACTCTTTTGCATGCCGCGTCTACGCAAAGATGAAAAATATTTTCATGTTTCGACAGACTCGGATGTTATTTTTTCTGCTCGAGAAGCCGAGCGAAGATAAAACTTTTCATACTTCCTTTCAATTTTACGACGTATACAGTACTCTTGTTCCACTTGCAGAATATATATGTGCATCTTGAGAACTTATCCTGCAAGCTGTACAGGTAACTTCGGAGGCGTACGAGACACCGGCTTGTCATAAAATTTCTTATGGCTTATTCGAGTATGATGTAATGAAAGTGCATGTTATAAAGCTTGACGTATAAAGTCGTAGCCGCGAGAAATTTCAGACAAATTACATTCGGATTGTATGAAATATTATTATTATTATTGAGAGATTACGTTCGCGTCGCAAAATAAAAATCGCGCAACGACTAAGACCAAACAGACCGTAACCGCAGCAGATCAGAGCCAAGTCAACGTAATTCAATCGATGACTCATCAAGCTCCCTAAAAGAGAAGCCACGGTATCTAACCTCAAAGCTCCAGCTCTCACCTCCCCCAGCAGGCGCTCGGTCCTAAAACTCGGCTCGGTCGGCTGAATCATTAACGGCGATCGTCTGTCAAAAGAGCGAGCAATCCACGTCGACCGGAGACCCCTTGACTCGGGATTTTGCATAAATTACAACGGCGCCGGCGGTTGACACTGATCCGAGTCATAATTCGGCGGCGCGTGTAATGCCGAAGAGAGAGAGAGGGCGAGAGGAGGAGGAGAGCGATAAGGGAGGGAAGAGATCGATGGGAGAGCCTCCCGATATCGGCGCCGGGAAGAGGCCGCGACGCTGACAGCCTCGAGGGCCGCGGATGAAGAATCGCTCGTTCCTCGAGTGCTTGTCGCGGGGAGATCCTGCTTTTTTTTAGAGTGGCTGGAGCTTGTTTTGAAAGATAATAATGAAAACGGTCCGCGAGGAGAAAGAGGTTTGAAAGTTTTGTAAAGTTCTTGTCGATTGGCAGTTGCTGATAGACAAGAAGTCTGAGCTGAAGCTTTATTTTCGATATAAGCGGGAAGTTTACTATTTCGGTCAAAAACAGTGGTGCATGTCTTTTTATGATATACATCGTTCTCTTAAGTTCTTCGCGAATTTTTTTCATTATACGTCTCATTATACTTATTAGGAACTGTAAAGGTATGGTCAAATTTAAGATTAATGTCATTTTAAAATTCATGTTACGAAGTCTCTGTCGATGTCAGTTTTTGATGTAAAAATATCACGAGAATTGAGTTTCAAATGAAAATGTGACGAAAGAGTTCTGTCATTTGTTGGAGAATTTAAAAAAAATCTAACGTAATTAGTTCTTGTATTATTGCATTATATTTGGCGAAAAGAATTCAAATTTATCGACTGATTATCCAGCAAACAGGGTCATCAAGAAGAGCTGACTTTATCGTGCCTATTATTCCTCATGAATAACAATTTATTCAGTCGAGCAAAATTTTCATTCGTATAAAACACTATTTCACATTCAACGCACAAAGAAAGGATTTATAGTATAAATATGGTGCACATAATGTATGATATACAGCCGTATTAAGTTTTATACGCGGCCATAAGTATGCTTCTGCGCAATGATAAGTAGGCTTTAGACTGCGGAAAAACAGTATTACTGAAATACAAATTTACGGCCTACTTGAAAGTAGAATTATTATCTTAATTCGTTTTACTCGGAATAAACGATTTAAATGACTCGGATGAAAGGTGAAATATATCAATTGAACAAGTAACGCAAGTTTTAATTACACATTTGCTTTTCCGAACAACTAATTATAAATATTTGCTTACTACGAGAAACAATGTATGAATAACGAAGACTTTTAATTATCCTCTCGTCTATTTTGAAGGCGGATCTCCCAGCCTCAAATGAATATTTACATTACGGCAAGTAAACACCCAGACAGCAAAATTTCCGAGCTCCCATTAAGGAAAAAAGTCCACAATGGAGCAAGCCCAGCGCATCCTTTTACATTACAACGAGACGAATTACTCTATTCAATTTCCCGAGGCCGAAGGGGACGAAACTCTCTCGTTTACATAGCCAAAATAACGAATACCTCTAAGAGAACGAATTTACAAAAAAAAAAAAAAGAAAGGAGAAGCAGCAGCAGCAACGTCAGCCGCCGTTTCCAGAAAAAAAATATACGGCTGGCTTTGAGAGACGGCTTGAAACGTCTGGTCCTCTTGCATAATAGTTCGGCCGCCGTCTCTCTCTTTTTCCGAAATCAAGTAGAGAGCGACAAAAGCAAGCAGGCGGAGAGGATGAATACAAAGCCCCGGGATGGACTCGCTATCTAAATATCGTAGAGCGAAGACTGGCACTTTGGGACAAAGCGAGTGTCCAATTTAGACGGATTGCACTGATATGGCAAATTAATTCTGACTGAAGCGCCGTCTGACTTTATGAAGCATTTTGATTTTGCCTGAATAAACTTGACGAATGCTATCGGACTGTGCCTTTTATCAATTATACGTCTGTCGGCGTCGCTCGGCAGTTACTTCTTTCAAGTAAATAAAATAGCTTTTCATGAAATGAAGATGAAAGAAATTCATTTTGAAATAATTGCGGATCAAAATAAGAATTCACTTCCTTCGTGAAATATTAACACATTTCAACTCCATTTATCATCCAAACTTAAATTATAACATTGATTGATTTACTTTAGCTTCAAACAAATATTTGAATTTCAACAGGAATTTAAACTTAAAAATTTCAAGTAAACATCACTTTTCTCCGCCAATAATTAATCCGCAAAACAGTTCAATTTCCCTAACCAATCCTCGTCCCCCTGAGCACACCAGCATTTTCCTTCTGAAATCACTCAAAGCCACAATACACCGAACGAAAGGGAGCTCCGAGTAAAGAAGACCGGCATTTGTTCCAGACACGGCTGACGCGCAGGTACCGGATAAAAGCGGGAGTGCCGACGCTGATACTGCTGGAGGGCGGCGCTGGCACGGTGCTGACCCGCGGCGGCGTCGAGCGCGCCCTGGCCGACCCGGCGGGCCTGAACTTCCCGTGGAAGCCGCCGCACCCGAAGGCCACCCTCGAGGACGGGCCCCTGCTGCCCTGCGGCGGCCGCGACAGCAACGAGCCGATGCTGCACGAGGAGCTCAGGCACTGCTACAAGGGGGTTTACTTTAGCGCCCACTGGGTGAGTTCGCCTCTTTTTTACGGCCGGGGGGAGAGCCGGGCTTTTATTAGACGGGCTTGTAAAAGCTTTTTTGCGCTCTCTCTCTCGCCGGGGTTACATGGTAAAATATTGGATTGTGCTCTGGGCTTGTTCAGACGGGAAAATGAAGTTCAGTAAAGTAATGAATCGCGATGAGCGTGTATAATTATAAGTTTATGATGATTTTGCTTGCTCTTTTTTAACTCGAGTAGTTTGGTTCTGTTGGTTTGTTTAACAAGCGACAGGCTGTAACGCTTTTGATTAAAAATAAAAGCAAATAGTCGACTCAAGATCGCAAGAAATTAATCTTCCGGCCTACTCGATCGAGGCAAAGCTTTCAATTTACCGTTGACTCGAGAATTAGTGCCTCAAAACGTTCATTAAATTTACTTAATCTTCAAAAGTATGAAAACAGTCTTTTACAAAAAATACCACAATATACGAAACAATTTTTTGATTTGACAGTGTCCACCGTGCAAGGCATTCACACCGCAATTGATCGAGACGTATCAACGGATTCGCGAGCGGGGCCACGAATTCGAAGTAATATTCGTCAGCTCCGACAGGTAAGCCCGGCCCGAATAAAACCTCCCCCGATCCAATCCCAGGCAATAAAAAAGCGCTATTACGTCGAAACACGAAAAAGCACAGCCTTTATCAAAACACACAGCCCCAATCACAAGTCTTTCTCTCTCTCTCTCTCTCTCTCTCTCTCTCTCTCTCTCTCTATCGATCTCCCCTCCAAACAAAAAGCCACCCAAGGCGATCGTATACGCAATCCGTCTCTCTTCGACTTCGCCAAAGCAAACCTAAGCCCGCAAGCCTGCCTTCGGAGATTACGGCTGAGAGGCATTCGGCCGACAAAACGAATAGCGTTACTACGACTACCGACGGGGGAACAGTCGAACTTCGCCGTAATGAGTAGCGGGATATAACGGCCGGCTCAGACCCGCCACTAAATCGTCCGGGAAAAACGCGTCCCCCCAATCCCGCCGGGCCGGGAGGGGGCGGAGGAGGAGCGGCGTTATTGGCCCAGATCGGAGTCGGCTCATACCGCGCGGCGTCACGCGCTTCCGCCTCTTCTCTGCGGAACTGTTACGCGAAGCCGCTCGGGTTTACGGCGCTTGGGGTTATAAACTCGTCTAGCGGCGGGATCGACGAGCCGTGCGAACGTCGGGGCTGGATGTCGCTTCGGGAGGATGCTGCGCCGAGGCAAAATTCCGAGGTGATTAGGCGCGCCGGAGCGATTTGCTCGGCTACGGTTTTGTACGTCGATTTTGTTTCGGAGTGGATTTTATAGGTGGAAGCTGTAAAAGCCTGCGATTGCCGCTGAACTCCAATTTTCTAGTTTCTAAGGTAGTGGATACGTTGCGTTCAAGTGCCTTTATTTTTATTTTTTTTTTCCAGAACGATTATTTTGTATATTGGTTTGTAATAAAGTATTTATTTTAAGAACATCGCTACGTTTCATTAAAATACACGAATGTTATACACAATTTTTATTAGCTAATAAACGAAGGAGAGCACGTAAAATATTTCTCAAGTTTCAATATCTCGACAAAAGCTTCGTCCAAAGATCAGAAACAATGTGAAATTCTTGCGCATACTTGAAGCGAAAATATGAACGGTCGCGGCATCCTCTCGAGCATACTTGAAATTATTTCCGCCTGTGCAACAGTCAGGAACACAATGCGTTATCGAAATTCCGCGAACCTGCAGATAAACATTTAAAGTGCGCGAAAAAAGGCGAGAGAGAGAGAGAGAGAGAGAGAGAGAGAGGGGCCGCTGAATAGAAAAGGCACACACGGCGGCAGTTCGCTCGATAATGAAACTTTTGTTCTCCGCTCGAAGCGAGAGCGATAAAAATAAAAAAAAAAAATAAAAAAAAAGAGTCGCCGGCTTAACCCCAAAGCGAAAGAGATCGAACATCGGGGCTCGGCAAAAAGTGCAAACGGCGAATATTACGGCCGAGGGGGGGAAACGACGGCAGAAAAATTCGCGAGTCCCATTGTTCCTGGCGCGGATAAGTACTCGATCGATACACAGCTTTGGCGCGGAAGCGAAAACACTCGAATTACCGCGGCGCGCTGATGAAAACCCGGCCGTATAGCTGTCGTCTCGAGCCTCGAAATGAGGAGAGACGCGAGACTTATGGGAAATCGATCTCGACTCTTACGCCGCGCGCGCCACCCGCACGCGGGACAAAAAGAGACAGAAAAAAAAAAAGAAAGAAAAGAAACGGAACTAGAGGAAGAAGAGGCAGAGGGACACTTAAAACGGAATAGGTAAGCAGGCGGGGCTTTGCGCGTTGCGCACACTTTTACGAAAATTCGTTAATTAACCGGCTCTTTAGCGAAGAAGCCGGCTGGAAGTGAAATGGGTCACTCGTAGCCTGACGCCTTGGCAATTTAAACGACGACCGGCGCGCTCCGCTTTTAAATCGTCGCTGCGGGGGGAGGGGAGGGACGGGGGGGAGTTCCTTTTACCGCGGGACGGTTTCTTTTCGAATTGTTTTTCGGAAAATGTTATATACGGCCGGATTCCGTGCGCTGAAATCATTCGCGTATTTCAGGCTCGCCGCGGAGAGCGGCGAAGCAGCCGGCATAACGTATAAAGGAGATAGATAAGAGAGTATATGGGAGCGATATTTTTTCGGTTACAGGAGGGTCAAATGTAATATGATCGCGGGCGACGTATAATAATGGGGGTTTAAAGAAAAAGAATCACTCGGCTGGTATAATGTATTCTCGAATTATGGTAAATTTGCTTTTGATATATTTCATGCCCATCTTATATTCTTTATTTATAAGATTGTATCTGCCGACTTTATTAAAATGAATGTGCTTTTTTTCAAAATTTATGCCCTTGCATAATAAAAACGTAACGTATATACACTGAGAGAAGAAATCTAGTAAAAATTACAAATAATCTTGTAAAAATTGCCATACTTGCTAGTAAAGCCACCACAGACTATCAAAACCCAAAAAATTACTATACTTTATAAGAAATTTTACTATACTGTTTGGTAAATTTTCCTATAAAATATGGTAATTTTTTGGTTTTGACAGTCTGTGGCGGCCTTACTAAGCAGTATGGTAATTTGTACAAAACTTTTTTCTCAGTGTACCTACTCCAATTTAAAAAAAAAGTCTAGCTCCAAACTTCCCTACAAATTATGCAAACAACCCAATAACCTTAACATACATTACACGAGGAACGTACCACTCGAATTTGCGATAGGAATCCAAATGGCAAAATTATTCTTTGTCCAAAAAAAATCTTCGAATTCCTCGAATTCCCCTTGGCACAATATCTGACTTGGATATATAATATATATATATATATATATACGCCACACGATTGCAGGAGCGAGGAGTCGTACAAGACGTACACGGACACGATGCCCTGGCTGCGGATACCGTTCGCGCAGGAGGAGAGGCGGCAGAAGCTGGCGAGGGCCCTCGACGTCCAGGCGATCCCGACGCTGGTCATCCTCGATCCCCGCGACAACATAATCACGCTCGAGGGCCGCACCGAGGTCCTCGAGGATCCGGAGGGTCTGGTATGAATTGCTCCCTTTTGCGTTTTTCTCCTCCTCCTCCTCCTCCCCGCCGGTCCGCCCGCGGAGGCAGCGATTTATCGCCGCGCGCGGGGCCGCTGAATACAATGAGGGCCGTCGCCGTTTATTATAAGCCCGGCTTAGGGGATTTTTCGCGTTTATTTGTTGTCTCGTATTTGCAGCTTCTCGGGGCTTTATCTTTGCGGAGAGGACGGGGGGCGGGGAGTTCACGGATGTCGTTATGTGTGATTAGGGAAGTGGCCAGGTTCGTTTAGCTCGTTCGAGGTGGAGAAATGCTGCTGACGCTAATTAGAGTTTTTATTTATGGGCGCCGGGAGAAATGAAGGAGATTTTCGACGCTTAAGTTTGGCTTCGCTCAAGTTATCCGCGCTTTTTTTTCAGAAAAAATATGGTAAACCTAATTAAAAGGGAAGAGCTCCGCAACTTTAACGTTTAGCACTTAAATTAAAAGACGATCTTTTCAGTATTTTTAATTAAAAAGTATTAAGATCAAATTAAGGAAATATAAGATTATATCTCGTAACTTTACTTCAAAAAATCTAAAAAAAAGAAGTCACTTATATAAATACGGTCCATCAAACTCACCAGAAAGTATTCCTCGGCGGCGCAAGGTACACAATGAAATGTTTTCGTTCCCCCAGAACTTCCCATGGACGAGCCGGCTGGTGAACATCCTCACAGAGAAGTACGCGACTTCTTTGCACGACGCCCCGGCCATTATTCTCTTTGTCGGTAAGTCGAAAAGGCGGCGCGGCGCTTTCCATTCGAACGCCACCGCCGCCGCCCGTTATTCTTTCATCCTCGGCGCGCATGTACACTCACGGGGCCTCCTCGTTTTTTTATTCCTTTCATTTTCCCGCCGCCGCCGCCAGAGGGTGAAGACTGCGAGATACAATTCGGCGAGAGCGTCCTGCTGCCGGCCGCCGAGATGTACAGGAGAGACCGGCCGGATTACGACCCCAACTACGACGATCCAGACGACACGCTACAGTTTTACATAGCCTTAGACGTAAGTCACTTCTGCGTGCGGTCCGCGCTTCTTCGTGGAGGTGGCTGCATATAGTTCTCGAATGGGCGAACTTTGCCCGGAGTGGAGGCGGAGAGAAGTTGTTTGGCTGGATTCAGTTGGAACGGAGTCTACTGGAAAATTCGTTCGTACTCGAGATTAGAAATTAGATGCAAGGCTGAGCTTGTGTATTTAAAAGGGCCCTAGAGAACGTTTGAATAAATTTTCCTGAATGTATAAAGCTGATTTTGTGAAAATGTGTCTCGGTCTGGGGTGAAGACTTTTGAGAGAGCTTAATGTAGATTTCGTAATTTTTAAACGTAAACATATAACATGCTTTTAATTTAGGCGGAATGTACAAAACGCCGTTTTTCGAGTTATAAAAAATATGTAACAATGCATTTTCTTATTATAAACTAATGATCCTTACCAATATTTTCAGTGCGAAACGTCGGACATTCTGCGCGAGTTCGTAGGACTGGACGACGCGGTTCCTCTGCTGACTGCCATCGATATCCCTCGAGGGGCTTACGCGGTAATGGAAGACGGCGCCGAAATTACGGTCGATTCTGTCCAGCAATTCGTCGACGGTTACAGAAGCGACAAGCTGCCGACTAATAAAATTGCCGCCGTTCACAAGACCGCCAAGCCTGAATAAGCGAGCGCACTGTTTTTAAACATAAACGTACGAAAATTGCTATTTTATACGGCATTCGAAATCTTTAAATTGAAAGTACTGCAAGTTTCTTTTTATGGCAACAAGTGTCACTGACGAATCATTTTGGAAAAACATACTTAAGATTAAATTTACAAAGTATTGGTAAAACTTATTCAAAGTTTTAAGCAAACATTTGTATAAAATTGTTTTTGATATATCTTTTATGTGAAAGAATCGATCTCTTTTAGATTTAAATGTAATCACATTAAAATAATAAACCTTTGGCTGTACGTGAAAAATTTGTGGCTTTCTAAAATGCATCGTAAGAGAGCTAAGGGGTGCAAAATATTTATATGATTTTTATGAAAAAAATGTATGTAATATAGTCAGGAGGTCCTTTAGCGTTGTATGTAGTGAACAGATTTTTGTGTACGCGATTTAAACGAGTGTTATTTGGATAATTATAACACATGTTTAAATAAAACATCACTCTATATTAACAGCAGAATTATAACCATCCTTTATTGACTGACAAAGGCTCGGATTAATAAATTAAGCAACTACAAGTTCAAAATAAACCTATAAGTTAAGCTTTCTTGTGAAAATTTATAAATAGCGATTACAAAGTCTGCCTTCACGAACAATTAATAGTACTAGTATATAAAATTTATCTTCCCACCTAATACAATCTATTTACTCCATTAACATTAATTATTTTGAATTTGTTAGTTGATTTAGTTTATTTAAAAATCTGTAATTTGATGCAATGTGAATAGACTTGTACCTTAGTATAATTTTCAATATTTTAAACTTTATCAACTTTTCTAGTTTTACTTTAATTTAAGGGCCTTAGTTCCTTAAATTAAAATTTAAAAAGTTTATTAGCGTTGCATTAATGTAGAAGTTACACACTCAACAATCATAAAATAAAAAGAAAATCAGAAATATTTATGAAAACTAGCTATTTTTGGGAAATCCAGACTAATGAAAAACAAATTTATATATTTGTTAATGAAACGCAGTCATTTAGAATTAATACATGTAGGTAATTGAGAATCGACCGTAAACGTAATGTGCTATGGAACTAGCAGATGGTAAAACCGAAGTAAAAGAATTAAAGCTGCGTTGTGGTACGAATCAAATGCATCTTTTGTCTTTGTAGCAAACGACTCATTTTAATAAATACTCAGAGTCTCAAATTACTTTAAGTAAATGTTTCTTTTTTAAGCATCAAGTAGATATTAATAAAACATTATTTGAATTTGGCTTCCAGAAAAACATTAGTAAACACATAATATTTAAATATATTTAATTTTAATTTTAAGTAACTTTATGCGATAATTTTATATGTAAGATTTTTTATAATGTAGCTAAAAATAAACATAATTCGTCGATAATTATAAGATACGTACATTTTATTATAAGTTATCAATTCCTTAATACATAAATGGTTCGGTCAGTCCAAGTAACGACGTCACTTAGTGACGTGTTAATTTTTACGTTGATTAGTTATGCTAATTAAAATATAGCTATAATAAAATATTTACAAAATTGTAGTTTAGATAGTTTGAATGTCACGGGGTAGAAAAATATCATTTTTTTAAAATTCGTACTGTTTTTCACTAAATGATTAATTTGTTAATAACATTTAAAAAGTTTCGACGTTAAAATGTAGACATTATCTTTTCTATCAACAAATACAAACTTCGTTGAATTTAACGAGTGGTCCCAGTAAACTAAGTACTTAATAATTTTTTTAAATAAAGTTCTTTAAAAGCGTCGATTACTTTTTAATATAATTTTTGTCTCATTGAAATCGTAAAAATTTTTCTCGATAATCATATTATTTCATTCGACTTTGTTCAAAAATAAAATTTCGTTTTAAAAGTTATAATTTAAAAAACTAACTCCACTTAATCCGTTAGAAGCGCTGCCAAGGCATCGAAGAATTTAGGCCTATCTTCAATTTTCAGTCTTGCAACTGAAATAAAGAAAACCGTTTTAGAATACACATATTTATTTTGATGAAAAAGCTTAATTAAGCTTAAGAAAGTATCTTACTTGTAGAATCAAAATAGTCTGTTTCAATAGTTGAATTGGTACTTTTCGCTGCCTCATCAAAGGCTTTACCAAACAAGCTGAAAAATATTAATGAAATTATTAAAGCATTTTCATTATTTGTAATTTTTATATTTTTTAACTATGTCATTAAACTTACCTCCTAGGTTGTTCTTCTAAAGTAGGAGGTATACCAATAATAAGGCACATTCCTTCTTCTACGTTATACGTCGCAGAAGCAACTAGAGGCCAGCTCGCTGCACGCTTGTTTCTGGATGACTCTACGTACGCTCTTAAAGTAAATTGTGCCAGCATAAGGAGTGCGTGAGGATGAGAAAATAATTGACAATTCAAAATACTCTCTGATAAAACAATGTAGAGAAATGTGCCAGCATTTGTAACTTGTTTCATCTCCAGTATGCTTTGGGCAGTTTTATAAATATGTACAAGCATATTCTTTGCTCTTTCTATACCCTTATCAAGAAGTTCCTTGTTTGTTCTCAAAAGACAATCTGATGCTTCTAAGAAACATTGCTGTGGTGGCCGATCTTTAGACTAAAAATTAAAATCTATTAATATCTCAATTCAAAACTTAATTTTTCAAATTTTAAGTAATCAATTAATAAATAAAATTCTTACTGATGATTCCAATATAGCTAGTACTGCATGAACAATGTCATGTGCACAATACTTAAAGCGATATCCATATTGCATAGTAAAACTAGCACCAACTATGCTACCTACTTTATATTTGTCTGCTAATTTTTCTACCATTTGTTTAAATTCTTGCCTAAGATTGAGATCCATAGCTGTGAATCGTTGTTTAGATTGAGCAAGGGGTAATCCCATCTCAGCTAACAGTTCTCTCAATCTTTTTTCACCTTTGATAGACCAAAGGCGAAGAGCAACAGCAGTTGGCATTGAGTGCCTTAAACTATCTTCAACTGTCCAATGACGATACAAAGCTAACTGAAGACTGTAAAATATTTAAATAATTATTTTTAATATTTACACTAGTACAATAACAATATAATTTTACGATCTTTATAATTAAAACTTACTCTTTTTCATAAGTGATTTTGATAGCACTCAATTGTTTTTTATCTGTATCACCTCCTGAAGCATGGGTTAATCGGCTAACATGACCATTCATACTTTCAGCCATTAAAACAGTATTACTAGATTCTACTTTATACAATATAGATTGTTCTGTCCATCCAATAATAGCCCACCAAATCATATCCAAATTGTCTCTTGACATTTGCCATGTTAATTCATAAGCTACTAGTGAACTCTAAAAATGCAATCAATTATTTTACAAAGTCATAAGTAATTGATTAATTTTTAGAACAACCTAAATAAACTTACAGGTTTTCCATAATAGCTATATTGAGTGTAATTAAAAATAATATTATCTCTTTTTTCTTCCCACTGTCGTTTTTGCCTTCTTTTTAATATTCTAGCTTCATCTAGCCTTAAACGTTTTGCCCGGTTTGATTCATTTTCATTATCGGAAACTTCTTCGTCTTCCTCTTCTGACTAAATTAATAATTTTAGTTATTATAAGATTAAGAAAATTTTAAATTAACATGACTTACAGATTCATCATTAAAAACTTCTTCATAATCTGGTATTTCTTCATCCGCAGATGGTTCTCCAAGAATTTTGACTTGATTTTCATTGTAGATATTGCATAAATCATATGGTCTGTGACTGTCAAGAATAAAACAAGTAACATTTTCTTCTGCCCTGAGTAAATCTACAATATCTAATGTCCCTCCACAATTAATGAAAATAACATATGATATCTGAAAAATAAAATGTAATATTATATTAATACAGCAAAATTACATTAAAATTTTGTAAACTTACTTCCTCTGCATTTTCTTCAAAAGCTTTAACCATGTCTGCAATCCCTCGAACAGGGACAAGGGTGTAGATGATGTTGTCATACTTGAAGAGGGCTTGTAGTATTTTAGAGGCACAGATAGCATCAACATCAAAGTTCACTAGTAGGAGACATTGCTAAAAAAAATCACTTAGTTAATTGCCCTGCAAAACAGCTAAAAAACCCTTTAAAACATTTTCAAAAATATTTCAACAGTAAGAAACAATTGCAGGTTAACCACCACTGAAGTGAAAGCCGACTTCAAATTCATCAGCAACAGGTACTAACTTTTCCATGTATCACGTTGTAAAAGTCATTTTGCAGATTCTTCACAAACATGGTGTCCTTTCATCGATGAGCGTCGAGAAAATTTCCTTTCCGGCCAGACGGTCAGCGAGAACGCGCTCTCCTCTCCGTCTCTTTTGCCGCCAAATCCTCTTCTCGGAAGGTTATGTTTTGTAGAATTTAAAAACATTCGTTATTCCCTGCAACGCTCTCCGCTGGCCTTTTAAAAAGGATTCCGTGGTCAACCGTCATTTGACCGTCACGAAACCAGATAGTTCAGTGAAGGTCTACTAGGGGGCGCTGCGACGGCGCGGATTTGAGGGCATATCCCCGCGCGACTTCTACTCGCGGGGCCGGCTGCTAAACACAAACACCTTATGACTGCAATGCCAGCACAGTAGTGCGGCATGGACTTGTGCACGAGGCAGGTACTTTGTTACACGTTCAAATCCACACCGGCGCGCTAAATCGTCCGTCTGTTCGAAAATACGAATCAGCGCGAAATGGCTGGCAGTGCTGTCGACGCTTGAGAGCCGAGCTGTATATCGTGCCAATTATCCCGGGATTTTCGAAAACGCGATAACTTCGTGCGCGGAGAGCCACGGAGGAGGGCGATGTAATGACAAGAGTGGACCAGAAATGCACCGCCTGCCGTTGACGCTCGTCCTGGCCCTCGTCGCCGTCGCTGTCGCCCGCGCCGAGGAATCTGCTGCGCCCGTCGACGAGGACGACGTCGCTCTGGCCGGTAACGACGATGCCTCAGGTTTGTGAGCTTTCTTTCTTACGAAAGGCTCTCTCTCTCTCTCTCTCTCTCAGTCTTTCGCTCGCTCGCGTTTCTCTCGCCGTGGGAGTGGTTGCGAAGAGCAAATAGATTGCAAAAATAGCCGAGCTGGAGCCTCGAGATTATAATTATTATATTCCTGTCACGCCCAAATTCCCACGGCGAGAAGGAGACGTCGCGCGGAGAGCTTGAATTCGCGAAAACCGCTTCGCGCCAATTTCGGCGTCGGAAGTGCGAATACAGATCTCTGTCGAAAAGCTGACGGATTCCGATCGATCGGAGGGGACACTTTTCCTTCGAGTTAGCGAGAGTGAGAGTTATTTTAAGAATAGAAGGGGATAAGGTTCTTGAGCAGTTCGGGCACGTATAGGCTCTATGTGACGTCAAAAGAATGCTTAATAATTGCGCGCGGACACCCGCAGCTGTGTTTATAGTCGCTGCTATTGTCATTCACGGCCGGCACTTTTTAATGGTAATCGGAAGGCGAGGGAAATAACTTTAAGAATGTTCCTCGAGCTCGCGGGGAATCTGCGCGAAAAAGAATTACCGAATTCGGCGCTTCGTCGTCGAAGGTCCCGCGCGCGAATTCTCGGAGCCGACGTTCGAACGAAGGGCGAAAATTTTCGGCGAATTCGTGCTGATGGATAAGGTTTTATCGTCCTGTCCTGAAATTTATTTAGTAAACAGTTTAAAGACAATGCTGCTCCTTGTGAGGTAAGAAAGGCGATGCAAATATTAGAGCTGCTGAATATTTATGCGGAACATTATTATTGACGAGTCTTTTTAAAAATTGCGCAACTTCCTCGGTTTTCTTGGAAAAAGGTGATTCTCTCGAGAGTGCAACTAACTCGAACTTTGACTTCTTCGCAGCGTTCCAGGTAATTAAAGCAGAGTAAAAACTAAGAAATAAGAAAATAATTTATTTAAATCGTTCGATCGCCAAGAGGAAGACGTTAACCGTTGATTTCTCGCGGTTCTATTTCTGAACCCCCATAAATATAACATTGAATTCAGTATATAACATTGAATTTTCCAACGAGCGCTGCAAAACTTATCCAATAAACCCAAAGTATAATCTCTCGGCCCTCGCGCTAATCCGCGATAGCCGTTTCCAAAGCGTGTCGCAATTTTTCCAATAAAATCTCTCTCCGCGCTCCAGTTCGGAGAGCGACCACATCAAATTAACCATCGCTCGGGCTCCCGATCAATTGCATCCCAAGCGGCCGCGCGCCGCGAGGTAGAGAGAAAGAAGAAAAAAAAACCTCTCTCGGGCAACGAGCCGGGCAAAGCCGCTCGCCGTAAACACACAATCGCGGCGCGAATCATCGCCTCTCGGCGGCGGCGGCGGCGGCGGCTAAACTTCCGAGCCCGCCGCGGAGAGAATGAGCAAACTCTCGGCCGCGATTTCGACATCCTCCCAGCCGGGCGCGCGCACTGCAAGAGCGCCAGTGTATACCGACGACCGCATAATCCCCCGATGCTGCCCACTGCTTATCCCCCAGGCCAATCATCCCGAATACAAGCTGCTGGCGACTCTCTCTCTCTCTCTCTCTCTCTCTCGAAAAAGCCACCGAGGATCCGCGCGAATTTCCAGAGGACGGAGAAGGAGCACAAAGAGCGTAGGCCGCCATGAAAAAGAGAAGGGTATACCTACCTGCGAAATTGCGCGGAGAGTGAACGTCTGAACTCTGAGAGTGTGTTGCGCCCGAGTCCGTGTGGCCTTTGCGTGAAAGTCTAATGCACATCGCGCGCGAGCGCGGACTCTCCGATACGCAGACGCGCCGGAAAATCCCCCGATGCCCATTGTGCGCGCGCGTAGCGCGTGTCGTTTCCAATCATCCGTCCCCGCCCGGGCCCGCCGACGCGGCGTCTGCAAAGGCGGATCTTCCGCGACCGCTCGGCGACCCGAATTTCCGGCGGCTCTGCTTTTTCATACGGCGCGCGCGGCGGCCTTTTTTTTTACGGCCGAGGGTTTTATTGACCGGAGGCCGTTTTTGCACCGGTGCACCTCGTTAGCGGATTCTTTTTTTTTTTTAAGACGGCTGCCGGGCTGTAATTATTTCGTAATTGGTTGGACTCGCTTTCTTCGGTCGCTTTTTCGGAAGCGCCGCGACGGCGGATTCACTTTTATTGTGGGTGCGTTCGATTTCTAAAAGGTTTAATGGTCCGGGGAAAAAATTTAGCCGATGAAAAAGGCTTTTGTAATACCCAGGAAATGCGTTTTCATGGCTGTATAGACATCAGATGCTCCCTATTATTTATTTAGTTATTTAAAATCTTCTATCATCTTTACGAACTTTCTAGAAAGTCGTTCTGCGAATCCGTTCCGTTTCAAATCATTACCATTTTAGTACTCGAGAACAAGAACAATCAATGCCCCCGTCAGAAACGTTCCTGCGTTGAAAATTGACAAAAATCTCAAAACAAATATTTCATCCGCTTATCTACGATTATCGATATATCCGTTATGTTACAAACTCCGAAAAAAGTTCAAACTCGTTCCAGGGAGCATTAGCGACTGCATTCCACACCTCCGCACTAAATTCAAGACCGGGGGCAAAATCGTATTGAAACTCACGCTGTAATATGCCTTCGTGCATTCTTTCGGCGCCTTTCCGCGACGAGAACAAAAAAAAATCAGACTTAAAAGTGCCCCGATAATCGACGTCAGCTCATTCGGCGCAGCTGACATCCATTCCAGTTATCATTCAAAAGCCGGTATTCCGGATTCAGGGACAAGTTGATTAGCGCGAGGCGTGCTGCAGAATGCGTCGGCATTCCCCGTCGAAATTTCTGTGATTTACTTACTTGCCCGCGTCTGAAATATTGAATTCGCTCGTCATTCATACTCGCGTGTCCGACCGGATTCGGCGGTTGTCTACTACTTCCCCGCGCGTTCGCGGGTATAGACAAGCAGCTGCAAATGTGCCGTGCTCGAAATCGATTATATCACGTTTGGATAAACAATGAAAAAAAGTAAGCCGCGTGACTTGCTGCTCGAAAGGAGTAAATAACTGAATTATTCATCTGAAATATTCTCCGCAAAGTCAATTTTTGAAAGGTTATAAAGCACGAGGAAGCCAAATTAAAGTCACACCTTACGTAAAACCGAGCGCTTTAATTGCTCCTTGCATAATCCCCCTTATCAATTAAGGGACGAGCTACCTCGAACTCTCGCTTTTGCTCCAGTCCGCGCAGATCGCCGCGCGCATCGTCCGCCTCGCCTCGGGGGCAGCGTCCCTCTCCGCGAGACGACCCGCAGCCGTACTTGGCCCAGACGGCGTCGGCGATGTCACTCGCCTTTCACATAACGCCGAAAGGCGAATCATCCGCGACTTTCTCCCGCGAGGCTCTCTTTGTGTCCCCCCGCGGCTTGTAGGATAACGAGCCCGCGATATAAAACGGATGGAAATTTCGCGTAGAAAGGCGGAAATCTCGGGAGGACGCGCCTGCGTAGCGCTGTCCGCGAGAAAAGAGCGGCCCCCGGCGATTGCGTGCGAGCAATTGCACTTTCCATTGATTCGCCGCCGCCGCCGTCGCCGCGGTGACTTAAGCCTGGCTTTCGAAAGTCGTCTTGGGGGAACGCTCCTCGCGTCGCGGCGTCAGCGTTAATGTCGTGGGTAACACCTCGTAAAGAGCGTCTTTAATTAGGCTCGAAGGGCCGATTTTTCAGCGCTGCGATCGTGAGAAACTGGCGGTTTGACAATTATAAAATGCCTGCTTTTACGGGTCTCTTCGTTTATTACTCCGGGGGGAATTTAGAAAATCCTTTAGTCCTGGGTAATTAGATTATAAACTGCGGTCATCTATTAAAAACGAATCCAGTTACGTAAACTGCCCCCCGCCCGAGTCGTTTCCAACGTGTGTATCACTTGCCAACAATTTCCCAAGATTTTTTTTTCCCCTCCACTGGTCGCAGGCATCCATCAACGGCAGCAGCAATTATCTAATACGCCAGCAAGCGAGAGTCCGCGTAAATCAACCGCGAGCCATCCTTCGCGAGAAAAAAGTCGCGCGACGAGAAAAAATAGAAAAAATAACAAAAGAAGAAAAAAAAAGAAATGTCGCCGAAAACGAGCAGCTCTCGGAGGAGCGGGCATAATAACGAGGCAAATAAAAAAAGACGAGCTCTCTCGGCAGGCTCAATCTCTCTTGAACAATCGACCAGGGTCGACGGGTAGGCTTCTCCTTTATGGCGATACACGTATTACTTCATAGCGAGTTACGCAGAAAGAAGGTCGCATAGGTGCATCGCGAGATTTCAAGGCTCTCCCGCCGCTTTCGGAGGCGTCTCGCGCAAGCGCAAACGTTATAAATACACGCCGAGGAGAGCGAGAGAGAGAGAGAGAGAGCCAGCGAGAAATGTAGAGTAAACAATCGGCCTGCGCGCGGCGCTTTATGGGCATGACGCTCGAACAAATTGCCGGACGATAGCGAGGATTTCCTTTTTCAAAATTCACCGCGAGGCTTCCTTATTCAGACAGCGACATCTAGCTCGCGGCTCCAATCGAGGCTTTTTATCGCGGCGAGGAGCGCTCCCCGCTCGTTTCTGCGATCGGCCGCGCTTTTTCGTTTGTTCGAAGAGGATTGCTGGTTCGCGCCGCGTGCGCTGAATTGTATTGAAATGAATTTTTTTTATACAAGGGAACTTGGCACAAGAAGAGGAAGGTAAAAAGTTTCACGGGGATAATGAATTGTAAATTGACTGCGAGGTCGAAATGATTTTCGAGAGCGAAACGAGTGTTCGAGGAGTCGATAAAAGCTTATTGTTTGAGTATTTTTATGAATTTTTTTTTTTACTTTTCGCAAGAGACGCTTTTCTGGCGGAGGTACTCGCTTCATGAAGGCAAGTAAATCCTCTTTATTGAGCGTATGGTTTACGATCCTCGCGAGTATTTTTAAGAGAGCGCAAGAAGTTGACATCCTTGTGGGAAGTTTATACAAGGACCTTAAAAATATAAAGAAAGAAATGCAAATTAGGTTTTACAACGTGCACTTTATACTTTTTGCGCGATGTTTGCTTTTCCGCGGAATTAATTTTCACTTGATAAAAAGATAATCAAAAAGTAATTGTTGGGGCCTCATTGCTGTAGTACTAAAAGTTTATCGCTCGTCGCGCGCATCCTTTATCCTTCATTTTTTCGGATTCGTTAATGAAAAACGCTTCGGGTGTCTTAACATTAAAGGCCGTATTGTAAATTTTGAATCCGAATTTTCTCGTGTCCGTAAATTATTTAAACTGTCATTTTAATTTACAGCTTCTAAATTATATTGTTTTAAAATGCAGACGGACCGTCTTCGAGGAGATTCATATTTCATTACCTCGAGCGTTTTCAAACAACGAGGTAAACACGCACGAAATATATTCATAATTCATTAAAATTTTTCGAAAGCATAATTGAACAACTCTCAAAATAACTATAATCCCACCGCAAATATGAATCACTTTTAATGGCCCGAGCGCGGTTTCTTCTCGCATCGGGACCAAAACGAAAATCATTACGCAGGCATCACTTGTCACACTCACTTGTTAAAATTTTATACCCACATATAAAGCACAAAGTAATTCATGCCTCACCTCCCAACTATCTGTTAATTTCATTGAAACCTTGCGCGCCCGCCGAATAATCGTCGCAATAACTCAATGCGCTCCTCTCGAAAAGTAAGCCCCTCCTCAATTTACATCCGTCCCCCGGCGGCATAAACAACGTCTCCTAACAACGCGAGATCCATCAACCACCTCGAGCTTCCCTCCCGCGAACGGTTATTAAAAGCGGCCGCTTTTTCATTTCCCTCCGATATAAAGAAGCTCGCGCGCGGGAAATCCTACCTTAATGAGACGCCGCGAGTCCGGTGATCCGCGTTACGGGGCCGGCCGCAATTAAGGATGCATTACGCTCGCGTTAAGGGCCCGCTGGCGGGGCCCCATAAAACACGAGCCAGGTCGTTCGTGCGCATAAGCAGCGGCGCGCCGCGCGCAGGCGAGGTCTCGTGCTTTTTTACGCGCCCGAGCCTTCAAAGTTCTCATTGTCGGCGAGCTGCGGAGGGCTTTTTAAAGGCCGGAGGGTTATGTTCTACCTCGGCCGCGCGGCCTTCTCTGTCCCGGCCGCGCGGCGCTTCGCTTTGCCGATCGTTTAGCGCGTCGGCC
Organism: Ormyrus thymus; assembly: GCA_035582935.1. NCBI lineage: Eukaryota > Metazoa > Arthropoda > Insecta > Hymenoptera > Ormyridae > Ormyrus > Ormyrus thymus. Next base: position 9,479,807 of record JAWWEM010000010.1, read on the forward strand.
TGGGACTTCGTTGCTTAATAAACAAATTTCCAGGCGCGCTTCCGTCGGCGAGTGCGGCGGAGATGCGTAATCGGTGGTTATTGGCGGATCGTTGCTTAATTCGGTGGGTAGTGCGCGGTGCGATTTTCGAAAAAGATTTATAACGGTTTCGTTAATAAATCGAGGGTAATTTATGCAATGAAAAATAGCCTCTGCTGCTGCGGAGACTCGCGGGCGTTGCGAAATTAGAAAAAATTACCAGCATTTGAATTCATTAGGACGTTGCGCACAGATTCGCGTGCGTCGAGCGCAAAAAGAATTGCGCCTGTGATATTTTACGCATTTTCAAAACAAATTTACTCCTCTTATCTATTGTTCAGCTGAGCTCGCGGCGAAAAATTGTAAAGCGAAAATGAAGGAAGGCAGCATTACCGCGAATGAATACAGTAATTATTTCAGGCGTCATAATAATGTTCCTCCCGTTTTTGCATAAAAACACTAATGCAGATTCGGGAGGATTTGCAATCTTAGCTCCTGAACCGGCACGTATGTAAATAAATGGTAAATCTCGTTTATCCGAGAGCGTCACGCGCATAGAAACAGCTCGAATTCTCTAACGAAACGCTCAAAATCCTTTATCGCGACGCGCATTAATAGAACATTTTGTTCGCGTGTAATTGCCTGCGCGCGGATTCGCGAAAATCTCTCTCTCTCTCTCTCTCTCTCTCCTTTTCCTCGGCAAAATACGGTTATTACTTCATTGGAATAGTTAGAAACGGTAAACTTTATTGCCCGCGCTCATTATGCAAGCAATTCTGGCCGGGCGAAAAATGCGACGAAAATTATGATGTACATTTCTATTGTCCCATTAATGGATTCTACGGCGCGCGGCGCGCGCATTTCGACTCTCGTACGCGGCTCGCTTATGGAAGCCATCACGAAGTGAAATTCAGCGAGGCGCACGTTTTGCTTTTGGAATGCTTAATACAGCCCGTTCCGTTCCGCTGATCGTGTGTTAAATACTCATTGTGCTAAGCGCGCTCTTTTTAATACCGAATTTTCAAGCGACTTCGGATAGAAACTGGTTTGTTAGCTCCTTGGTCTGCGGGCAATTTTAAAAACACAAAACTTTCGGCTGTCCGAGGAACGTTTTGGCGAAAATCGATTGCCCGAATCACTTGCAGCGGATTCGGCAGAGCAATAAATCCATCAAAATCTCAGCGCGAAGGTAAAGGGTATTGGCAATACCTGTTGAAACCGAGCCAAATGAAACCGTATTTTAAAGCCCGACCTGGCGGTTGTCAACGAATCGAAATTTTATAGCCCGACTCGATCGCTAATCCGCGCGAATCGCTCGCTCCTAAACCGCGGCGGGCTGTCAAAATAATGGCCCATTGTTAGGCCTCGGTCGGCGATGAAGCCGGCATGCCTCCCGGAGCAGCGGCAAAACGCGGCCCGCGAAAGCGGCTTGTCAAATCGGCGCAACTCGACCCCGGGTAAGAAGATGCGCACGAGCCCTCGAAAAAACTGCCGAACGCATCGATCACTCGGCTCGCTCGAGTATCAGGGCTGAAAGTCGGAAAGGGGCAGCGGCGGCGTCGGCGGCGTCGGCAAAAGGAAAAGCGACGAGAGATTAATTGGCAGCGGCGATTAAGGTTACGAGGCCTGTCGTGTTCCCCGCGCTTTTTTCCCGGGGCCCGCAATCTCGGCTTTGTGCGCAGAGCCGGCCGCCCTCGCCGGAGGAAGAGATGATCCCTCCTCTCTCTCTCTTGGGTCACTGAGCCGGTAATAAGAGCGATCGTCCGCTCTCTCGTGATCCTCCGGCGAATAAAAAGAGCGAGAGAGAGAGAGAGAGAGAGCGAAAGTGCAGTGCGAGTCTAGGGGGCGGCGGAGCCGCCATCCATCAAGCGCGCCGTGCCTTCCTCTTTCCCCCCTCCTCCTTCGAAAACAATCAGGGATTTTTTGCACTTTCGCCGCGGCTTTTAATTCTCGTCATCACGCGAGGGGAGCGCGGCGTCGAATCGCATGATGCGCCCGGGACTATTAAGTTCATGTTACTCGCGGCGAGAGAGCTCGGGCTTTATTATTTATCCCCCCCGAGCCCTCTCGCCCGCCGGAAGGGGGAGGAGTACGTGCGCGCGCGCGGGCAAACGGCAAAAAGCATTAAATCCGCGGAGCGAGACGCGTGTAGCGCGCACACCTCCCCGCGCGGTAATTCGAAAAATGAGTAATATATATCGCGAGCGTTGGGCAGGATACGGCTCTGGGAAAGCGTTACAAGCTCCGTTCGCGGACGCGAAGAAAAAAAAAAACGGAAAAGGAAAAAGAACCGGCCGCCCTTACTTGCACTTGTAGCAGCATCGGCAACTTGCGCTCGGATATATATTGCCGGACAAAGGGAATTGATATGGATTTCACACGAGTGTAGCGCGGACGTTTTTTCGTTTTTTTTTCTTCTTTTCTTTTCGGATCGCGCGCGAGTCGGGGCTGCTTTTGTGCTGTTTATTAAAATTTCATTTCATAAGCGCGTGTACCATTATCTTGGATTTTTCGTTATTCGGCTGACAATGCCAATTTTTTCGAGTACTTTATCATTGTTTCACACGTTATAAACGCAGGTAACCGGTCAAGCCGGTGCTAAAGTGGAAAATCCGTAATAATACACAGCTGGGAACGCTGAAAATTTCTCAGAAACGAGCGAGCACGAAGCTTCGAAAAATAATGGAGATCCGCTTTGAAAAATCGCAGAGACCGTAATAGGCCGGCAACGAGCTCGCGGCCGGTGATTGGCTTGATTTCCGGCGGCGGCCGCGAGACACTTTCTTGCGCGCGTCTCTCCCCGATCGACGACGGGGCACGCGCGCATCGTCGGCCGCCCGTCCGAATCTGCGGCGGGCATCTCATTGATGATCGCCGGGCGTGACGGGCGTAATGAGGATGCCCGGTAAACGACGTTTCCTCTCGCTCGCACCAGAAATTAGAAAGTTTTTCCTGCTCCCCCCCCCCGGCGGCGGCGGCGGCGGGGGCTCGAGTTCCTTTTTTTCTTTCCTCTTGCCTGCGGCTTTATTGTCTTGCTCGTCGCGCGGCCGGCCGCGGTTTAGTCATGCCATTGTAAATATCCTAACAATGCGCAATTTCGGCCGGCGCCGGTAGCGCCGAGTCCCGCCGGCTAACGGTCCGCTGGCTTCTCGCTTCTCTGGAAGTGTCGCGCCGAGAGCGCGTTCGGGCTGCCGCGCGTCGCTCCGCGATTGTGAGACGTCCTTCTGCCGAAGTCGATTGGGCGGCTCTCGTGCGTTAGAAGTGCGAGGAGAATTTCGGGCGTGCGAGAGTGGAGCGAGTTTTCGAAAGAGGCTGTAATTGAGTTAGTGAAATTAGGGGAACAATGGTACACTTTTTAGAGGTGTAATTATACGCGGAAGGTGAAAAAAAAATGAAATGGCTAAATTACTATCCGGCTAAATATGTAGATGCAGGTTGCTAAAGGATTAAAAATTATGGGTTATTTGTTAATTGCGAGCTTATTTAGCATTTAAATAAATTGCAAGCGCTTTTAAAATAATCGGAAAAAAAGTATGAATTATTGTAACAATCGCGCCGGGTGCCAATGTAAGTAAATGCTTTCCCCGTTTAAAATTCTTCGATAATGGCCGGCTCAAATTTATTTACCGTTATTAAAAAGAAGTTAATGTCGTAACGCGTCGGAACAATAACAATAATTTTATAACGGACCTAATCGATATTTTATATAATCCGAGATCGAAACGGCCAATTACACCGGGCCAAATAAAACAAAGCGCGCGCGCGTTGATAAAAATGTTAATTGGAAAAGGCAGAACCGCGAGAATTTCGTTCGAGCGCCTAACACGTAAGTACTCGTATAATTACATTTAAAAGCACTCGTATCCCGTCGCACGCCGTGCTTTTCATTTTTCGTTATATACGACACGAGCATCGGCGGTAATTGTTTCTCTATGCTTTTGAAGCCGACCTGTAAGGAGGAGCGAGAAGCAGGACCGGCCGCGGACGAGAAATGAAAAGCCAAAGACAGGCGTGCGTTTAAATAGCCGTGTTCATTGAAACGCAAGAACGATCGCTCGTGCCGAACGAACGAAATAATTATTCAAATCTTGCGGAGAGCCGGCCATTAGCATAGACTCGATGCGGCATCGGGGGGAGAGAAGAGAGCCGCGCGCTCGCGCATGCGCGGATAATCCGCGGCCGCGGCATCCTTTTCGCAAGCGCGCGTCTCGCTAATCTGATGGGATTCAATGGGGCGGCGATAAAATATTTGACGCGCGCGCCGCATCAATAATCTTGATATTACGTTCGATTTAATAACACGAGCGCGCTCGCGCAAGCGCGATTTCAATTGTGTGCATATATATATATATACATATATATATACGCGCGCCGCAGTATCTCGAGATCGACGCGCGGAATATTCTCACGGACGGACACGCACGGTTAGACTCTCTCTCTCTCTCGCGTTAATAGGGGATGCATCTGAGTTATTGCCAAACGGCTAATGCTGCCTTAATAAATACTCGGCTGCGGGGTTATCAAGCTGGCGCGATAGATCCTATCTATTGTTGCGTCTAATTTGTATACGAGAGCGAGCGATTAAATAGCTCCGGGCACTTGTTTAGGCGCTGAGTTATTGCCTCGCTTATCGGCCGGGCAGGCCAATTAACCTAAAAATGGGAGGGAGAGAGAGAGAGAGGCGATGCCGTTCGCGGTGCGTACGCACAGTTTTTGAGGGGAAAACGAGGAGAATATATCTATTATTTTTGAAGCGCTTCGGGCGAGGAGCGAGGGAAGAAGAATGTTTGAGGCATTGCGAAAGGCAGGTGTACTGCAGCGTACAGCACAGTTCACAGTGACCAAGGCTTCGCTCTTTCCACAATGCATAAAGCGTCATAAGCCGCTGAACAATGCTCCCTGAGAGATTTCTTTATATGTTAAAGAGAATATTAAATATCTGTCTGCGAAGATTTTTACGCCGCTTGAAAGTTTGGTCTGAGTTTCCTTCGAACGGTTGGAATTCGAATGCTGCTGAATGGCTGCTGCTGAATGGTTGGCATTTTTTTTTTTAGGATAATGTAAGTTTGTCTCCGCACTATACGAAAAAGAGAAATATTTCAGTAAAAGTTACAAATATTTCAATAAAAATTACTAAACTTTCTGGTAATACAAGCACAGACAGCTGCCAAAACCCATAAAATTAACATACTTTTTAGTAAATTTTACTGAAATTTCAGGAACATTTAATAAAATTACACGAATTTTTACTAAAATTTTTCTGTGCTCGCTTTTCTAAACAGTATAGTCATTTTTATTGACACTTTTTCTCCATGTACATAACTTCTATTGACTCCTTAACGCTCAGTTAGTAATCAGTAGCAGAAAGAACATCTGCCTTGTTAATACTTGACCTCTGTCAGAATTTGCTATTCTATACGTAATTGTCAGCTTGAAGAAATAAAACATCGGTTACAGTTTGACGTGTTTGGCTTAGACATTACACGTAACGTTTAAAACAACATTCCATCAACGTATTATTATTCGAGGTGCTATTAATCACGAATATTTTGACCCAGCTATGATATTTTTACGTCGCAGCGGCATTGTACATCTTGGCCGAGGCAAAAATTTCGTTTCCCCGCCGATAATCATCTCTCTGTCTGCGTCGTTTTCTCATGTCACTTATTTACTCTTTGCCGATCATCCTCAGAAATGAAATAACAACACTCATTCAGCCGACTGAAATCTCAATCGCTCGCGGCGAACAATGCTTCGATTCCCATCCTCTCCAAGTTCATCCTCCGAACAAAAGCTCTCTCTCTGTCTCTCTCTCTCTCTCTCTAATCCTAACATCCACAATCAGAGCCAATTGAAATTCCATCGGGGGGGCTGCTTATCCAGCTCGGAATGCTCGCTCGGCGGAGATGAACTTCCCCCGGAACATCCGGCGTCATTAGCGCACGCGCCGATGCGCTATCGCGAGTCCAATTTACCAAACACGAGGGATGGGGGGGAGGGGGCACACCCGGCGATTGCATCGCTACACGAAGAAGCAGCAGCCGGAGAAAGAAAGCGAGCGAGCTTCTTGTTAACGGCGCCGAGGTCATGGGTTAGGTCTATCGCGCTTGTAGAACACGGACCGGACCGGCGGCGCGCGATTTCGAGTCACGAGGAGGAAGGGGGGGGAGGAATACGAAGGATTCCGTGCCCCGTGAGGATCGGGCCCCGGGGATATGAAAGCTGGAGGATAGAAAGCGGATTTTTGGCGGTCGGTGGATTTTTGGACGAGGTGAATAGCTATTGTTTAAGGGAACTTGTGCGCATGATAGCCGAGCGAGGATAGTGCCTGCATAAATCACCAGACGACTTCCACGGATTTTTCCGCGGAGCCCCGCTTGTTTCTGGTTTGGAGGCACGTAATGGCGCAGCATTTCACATGTCATAAATAATAAACCGTTTTCTAAATTCCCTCGAAAACGATGCTCGCGTAATCTTGGTGCATTGTTGCGCGCGGAATTTTGGCGAAATTTCAGCCGAGAAATTGGAGATTGATAAGAGACTTTTTGACGATTGGACTCGTATGCTCGAGAGGCAAGTCGGACGCTTAATAATTCCATCGCCGCAGACGAGGCGGGTGGTAAAAATCAGATTTTCTCCGTAATAATACTAATCTCCCCGTAAAGCCAAGTACAATTGAAGACACTTATGATATAACCATCATTTACCCGCAAGAAAAAGAGACGCGATCAGGCCCGAGCCTGCAAAAAAGGCCATAATCACGACTTCTCGCGTACGTACGATCTCATCTCCACCCGCGATTCCCTCTCGCTCTCCGCTCTCGGGAAGCACGTACGTGCACGTGCACGTGTGCGCGCGCGCGGATGCTGCGCGAGGCGCGAGAGAAGAAAGTTTAAAGTTTAAGCACGCGCGCGCGGTCGCGCACTTGATGCGCTCTCTCGCCGCCGCCGGAGAAAGTGATTACGTGTGCGCGCGCATCGCCGCCGCCGCCGCGCGGCGTGATTCGAGATTCGATCTGCGGGCACGTCCGCGCGGCCTGCAGACGTGTATATATTGTTTATAGCCGGCGTAAATATATTCGTTCGCGGGCCTCCCTCTCGATCGCCTGATTTATCGCGAGCCATTATATTAATCGGGCCTTGCCGGTGCATCGGAGAAAATTCGCAGGCGAGATATTGAAAAGCGCGGCCCGTTCCTCGGGCTTCCGGACTCTTTTTTTGCGCCGGGAGTCGGAGGTGGGAGCGGAGATTCTCCGGGATCTCGCTGGGAATGGCAGGGCTGTCGAATTTGATTTTTCGTACTGCGACTCTGTGGAGTAGGTGAATTTTGCGGATTCAGCGTTGGGTGAGAAAGTTGCGGGGTTTTCGACGAATTACTTTCACGTAATAGTACATTGTGAGGATGGATTTTTGACGCGAGGCGTTGAATGCACTCGGTATTCTCGGCGGAAAATGCGTTTGGGAATCGTATTATGCAAACTTGGCACTCTTCGTTATATACGCGCATTTGATGCCGGATTTTAATGTAGTTCATATAGTATTTCAGAGTTTATGTAACAATAATTTAGTTAATTATTTTTCGAATGAGCATTACATAATTTCCATCAATGGGAACACTTGAGGGAGCTTAATGTTAACACTTTGCGCAGTGCGTCGTAGTTTTTAATTGAAAGTCCCCAATCTGTTTTTTTAATTTATAGCAAATTTTACGATCCGTTCTGCACTTTCCTTTTCGGTTTTCAGCTTCGCCGCGGCAAATTGAAATCTATTTTTGCTTTATGCCCTTCTTTAAAAATGTCTGAAAAGAAAAAGATAAAAATTATATAATTTTACAGTCGAAAGTGCTCTCTGACACCGTTTTAGTAAAATCAAGCTATTATGAGTCCTCGTAAAGTTATTCAACTGTAAAGCACTGCTCTCTCGGTACTTTGAAGAAATTAATGTTGCATGTAAAAGGACTGCGGAGCGACGAGAAGAAAAGTAGAAAATCAATTTATCATAAAAAAAAGAAGGTCGAAGAAGTCCCGGCCTCTACACTTTCGGATCGATATCGGATGAAATATGCGCTCTCGATATTCATAAATTCAAGTTAATCCATCTCGCCGTAGCGCAAATATTTGCTCAGAAGCATTTGCATCGAATGCATAATTGGATGCGGCGCGCGTATTTTTTGAGCCGTCCTGGAAATCTCCGAAACGCAAAATACGACTATTTGCGCGCGTAACGTTACGGTAATGAGTAGGTTTTGCAGAAGAAAGTTCATAAAAAAATGCGTAATCGCCGGTGGCCGCACATGTAAAGATCGTAAAAAAGCGCTTCACTTCGCGTGCAAGAGCATTATTAGGATTGGTAAATTGTTTCCTTAAAGAAACTACACGTAGATCGGCGGCTTAAATTATAATTAGCGACAATTAAGGAAATTACGATTAAATTGCTTAATGGGAAGGCATTTTTTATCGAGATTTTTCGAATTAAATAAGTATAATGTACATTCTAATCGTTCCAGCGCTGATTGTTGTTAATTTCACTTATTTTTCAAGAGGCAGAATTTTTCCGAATAGCTCCCAGTCGCATTTCGGATGATGTAATTGTCAATTAATTGGTAAATTCAATATTGCGCAAACGCCGTTTTAAAAAAATAGGTACCATTTTCAGAACGGTTCAAGTTACTCGCGGCAGCTAATATTTTTCCAATCGTAAATCAGTTGATTGCAACCGAAAACCGAGAAAACTTTTCAGAATTGTCAATTTTTTCTCCTCGGAGATACGCGTCTCGCGCTCGGAGTAATTGAATTTTAAGATTTAAAGGCACTCCCTATGAAAAATAACTCTTTGCGTACACTAAATGCGAGGCAAAAAACGCGACACACGTACCGGCTAGAGCCGCACAAAGCTCCATCTTGGTAAAAGCAGCTCGTAAACAAACTATAACCGGCGGACGTCCAGCTCGCGTCCATAAAAAAGCCTCTCTAAGGACAAAACGAAAGGAAGGCTCGGCGCGGCGTTCTCACGCACTCGCGGGCAAGAGAAAAATCCGTCCCGATCGGCCGATCTCGTAAAGAAGTCGCTTATTAAAAGCCCCGCATCAGCAGTCGTCATAGACGAGGCACAACGGGCCGTAAAGCCTCGACGATCCTTACGTGCGGCGCCATAACCGAGTCTTCGTTCTCTCTCTCTCTCTCTCTCTCTCTCGGCTCGCGCTTTTTGCAGGTGCAAGGCGCGCGCGCGACTATATAGGCTATCCGGCCGCAATCTGCGGGAGGGAGAGGAAGCGCGCGCCGCGAAGCGAGTCGAGAGAGCCGCGGAGCAAAAAATCCCATCGTGATAATGCCCCCGCAAAGCCAGAAATTAGCTTTTTACCCGCGTTTCCTGACGCGCAAAAAGGCCGCTTTGTTTGGTCATTGCTCGACGGGGGTTGTAGAAGGGGAGGGGGGGCTCGATCTAATCGATCGAGATGCATAATTAATAGGATGTGGAATTTGATTAGCGGACGAGTTTTTGCCCGGGGAAAAGGGAACGATTTTCTCGGGGTTTATGAAATTGCGCGCTCCGTTTGCAAAGGCTGCCTGGTTAATTAAATTTGCATATCGGAGAGCGGAATGGGGCCTTTTTTTCGAATCGACGCGATCTAGATGGAGATCAGTAGTGGGAAGATTAATATTGAGTATTGTTTCAGTCGATCGCTGATCAATCGTGCCTGTTGATTTATGCGATTTTTGTATTATAGAAATTTAAAATTGTGTTTTCCATCGCTGATTTGTGTGAATCGGTACACTTTTTCGAAATTAGCATATAGTATCTCACATCTTTCTCTCTCTCTCTCTCTGAGGGTCAATAGATGTGTACGCCGATATCATTGCTATTTACCCTCTGGTATTAGATTAGTATTTGCATTATTCAAGTTTTTAGGTCGCGCTTATCAACGCGCCGATTTAAATAATTTATATTTTCTCCGACGTTTTAATCAACTAGGAATCTCCGCTCGTGGAAAAAGTTTCAAAGAAAATATTTGCACAGTAACCACGTCAATTTGGAATACTTTAATACTTTCACGTTAATAAGGAATAAATCACGACGTTATACAATGGATAATTTGATGCTTAGCTTCAAATTTTGGTGAAATATATTGAAAATTTCTTGGAAAGCGGTTGGGAGAACAAAACTGACATAACGAAAAAACAAGCCTAATAATAAGTTAACTTGCATAATAAATACACAAAAACAGTCAATATTAGCAGTAATGACGTTGCCGCTAGACATTAGCGAGAAATATGCAGAATTAGGACATTTTTTGCTTACGTATACATATAGTTATGACGTAACGTACGATGATACATAATCCGTTTTTGCCTAAATTGGACAAAAAGTGCGCGGAGCATTGCTCTTCAATTGACGGTCATTTTTGTCGACTGGCTTAGTAAAGCTCGCTTTGAAAACCGCTAACAAGTGTCGAAACGTCACGTGGCTTTTTGGCGCACTGTAATTATTGCAATATTTTCAATAAATTTAACGACAAATTTTTTTTCTAATTCCATACATTTAAATACTGTCGAGCGAGTGTTTATTAAAATATAATTAACTGATGCATCCATACGACAGTTAAAGTTTTAGTTCATTCTAAACATAAAAATAAAGACTCTATCATCAAGTTTATATACGAAGCTTTCTTCACCACCGTAAATCTAAAACTATTAATTACGACCGAAGAAAAAGCCGAGAGAATCAGCCGCAATCAGAGGCTCTCGCTTCGAAAAGCGTCGACTCGATTTTTCCGTCCATTCTAGGTTATCAGCTCCGTGGCCGGGTATTTTTAGCGGAGTATCCCGCCATTCCAGCCGGCAATCAAGATCCCACTATCTTTCCACCGGCATTTTACAATTAAATTTCCAGGCTCGCGGTAGCTCCGCGGCGCTCGGTATCAGCCGCGCGGCGATCGGCTCACGAGTCCGTGCAGGAATCTAGCCTTAATGAGTAAAATTGGACTCCCGATTCCTCCTCCTCTCCTAAGAGAGGAAGGCGTTCCTTTTCCTTTTCCTTTTTCGTTTTCAGTCGCGGGGGAAGCGTCACGCCACGGTATTGTTTATCTCGAATCGAAGGGCGCACATCCTCCTTTCCCGCGCGCGCTGAGAAAAAAAGCGATCCGAGTCCTATACTTAGCTGCCTTCCTTTTTTCCGTCCTTCTTTTTTTTCAAGTCGCCGCGCGCGCGCAGCTTGATAATTAACTGTCAACTACTTCCTTTTGCGTTTAAGTAGAAACTTTTGCGGAAAATCGTGACTGAGAGTCTTTACCGCTGGCTTTTTAAATGTTTAACTTTCTTTGAGGCGTTTGAGCATTCCGACGCGACCTCATGAAGTTGGCCGGTAACGAATTGTTTTACGTAATTGCAGCTGAATATTTCCTAGAAATAAATGCTTTTTACTGCTTAATTACAGATGCACTTTCAATTATCCTTAAAAATATTTAGAAAAGTTTCTCCTCCACCGAGCGGCGGCGAGCATATTTCTGGGAATATCATCGCGGACGGATTTTCGCGAGATTAGATCGTTCGGGATACGCGAAGACACTTTCTTCTGGCGGATCAACGTTTTATCCTCGTCGTAAATGCGCACGCAGGCTTACCTTCCGCCGGGAGCAATAAAGCGTCGCGCTTTTCGTCATCGCGATAATCGTCCTTTCAAACGATCTCCGCGGCCGGCACAGAAATTGATGCTTTTCACGGGCCGCTTGATACGCCAACAACGTGCCTTTTGATTTCTCTCTCCTTCGTCAGGGTTTTCGACAACGCTGTTTTATTTACCACCGACCCTGACACTTGGAGAGACTCGCCTCCCGAACAAAGGGACCCTTTGTGGCTGCGTTTCGTCAATTCATCAGTCCGACGTGGGATGTCATTCCTTTTACACGTGTAATCTTTTTACGGGGTAAAGCGATGATTACGATTAGCGCGTGCTGCTCTTGTAAATTGTTTCAACGAGGCGAGTTGATTTTGTTGCGCGCGTCTAGTTTGGTCCGCCGCGGTGAAATTTAATTATACGAATTGATGTCTAGGTTATAGGACGAGCTTACAAAACGGCTTTAGTTACGTTTGATTCGATTTAGCTCACAATCGAAGTATGAGTCGTAAGCAAATAAATATGAATTGTGTAATTGATTTATTCTAATGCTCGAAAATTACGACACAGTCCATTAGTCCCCTTGATGTGTATCAATCATTGGAAAAGGTTTATAAAAAGAAGCCTTTGAAAGTACAATTCTAATTTAAATTCATTATGTAAAGCTACTCAAATGTAAAGAAGTATTTTTAGTATAAGCTTCTTTTCATTGTTAAAAGTATCAACTCTTTTTACGCCTGGGAACCGCTTTCAGTTATTATGCGCCTGCAAAAGTAAGCTCTGGAAAAATCTATAAATCTCATACTTTATTTTACAACAAATGTAACAATTCGCTTTCAACATTTTATGCAAGCCCGAAGTCCTGCAAAATTTACGAGCATCCATCAAACGGCGAGGCATTTCTCCGACTGGCTCGAGCCCTTCCCCAATAAACTCTCCTCGCCTTATTTCACTTTCAACGGCCTTCCGGGAAGGCCCGGAAAAACTCGTCGCAGCCTCTCTCGCAATTACGGCGCAGGCCTTGTGCCCGCGCCCGTACAGCCGGAGATCGGCTCTCGCGGGGGCAACAGGTGCAGCGGCAGCGGCACATCGTAGCCGTCGAACTGGTTTTCGCGCCCGGCGTGGCCCGGAGGTACCGCAACGCGAGCCTTGACACTGACACTCGTCGGCTTTCAAGGTCCTACGGGTGCGTTGCACAAACCGGCGGGGCCCGGGGTCTGCCGGTTTCGGGCCCAATTTTGCACCGTTAGCTTAATGGCGCTGTCGGGGGGACTGGAGAGAGAGAGAGAGAGAGAGAACAATGACTCGGAGAGGTTCGCGAGGTTGAGGGACAGCGAGGAGGGTTTTTTTTTCTTTTTGGTGGAGGGTTTGAAATTCGGGAGTGGCGGGTCGATGTAGAAAGTTTTGCTGACGTCGCAAGGCGGGAAAGATGAAGAGTGCGTTGGGTAATTTTTAAGAAGAGCGGTTGCGTAAAGCTTTCATGTTTACTTATTGTTTATTAGCATACAAGTGGGTATTTTGTTCGGGTGTTTTTAGCTGCATAATGCATTTGCATAACGGAGGCTCGCTAATGTAATAACGGTATTCATTAGTATTTTTAACTTCCTGCTTTAGAAAGAATTAATTAAATAATTGCAAATAGTAGATAAATTACGTGTACAGTTTCGATAGATGTGCTTTTTATTTTTCCGTATCCGGTATAATAAGCTTAAAATACAACTATATACCAGCCGAGTAATTAGCGAGTAAAAATTCGTCTAACTCGCAAACAACCCACGCGTAATAAACAAAGCGTGATTGCACGCAAAGCGCAGCGCAATCCGGAGCGGCGATCGAAGTGACTCTTGCACAATCCGCAGCTCGCCTAATTCCACATCAATTAAAAACGCAAATCCCATTACTCCGCGCAAAAGCCAGTGGAAGCCCGGGAAAATTGAATCCCGCCGAAGCTCACAGGATTCCTCGCCGGTCGGCAGATCTCCGCACGATCTCGGCGCGCGAAGACAGGGGCCCCGTCGACTTTCTCTCTCTCTCTCTCCCCCATCCCGGTCACGTCTGGCTCGAAATCAAAAATCAGCATCCGCGCGACCGCGCGCTCACGACATCGGGCAATAAAGCCGCGCCTGCCCGGAGGGAGGGGGGGGGAGAGGAGCAGGAAGGCCTCCTCCTCTTGTATCGCTGCGTAGCGGGCATTAGGCTTAGAGCGCGTCGAACAGCGCGCGGCGCAGGAAAATAAGCGACGACGCGCTACACGGGAGCTCGTTACCGCGGGAAAGACAATCTTCTGCACGGAGCGGAGAGCCCCCCTCTCTCTCTCTCTCTCTCTCCCTCTCTATCTCCCTCCCCGTCACGGGGATTATAAGGAAACGGTGCGCGCGCGCGATGCCGATGCCCGGGCTTGGCCGCAGATAGCCTCTCCGCGCGCCTCCTCTCTTCCCTTAGATTTATTGGCCTTTAGAAAGGCAGCGATTCTTACGTCCGCGAGAGAGCCGCAATTAAGAGCAGTCAGAAAAGGATGAGTCCTTATAAAATCGCGCGCGGGCTTTTTTTCCTCGGCGGCTTGGCGCGGCGATTGTGAGCCGACGGGTTTCTCCTTTTGCCGAGCGATTGTTACGTCCGCGCCTCTCCCGGGCTCCCGAGATGTGTAGCGCAACGCCGGCCGAGGCTGTAATAGGATGGGCTGTAAGGGGAACGTTTTATTGCGATTCAAACGACAGTTTTATAAGCTTTTTAGGGAGCCGAGCGCCTCTCGCCTGTCCATTCGAGTGCGAATTTTTTTTTCGGCGGTTTATCGGCGGGAGGGAATTTATGGGTCGTTGATAAGCAGAAATGGATGGTGCTTCAAATGACTGTCTCCTGTTTGTTTACGGCTTATCCGCGAAACAATTGATGTTATATAAATAGTAGATAATAAGGAAGAAAGCTTGGTATTTTATTGCGGGGGAAGGATATTTTCCGTTTAATGCTTAAATATCCATAATTGAAGAGTAATATTTTTGAGTAATAAGGCAAGTTTTTATCCTTATTTGGCTTACAAATTATCACCTGTCCAAGACAAAAAGTTACCAAAATATTAAATATTTGTTACTTTCAGGCTAAAATTACACGTTTAAATTTCTCACGACGGGCAAGACAAGTAAATTATCATAAACTTAACTTCCTGACAGAGTGTCAAAGAAAAAAAAGGAATCGATTTTTTTCAATTTAAAAAGCGTTGCATTTTTAGTCTTTAATATAAAGCATACAATATTTAAAAAGCGCAGCGGAAATTCGCACTTAAATATTGATAGTCTAGTTATAATAATTTTCAGATAAAATTGGAGTTTATTTTCGTACATAATGTTAACGCGGATAGTTTACATACTTATAAAACAACCGATATTGGCTTTAAAACGTGATAATTACGACTCTTAATATAACGAACATAAGGTTACGGGCGCGAAAGAGGAGAAAATTATCGTCTTATTTTATAAATTTCTTGTATAAAATACGAAATAGCCACAATTAACGTTATGTAAACTCGGATTGAAGGTTATGAACTTATATGCAAAAGATAATTATCTAGATGAATTCAAACATTCACTCGGGGACTTTCCTTTTGTTTATAAACTATTCAACTTGAATGTAAAGAGCAGGCAAAAAATAATTTACCTAAATTCAAGGCGGCAGTATTAGCATAAATTCCAGCTTTTGTTTCTTCCATTGAAATAAGTATTCTAACCCAGTTTTCTCGGAAATTGATCAATTTGCAGTGCGCAAGCAGCGACGGCAGCCAAATTGAGGTATTCGGCTCGCCGATCCATCAGCGGGTAATTTTAGCACTCCGCTGCACACTCCGTCCTCGTTGCAGGCCGAATAAAATTCGAATTTAAAAAAAAGGCGCCGAAAAATCGAGCCGATAAATCTGCAGCTTCGACGGCAAATGTCTATTTAAAGCCAGGCGCATCGTTCGGCTACCGAAAATAATTAAGCGGATTTTGCAAGTCGAAGACATCCTTTCTAAGCCCGCGCGCCGCTAATGCATTATACGGGTGTAGTGCGGATACACGGGGCAGAGAGCCCGAATAAAATTACGCGAGCCTGGCAGTCGGCGGCAGCGGCAGTTGCGCCCGCATGGCGGCGTTGCGACACGCCGCGCGAATTGCAAGATTATTGTAATGACTGCCGGCGCTCGATGGCGAAAAACGCCCGTTAAGCGGCCTCCTTTTACAGTTTTTGGCGCCCGAGCATTTTTTTTTTTGTTTTCCAAAAGTTTTGCAAGGATGATTGGCCGGAATTAGAAGGAGAAAAAGCGCGCAGGAGCACTGTAACGAGCTGCCGTAATTCCGCTGGATTCTTTTGAAATTAAGCCGAGCGACGTGTCTTCTTTTGCGCGGGAAAGTTCCGAGTGTCGCGGGACGATACGTTATTAACGGAGATTATTGGGATTTCTCCGCGAAGAGCGCCGGGAGGAGAAAAAAATGGCAGGTGTCGTCGGAAATGACAAATAGTTACTCCTCGAACGGTTTTGCAACGTTCCACCTATAAATTCATCACTCTCGGTGTATTCCGCGCATAAAAATGATTTGCTCCAGCGAAAATATATACCTACCACGTTAATAGCCTCAGATGCGAGCTTGATGAAAGTGTTTTATAATAAACAGCGATCGGTAAACGTAATTGAACTTTTTACCATTAGTGCAGATGTAAATTTAGCCGAGGCTGAATTGAATAAAAAATAATCTGACGTTTAACTACCGCTCGACTATAAATTTAAATTCCCTTTGGAATTGCAAACGAATTGTAATAAAAAGTAATAATCCTCTATTTTTATACTAGCATTTAACACGACTTATTATGTGAAATAAAACTCAGTGATATTTTGAGTAAAATATCGCTTTCTTAAATATTGAAAATTCCTTTCAAGTTTTTAATAATAACCTGCATTAATTTGCCTACTTTATTGCACGTTTATTCTCCAAACGGACGTACAAAAAAAAAAATGGAAAACACTGATTACCATTAAAAACAATATATACACTGCGTAAGATTCAAAGTAACGAGCAGAGCATAATATCTGTACATTATCTTGGGATATTGGGATTAAGCTAGATTGAAGTAAGCTGCTTCTTCATGCGCATAATCATATGCAAGTAATGCTACGTCCATGACTCATCGTAAAAGAAACTTGAGCAGAATTAAATTCGCACCTTTTTCAAAAGATCATCATAAAGATGTATTTTATAAAATTACAGTGCATTAAATGGCAGCTGTAAGAATCGCGTGCATAAAGAAACATTGTAATAAGTCCTTTATAAATGGCGTTTTCCCTTTCGGGAAGATTGAAAATGTGGCAGTCTAGTTTGAGACAAACTGTGCACTCATACCAATGGAGTGATATTTTATTATAATTGAATAGAATATAATGACACTCTTTCGTTTCTCGTGAATTATCGTACCACCAACTGACAATTTAAGTACTGTTACAACGTGTTCATTTGATGTGATATACTATGCGTGATAAATTGGTTTTCTGTTGTCATTGAACATATTGGGATATCAACAAGCAACACATCATAATTACGCAAAGTCAAATGCGAACTTTCACTAGTTAAAATGGTACATTTCCTTCCTAGAAAAAATCCGTCTGATTGCTCTTTTTGCATATCAAAATTAGATTTTTCCTTCGTGATTTTCTTTCTCTCAAGCTAATTAACGATGCAATGATAAAAAAAGCGCAATGGAGATAAACGTCTCAAAGATTTATTTTACTTGCAAATACTCTTAGATGATCTCATTGTCTTTTAAATTCAAATACACTTAATTAAAAAATTAAATGCACGTTTCTTAATCAAGATCCCAAACGAGCGTCATTAACTAATCGTTAAACAATATTGTTCGCATGTAACAGCGTCTGAATTCAAAAGAGCCTCAGATCAACAGAATTACATCTTCACATAGCCGTCCATAAACTAACTTTATGATAAATACGTCTTCGAGTACAATTATTTACGGTAATCACGGCCCAAATAAAAACCACGGAAAATGCTTAATTTCGTTCCGACTAGTAGTTTTTCCAATTCCACGTGAATAATAACCCCAATTGCGAAATGCATTTTACATAAGAGCAAACAAACGCGCTTAATCCTTATACATCCTCGGCAAGAACTACGCATCCATTTAAAGTAAAACCCACGAACCGAAAAACGTCGTCAAAAAAAAGAGAAAAAGAAAACACGACCGCAGGTAATTCGTACGTTCACCCTGGGCTCAGAGAGAGAGAGAGAGAGAGAGAGAGAGAGAGAGAGAGAGAGAGAAGTAAACTCGGAAGACGATCGCGCGCATGTACACCCACGCGCCTCTCGTGCGCGCCTGCATCGGGATCTCGGTCAGCTCTCGCGCGGGGCGCTCGGGGAGAAAGAGAGAAAGTCTCTGCAATGCGTTCTCACGGCCGCCTCGCAATTATTAACGAGCCGGCTCTCGCCTCGCGCGGAGGGATTTTATATGTATATATATCTGCGTATACATATTCTATCGGCATTAAAAATCGGCGCGGCCGCCGAAAAGCTAGACTAATTGCTGGCGCGGCCGATGCGTGTTATGCAAATCCGCGAATTCCGCGGCTTTACGGCGTGGCTCGTGGCGGCCTTTTTAAGGAGAAGCCTTTTCGGCCGCGGCGGGGATTGCTAAAGTGCGAGTTGGGATACGGGAGCTGCTGGGAAAAAAAATTCGGTTTATCGGCGGGAGGCTAATTTGCAGGTAGTTTTGGGTGGCGCTGCCGGGAGTTTGATTTAATTGTACGGTTCATTCTTTATTTTGCCGAGTGTAACTTTCCTTTTTTTTGCCGCGCTTCGGCTTCTGCGAGCTGGAAAATTTATTTTCGTCTTGCATTTTCTCGGTGGCTTTTTGGCGCAAAGTGAAATCGTCCGCGAAAGACAAACGATTTCGAAAAGCGTAGCATCGTCTAAGTTGCATTTTATACATCCTTGAATTTTGGCAATAATCTTGAACGAACCTTGAATTACATAACTTAATAACTCCAGTGTAAGTTTCTTCTTCAAAAGTATCCACCTGCTTATCTTTAATAAACGCAATTTTTACTATTATAACGCGTACTTTGGCTACAATGATTGACACGTCAAGATTACACGCGGAAGGCCAAATTGTGAGTTCATTTACCGAAATTTGCGGTCCAACCACTGACCCAAGCAGAATGATTCTCTCCTCGCAAGGCGCGATTCGAAATTGCAACATCAATCCCGCGCCATTAAACCGTCGAGTTATTTAAACCGGTAGGCGTTTTTGCCTTTATTAGCTCCGACTCCGCGTGTAATCGTTTTCGTAACGCCGCGCTCGGGTCAGAGAGAAGTATTCGACTTTGCATATCGGGCCCAATCGCTTCACACCTGTCACTTACTCGTCCATTGGCGCGTCAATCACTCGGGCAGAGTTCAGGACAGGTACGCGGCTTTCTTTCGTCGGGCTTCATGCTGCCCCGGCGTCGATGATTAATAGCCGCCTCTCGGCGTATCGGAGCACTACGCGAACGCGCCAGAGTCGATCTGCCGCATTGTGGGCCGTCGCGCGCGAATCGTCTGGGCGCGCATTGGGTACAGCCAGAGAAAAGTCCCGCGCGCCCGCGAATTACGTTAAGAAAACGCCGCGGAAAAAAGTGGACGCGTCATTCGATATCCTCGGCGTAACCGTTCGAGTATCAATTTTTCCATGCTTCGGAGATGATTTTACTGGTTTCCACGAGCGAGAAGAGAGCATTTTGCCTCGAACGACATTGCCTCATTGCTTATTGTTGTTCTTTTTATTTTCTTTTTTTACTTTTGCACCTTCTGTGCACAGTTGCTTCTTTGTTCTCCTGACATATTAACACAGATTGCTTTTAATGGCGACAATTACGAGGGCTCAGAGCGATCCCAATTATAACGCAATTGTTATTCAATATTATGAGTTTCTTATTGCGCTTCTATTTTTAATTGCAAGTGTTATGAGTAAAAGATGAGGTTACTTGGCCATTATTGCATTATGCTTCTCTTACGAGTCTTAGTCATTTAAACTCGAGACATTGACCATATTAGATTATAAATGTAAGTAGGCTCAAGACGACATGTTATTGAACTTAAAGAAAAATCAATTATCACACGCTTGCGTTAATACCTCCTTCAAGTACAGCGACATTTTATCTAATTTAAACGCTGCGAAAACGATCGCCGCGAAGGCCCTCGAGATATAAACAGTTAAAATTCCCACCCTCTAAATCAGTCCTAGCCGTTAAATTAAAATTTATAATGCATCATTCATTCGGCTCGGCAGTTAAAATCTCATTACCTCCAGAATCCGCGGATTTTATTACAGCTCGGCGCGTCTCTCGGCAACGCTCCACCTCCATAATTCGCGAGCCCTTAAAACCGTGAAAGAACACCTCTCTCTCTCTCTCTCTCTCTCTCTCGCGCGCAGCCTCTCTCGGCGGCGGCGGCGACTGGCAATTTACACATCAAGCACGATTTTGATTTAAAATCCGCGCGCGGCGCGACTCCCCGGCCGCCTTCCATAAATTACCAAATTGCCGGATCCTCCCTTGATAAGCATCGCGAAGGGCTCGGTAATTACAGGATCGACTCTCCCGCGCGTGCGTGCACGTAAATTACGGCCGGGGCGAGTGTGCCCTCCCCTCCCTTGCGCGCGCGAGCCTTTGTCTACGAGCGCTTAGAAGGATTCACGTCACGTCTGCGGCGCGCGCGCGCATCTCCGTGAAGATTATACGTCTTTGATTTTTCTAGCCAAGGCCTCTCGTTCTCTCTCCGCGCACTGTCGCGCACTCGCCCTCGTGCGTGCGTAAAAGAATTTTTTGCCCCTCTCGCCGCCGCTTCTTCCTCTTCTTGTTTTTCGGCTGCTTTTTGCAGGAGCATTAGGCCGGATCGGTGTGCTCGGCAGATGATTCGATCGGGATCCGCGTCCGACGGTTGTTCCCCGAGCTCTCCTCGGCGTGAGTCATCGACGGCAAGGAAATACGTGTTTCTGTCTGCGAGAGGAGGTCTTTTTTTTCTCTCTCTCTCTCTCTTTATTGGATAAGAGCTCGAGGTTTCGTTGTCGGGTGCAATTCATCGGGTCTATTAAGTGATTTTCCGATTTTTTTTCTCCTGCATTGTGTGTATACGAGCGCTTATGCAAATTGACGGAGAGCCGAGGATGTCGGCTGAAATTAAATGCTTTTTTGCCGGGCTGTAATTGCCATATTTAAATAACAATGAGATGTTAGAACACGCGGCTTACCATATTGATATTAGACGTTAGTAGGTGTTACGAATATGCTTAAGAGTCCTTATTGAATCTAAGTGGCATCTCGAACACTTATTGTTGCAGGTTTTTTTTTATAAATCGACCTTTTATGCATTCAAGTTATTCAAGGCTGGGTGGTTTTGAGAAGAAAAATTGAAGTTTGCATTTTAGATTTAAGAGATTCGCTAAAAAATTGAGAGCGTTTTAATCGCTGCTTCATAAATGCATTAAACATTCTCGTAAATTATTAATATACGAAGGCCTCCAGGTTATTAAAGTTCAGCAGGCGATTTTTTGCAGGCATCTTTAAGCTGCATCATAAAGTAAAAATGTCTAGCGTCAATAAATTCATCAATCACGGCTTTATATATAGGAATATGTCAAAATAAAATTATTAAAAGTACTTTAATTAAAGAAGCGCGGCAAAGGATCCGTTTAAGCTGTTAACGTTTTTCAGCTGCATTATTCCTCTGTTTATTAAACTAATGGAGAAATTCCCTTTAAAATGTCAAATTAGCATACAAGTGCGTGTAAACTTCAAGGTTTTCTTTGAGGTTATCGACTCGACTCCTCTCCTTTAACTGACAAACAGTCGCGAAGTAATTTACTGCAGATATTTCAGAAATTTATTTTAAATAAAGAGGATAACCAACACCGCGACAATGTCCTTACCCGCCGTAAAAACAATTGCTCGGCGCAGCTTTCGCGTTAATAATCCGCGGCCGTAGATCATAGAAAGAATAATTTCAAGACAACAGTCGCGCTCGCGCTCACGATTAATAGTACCGTTTAGGCAATTTTTTTCCACTTACTTAAGCGCTTTATGCAAGTCGGCCCGAGATTTCATATAAGAAAATGAAGAAACTCCTTCACCTTGCCGCGGTAATTTGAATCCTCGAAATGATAACTAAACCGCGACTCGCGTACTTTGTCACTCGGTTCACGTCCGAGCCTCCTCTTTTCTGCCCGTTTACTTGCTCGGCACGCAGCTCTTTTTCCTTCGTCATCTTCTCCCTCTTGCTCCTCCGCTCGCGCTTTATTTCTGTACCGGGCAACTCGTTGCAAAACTAGAATTGTATGCTAATGAGCCTCGCGGTATATTTTTCATTGTCTATTTGGGTTAAAATATGAGTCGGAAAGAAGTTCAAGGTCGGAGCGCGGCAGCGGGAGCCGCGCGCGCGAGTACAGGACGCGCGCGCCCGTTAAAAGTCCGCTTCTGCGAAATTTTTCTCGAGACGCGGGAGAAAATAGGAGTTTAAAAAGCCGCGGCGATCCTTGAGGAGTGCGCTCGGGCTAAAAATAAATATAAATCTCGTTTGAAGTTGAGCCGCGCTCGCGGGATGGGCTTTGACTCACGCAGGAAATTTCGTAATGTTTACTGGTTTTTAATTCGATGCGAACATTCGCATTTGCGGATAACGAGGCCGCTTTAGCACGGCGCTAAAAAAGCTATTACTTTGACTCTGCGACTCCGTTTCGAAGTGCGATTCGTGGAAGCGGGAATCTCTCGGGGAAACGGGAGAGAATATTATGAATTGTATTCTCAAATGGTTGCTTGGGAGATTAATAACCGGCACACTTTTTTAATGAAAGAAGGAAACTTTCCTTCTTAAGTCTGTACCCTGGAGAGAATATTATGATTTGTATTCTCAAATAGTTGGTGAGATTAATAACCGGCACACTTTTTTAATGAAAGAAGGAAATTTTCCTTCTTAAATCTATACCCGAATGCAAATAAAGCCAATCCATTGTTTTATGAAAATTGATCACTGACATTAAAGCAAACGATCGATTCAGCCCGCGAAATGAGATATTTAAAGTCTTAAAAAATTGCGTGACTCGCAATATTTGGATATTTCGCTTTCATTTATGATTTCCCAACGATTCCACAATAAAACATTGCCATTTAAGAGAAAAAAGTGAATTTCCCGCAAACAATGAGTTTTCGTTTGCAACACCTGCATTTATCCCAAAAATTCCCACAATTTTTCCACACTTACTCAGCGCAGCAGTCCGAATTGCACCACGAGAGCAGCATTACAGAAGCATCGAATAAAGCACAATTAGACGAGGAGCCCCAGAAAAGCAGCAGCGGCAGTTAATCAGTCAAGCCCAGTTCCTCGTAGCGCCTAACAAGATCCGAGCCCTGCCAATTCGAAACGGAGAAAAAAGGGCCCGGGCCCCCATTGATAAGCCCTTCGCTCTCGTCCTTTAACGAGCGCCGCTGTACGCTAATTGGTCGTCGAGCTTACCTCCCGCTGACCCGGGACAGTCGCGGGTAAGTAATGAAGATGCACGGACCCGATGCCGCCGCGGCGCTCTTCCTCGAACGGCGCGGCGATTAGCCTGCGGCGGGGGCCGATTTTCCCGCGACGCGAGCCTCGCAGAAGAAAGTCCGTACTTACTTTCGCCCCGTCATTTTTGCCCCGATCCTATCGCGATTGTATATATGCGGCCCGGCGGCGCTGCGCCTTTTTCTTCCCCGGGACGGTTATTGAAAGTAGACCGGGGATACGGCTTTACGTAATGAGACGTTGCCTCCTCGAACGACGCCGCCGCCGCCGATGTGCTTTCGTGCTTTCGTCGCTCGTTCCGGGGCTTTTTCCAGAGGCGGAGATTGGCGCGGCGGGAGGGAGTTTGATGGAGGATAATGGGGGGGCAGGTAATCGGGATCGACCTACAAATTATGAGCAGGAGGTGGAAGATTTTTGTTGGGAAAGGGGCCCTTTTCTTTTTCGGTGCTATCGGGGAAAATTAGTTGCGTAATTGCTGATGGCTTTTATTTTTATAGCTGTGCTCTCGAGTACGAGATCGCTTTCGCAGAAAACTGCTTGGGCTCCGAATTATCAAGCTCGGTTTTTCAGATAATACGATGTAATATACCCTGCAACTACAAATTTATAGAGACGTTGCACTGCAAAAAGGGGCGCTAATTGCACGATGCTCCTCCGTTATTTTGCTTTACTTCGTATACGAACAATATAGAAAATTGACGTTAAACCTACAGCGCATCCACTTGGCTGGCACATTTTCCGAGCTCAAAACAGCCCGTAATGCGCGCATCTATAGGTGCAAAAACGAAATGGCCCCCAGAGTAACAATGCAGCGATTTATCTTTAGAATAATAAAATCTATGATTTACATCTAGCGCGGACACCGCGCCGTAAAGCAGCGCGGTCTCCAATTGCGTCGGCGCGCATTTAGCTCGCGCATGCGTACGAAAATTATCACCGAGGCATCTTCAAGCGGTCTCCGCGCGGAATGCCACTTATGCCTGCCCCGGACTCCGCCGCTTGACTTACAATTAGAGAATTCCGCGGAATATAATTTCCAGCTGTATATGAAAAAAAAATGAGAAAAACACGCGCGCGCGC
>JAWWEM010000010.1:9518516-9536854 GCA_035582935.1 Ormyrus thymus
TCGCACGCGCGGACGCACTAGCAAAATATAACGTGAATGATCGCGCAATATCCACAGCGGCTCTCTCTCTCTCTCTCGTATTTGAAAAACGAGTTTTCGCGCAGACGCGCGCGCACACGTGCATAAGGTAATTGCTTTAATGACCGCCTTCTTGCCTCGGCCGTGGCGGCGGCGGAGAGCGACACTCGCGCGCGCGGTTGCGCAGAGCCTCGGAGCTAGGCAGCGCGAGGCCGATTAATAACGTACTGAGGGAGCGGGAGAGCGTTTGGGAGATTAATTACCGGCGGCGGCGACGAATTCAACCGCGGCGGTAATTTTGTTGTTCGCCCCGACGACGACGAGGACGACGGCGAAGCGGCCTTTTTCCCCCTTTTTTTTCTCATCCGCGAATTGCGATAGGTCGGGATAAGGATTATTCAATTAGGTTTGGGCTTTGATTAATTAGCTCCGCGTGGGAATTCAATTTCTCGGGTAGGAATATAGTTTTTTGACGGGCCTTTCAATTAAAATTAAGTAGCTGGAAAATTTCATTCGAAATTGGTCATTTGCGGCGAGTCGACGGCTGGAAGAAAGGGTTTAACAAGTGTGTTATTATGTAAAATTTAGGAGTTTTAATAGTAATTATTCATAATCTGGTCTAGTGGATAAGTGAAAAATTATAGCTCTTTCTGGTCTTGTAATTTTCCGAGCTTTATACACTGTATAATACTTTTCGAAAAATACACCGATCGCAGCTGCTTTTAATAATATTTAATCTACATCAGATTCCTCTATAACAAATAATTGAAAAAATCAGCCGACGCGGAGCGCGAGTCGTGGGAAATTCCTGAAATTTTCGAGCGACCTCTCGGCGCCAAATTACAATTGCAAAGCGCCTTCAACTCCCAACGGATACTCCTGCAAAAGCCCGGCTCGCGCCCGATTAATTACCATGACGCATTATCGACACCCCGAGCACTCCACTCGTTAAGCTCTCTCGCCGCGCCGAGCCGTCAGCCTCGACACTCGCGGGCGGCAACCTTGAGCCGCGCGCACGTCGCGGCCTCCCCCAAAAGGACGGAATGAACCCGCGAAAAAAGAGTCGAGCCGGGGCGCCGCACCTCCGGCGGATCAAAAGCAAACACCAAGCGCTAATGGCTAATGGCGTCAATTAGGCCGTCGCGCAAAAAGCGCGCGCGGCTCTCTCTCTCTCTCGCCTTTTCCCAACAAAAGCTCTCCGCGGCCTTGGCGCTGACGACAGGAAGTCATTACCGTATGCAGATTCGCGCGGAAAAAGGAGCAGCGCCGGGACCGGCGGCGGGGGGGAAACGCCGCCGCGCGCAGAAAAGCCAAGTAATTTGCCCCGCTGCACCGCTGCTGCGCTCGCTTAGCCGCGCGGCGAGTATACGTGTATGCATGTGGCTCGGCTGCAGCTGTGACCGGTCGATGAGCCCTACACACAAGCGGACGAGGAGACTTCTGGTCGCACTTGGCTCTCCCTCTCTCTCTCTCTCTCTAAGCATTCTCCGCATTTTTCTAAGGCCGGTAATTTTGACGGGGGGGTTTTTCTTTTCTGCCTCGAAGAGGCTGGGGGGAGAGTTTTGCTTAGGAATTTATGCCCGCGCTAAAAAGGATTTTTAAATAAAGTTGGTAAAGAGTTTTTAAGAGGAGGCAAAAAGGTCACTGCACTGGTTCTGACACCTGCGCGGAAGCGAGCAGCTTATTTTAATAATGTAAAGAATCTTTTTTGCTTCACAAAAGCCTTCAGCAATTTTAAGAACTCGCGTCGTGCTTAATGAATAATTCAATGAAAAAATTAAGCGTTTTAAAGTTTTAAATGAATGTAGATTCACCCGATAAATTTCACTGGTAATTCGATTCGAGCACGAAAGTAATTGTCAAGAGCTTGACAAAAATACGAAACATTTCAACGTTTTCAGGATAGCCTTATAATCCATGCTCGCCCTGTAATAGGAATCTCAACGACACGACCGTCTAGTTATTGCATTTCCAAAACTGCTCAAACAATCAAAGCGGAGAGGCAGAATCCTCTAAAAATCCCGAGCTATGCATGCGCTCCGCTCTCTCTCTCCCTCTCTCCCCGTGCACTTTGCCCTCTCGCATGAATTACCTCGACGGTAAAAAAAAAAAACAGACGGCGAGTAGCGCAGCAGCAGCAGCAGCAGCCTCTTCTAATGGAATAAACCCGCGCGTAGGCGCTCGGCGAAAAGCGCGCCTTTTCCTCTATATAAACCGGCGTAAAATGCTTTCGCTGTTCGAAAAAGGAAAACGCGGGGGAGAGCCGCGCAATGCACAGAGGAGGGCGCGTAAAAGGCGCGAGGCGTACTTTACAAACAGATAAAAGGAGACGGTGGCGGGGGGGGGGAAGGAGGATTTTGTCGGGACACCTAAGTAGCGAAGATGCAATATACGACGACGAGCGAACGGCGCGGCTGATAAAACCATCGGAGGAGCCGCGCCGGGAGATCCATCGATTGGGGGAGGCGCTGGAAGTGCCCATTAGAGATCGATAAATGCCGCGGTGTTTGTTTCTTGCGCTCGAGTGAATTTTAGATCGGGCCTGTCTTCTAGTTCACCCGCAGCGCGCAAAAGGAGGCCCCGCGCGGAGTTCTAATTTCGAGTTCGCTCAATAGAATTGATTCCACCGGATACCCGAACGCTGAATGTTATCTTTATTTGCGTTGAGAGCCTTTTTAGAAGCCTCGCAGCGCGCGATTTAGATTGTGAGCAGGCAATGGAAAAGAGTTGAAATTTTAATCTGAAATTAAACATCTTCGCCGCGGCGATTTTTTTCATACGCCCCGAACAAAGAATCGGGCAGTTTGATCTCGCGAATTATTGACTTATTAAGCCACTCGCGCGTAAAAGAAGCCTTCGAACGGAAAAGCGCCCGGCTCCGACACAGTCGATATCCCTCCATCCGCTCCTTATCGGCAGCCTGAAAATCCTTCCCCGCGAGTCGGCAGGCGCAGTAATAATTGGGAAAACCAGCTGGATCCCATCCCGCCCGCGAGCCAGCACGTGCGAGAGCTGTTACGTGCGATTACACGTACGAGCGGCGGCGGCTGCGGCGGCAGGCCGAGAGGAAAAAAGGCATTATTCGCTATCTGTCGGGGAAAAGAGCCTTCGGCTCTCCGCGAGGCATTATTCTCCGTTTCTCGCGTATAGCTGATAGATAGTCGATGGGACAATGAGATATGAAAATGCAGGAACGCTACCGCAATGTGGCCGAAGATTGAAATCGTGCCCGTTCGGTTCTCTCGCCGCCGAGGCGGACGGGGGGGGGGGGAAATGAGATAGCGATATTTATTGAGGCGACCCCCGTACGTTTTCCTTCTTTCTCATGGCTGCGGAGCCGATATGCAGCGGGCGAAACGCGCGCGACGGGTAATAATGCGAGAAAGGCGGCCGGCTTATTAACTCGCCCGCAGCTTGGGAATGATGGACTGAGATATTGCGAGATATTCAGGCAAGGACGCGACGATCGGGAAATGGCTGAGGGAGTCGATGATTAAATAATAATTGAACCGTCGGCGGCGGCTGATTGCGGCCGATTCTGAGTCAGCGACGCCGATGGAAACAAACGCCAGCAGGTTGACGACGTGAATATTCAGTGCTGGAGATAAGAATATTACGGTTAGTGGGTGTATAGAAAATTCTGCTGGAATTAAGTCGTGGATATCATCGAGCGTTACGCGCTTTATTCGTTTCTATCGAAATTGAGGAAACGCGGAGCTCGTCGAAAATATCTCGTATGTATAAGTTAGGGGCAATTTACAGCGTTATTATGAATTGATTGGAAAAGCAGGAAATAAAGATTCTTGTTTCTAGAAATTGATCATCCATTCTTAACGACGAAGAAAGACCATTGAGTCTTAACGCAGGTAAAAATCGCGAGAAACTATTTGCGGATCTTCCGCGCGGAGTTAGCCTCTGCCGCGCTATTAGAAAAAGGAACGCAAAAAGCGGCATAAAGTTATTATGATTGCGCCGATCTCAAAGCGGGTATCGAATTATCAAGTAAAACCTTATGCACAATAGTGAAAGTCGAGCGATAAACAAAATGACTTGCAACAGAAGTATTAGTTTTGTAATTGCGCTGCGAGAAAGAACGGTTTACCTTGTACTGATGATATTGTTGACCAATTAAATGAACACTTTTATTAGAAGGCATTGCGCTGATAAAGTTGATACGGAGATATTTCGAAAGTTTAGCGCGTGAATTAAATTACGTAGAAAGTAATCTCCCTAACAAAATCTAGAATGAAGCAATTAAGTGACTAATGGCAATTAATTGTGATCGCACTAAAACTTGCTCTCCGATGGGAGAGTTTTGTGCGCGGGAATGCGTTCCGCCGACCAATTAGGAATGCTCATTTTTTCGTTCTGCCAACTCGCTTCGAGTGCGGACCGTCTTCGAGTATGAGGTATAATCCCTCGCGTTAAAAGTGGGAAATTAATAAAAATTAATATTGTTGTGCAATTTGAAATCTCTATTCATCTTTATATGAAAATTATATGCCGAGTTTATGGGTTTATTAAATTTTACATTATTAAGCATCGTGAATAGCGTTCTCGTAATTTCGCCTGGATATTTTTGCAAGCGCAGCTTTGAGATTCAAGTAACTTCGTAGTGCGTTACCTTTTAATTTTAAAGAATTCATCTTGTTTAAGTATTATTTCTCTTTGCCAGCTTGCGCAATTTACATCAATGTAATACATTTTGTTTATCTTAACAAATTTATGCAAAAATTTGTTTATATAACTATTGTGAACTAAACTCTCGCATATAAATTCGTTATGTTAGATGTAGGCTGAAGTATCACTTGATAGAAAGAGAATTGCACTCAACTCTATAATAAATTACGTATCAATACAATTTCACTGAATTCCTTAAGGAACTCTAAAATGCTAAAAATTTCTCGTGCCATTTAAATGCAGAAAATGTTTCTTAATGCACGTTATGTAACCACGCATCGAACGATTCACACTTACACGCGCATTCCGATCATTAAGTGCGCCAATGATCATTGGCTCCGTTCTTTAAACGGAACTAATTTTTACAATAACAGACGCGAGCAGATAGAAAAACTCATTTCCTGCGGGTTTCTCCGAAGCCATTATTTTTTGATTGACAGGGTTCGATATAAAATGCTTTAATACCAAATAAAGTAAAAGACTTTAGCGGTTTCTCTCTATTCACCAGATGTTAACGACCTCAAGATTAAGTACGTGTCAGAAGCATCATAACTTGCTCTGTTAACTGATAATAGCGCCATTACCAATTTGACAGACGGGAAATAAAAAATAGTTTAAAAAAGTACAAAAAGAGCCCACTTGGCAATAATCTTCTTTATCGAAGAGTCACACTTCTGCGATTGATGAATTTTCGTGGGAATATTTTTAGCGTCGTAATAGTCATGCAGACGTGAGGTCATCCGCGGAGGAGCTTGTAAACACAAAGGTGAAAGTTACGCGATAAGCAAAGTGACTTGCACCAAAGCTATTAGTTCTGCATTTGTATATATATATTAAAAACGAATAATCTTCTACTGGGTGTATAATTTAAGCGCTGACCAATTAATCGGAACATCTCTCGGCGCGCAACATCTGATAAAATTGATACTCTTTCGTGCGTCGAGACCCTCGCCCGCGAAAAAGCAATCTTCATTGTCGGAAAGCGGGTAATAAACCGTCGCCGGCGCATCTCCGCGCGCAGCTTTCTCAAACGCTTTGACACGCGGCGATTAAAAGCCTTTTTCCAAAGCACCGCGGCAACAACGCAATCCGATCTCTCGCGCAGCACCGTTCAATCACCCGCGAATAAAAAAAAAAAGAATCCCCTCTAATCAGATAAACCGGCAACAAAGCGCATCGAGCGCCTCTCGTGAAATTACCGGGCGAAAGAGCTGCGGCTAAACCTCCACCTCCGTGAAATTTTCCACACCATCCCGCGCGCATCTCGGATTTTTCTCCCTCGCACACATCACGTCCAGCCCATGCAGGAAATCCTAAAGCGGGCTTGCGATGGGATATCGGGTTCTTCTCTCTCTCTCTCTCCCTCTCTCATTCTCGCACACACTCGTCAGCGCCGAGACGCGCAGGAAAAGGAGGTATTACGTCGGCCTGCGGGTCTATAACCTAGGCGCGCAACTACCACCGAAGGAGAGAGAGAGAGAGAGAGAGAGAGAGGGAGAGAGAGGGGCAGCGGAGCATGAAGGCGTATGTACCTGTACGTATACGCGCGGAGAGCCCGGAGACCTATCATCTTCTTCTGCCAGCTTGGCGCGGCTCGTGCACACCCCGGGGCTAGCCGATGAATGAAACATCTTCGCCGAGAGATGCCGGGGACCGGGGATATTCACGCCGCGGCAGCGGAGAACAAAGGTGCTGCAGCGGCAGCCGGGACTTTTGGGAAAGTTCCCGCGACGGAAGTCGGGAGGCTTTTGCTCGAGCTCTTTATTGGGGATTGCTCCGCCCGGGGGCAGTGTTTTTTCTTTTCTTTTTTTTTTAGAGATTTGCAATTTAAACTTTCTAACGTAAATCACGCGGATGTATGTTTGATTGCTCTTTTTCGAAGAACTCGAGATTTAGGGTGCCCGAAGAAATTGAAAGTTTCTAGCGATGGCTGTGGCGTGCTGTTTCTCATTTTCAATGTATAGGTAGAGGCTTTTGAGGCACCGTATAACAGAAAAATATTTACGCGCGCCGTTTTCATGAATATTTATCGTAAAATCCAAGGGCAGCGCGGGCAGAATAAAGGCTTCATTGAATATTTTTTTCAATAAGGAATACACGTTCTGCTAAGTCATAAAAGCGCAGGAAGCTCTCTCGGGAGAAGAAGCCGCGAAGGCCCGAGAGAGCCCCAGTTTCCTTCCCCGAAGCGCGTCTTCCTTTCCCATCCCGCCTCTCTCTCTCTCTCTCTCTCTCTCTCCCGTAATGGCGAAATTTTCACTTTTAATGTCGTTTCCCCCGGGGCCTTCGGGGCAGCGAGAAAACGTCTCCTCGTCGGCGGCGGCGGCGGCGGCAGTCGCTCTCGGCGCGCAATTACAGATGGCTATTTCTCGGACTCGAGCGAGATTCCTCGCTCCTCTCTAGCAAGAAGCAGCGAGTATGTGCGCAAGTAGCCGAGTCCCGGCATGTGCTCTCTCTCTCTCTCTCTCTTGCCGCGAGTATTTCTCCGTTCATTCCCCTCTCTCTTCTTTTCTCTCTGCGCTTCCTTTTTCTCCCGCGCGCGGGCTCTCTCTCCTCGCCGCCGCCGCGCTTCTGCCGCCACTGCTGCCGCCGCTGCACACGTTTTTCCCCCAACGGGGGAAGCCGCCTCTAAATCAAGCCTCGACGTTTCCCCTTGCGCTACGTCACGCGTGCGAGGAATCCGCAGCCGCGCCGCGAGCGGCCGCTTCCGCCGCTGAGTAGTTCTTCGTCTTCTTCATTTCGCGCCGAGGAGAGAGAGAGAGAGAGAGAGAGAAAGAGAGAGAGAGAGACCTTTTAGGATTGAAGGCGAGAGCGACGCGATCAATTAGTTCTACGGGTGTAAGGGATGCCGAGTCCGGTGAGGATTCTCGCTTTATATGGACATTGCGAGCGAGAGCTTTTTAGGTGTTGTTACTCCGCTCGCTCGGCGATCGGGCCTTTTTTCAGAGGGTGGAATTCCCCCCCTTTTTGCGCGAGGCCTTCTTGGGAATCGTAGGCCGGGAGAGGAAGCCGTTTGTTTGCTTTGCGAAATTTGTAAGCGTTAAGATTGCCGCTTACCAATTAATTTTAACAAGCATCGCTATTTACTATATTTTACTTGCCGGTAATAAGTCTACTCGGGGACTGAAAATAAACTTTAAATATTTGTAATACTGTATCAAAAGGACTTGTAAATTATAATCATCTCCATTTTTTTCTGCTCGTTTCAGGTTAGTTACTGAACCACTCGGCGTTTCAACAAACCTGCCCGTTTCGCCACGTGAGTTAATAACGCTATTTACGTAATAAACAAAATCGTAACCGCTTCAATTTTTCCAAATCAAGCGAAAATTATATTCCGAAAAACCGTTATAAAACTCCATTACTATTTATGAGCGCGTAGTTTTTTTTCCCGCCAGACGCGAAAGTGACGCTGCTCTTTCCGCTCCCTCGAAAAATCCCGGCCGATTCGCCTGAAACGCGAGTCTACGAATTCGCCCTGTAAATCTTCATAAATTCCCTGCTTTATACTCGCGGTCGCGCTCCGCCGCGCGGTTTATGGCAGCGCTACAAAACAATCAAGCTCGCGAGTCGGTGAGGATTTCACACGCGTTACTGTCAAAGAAAGCGCGTTTTAGTGCTGGGATATACATACGTTCCTGCGTCGCTGCTTAGCGCAGAAGTGTAAATTAGAGCCCGGGAGAGCCCGGAGAGCGCACGACCACAGCAGGCCGA
Organism: Ormyrus thymus; assembly: GCA_035582935.1. Lineage (NCBI taxonomy): Eukaryota > Metazoa > Arthropoda > Insecta > Hymenoptera > Ormyridae > Ormyrus > Ormyrus thymus. The sequence goes on from JAWWEM010000010.1 coordinate 9,526,926, forward strand.
CGGCGCGCCGCGTCACGAGGCGTCCGCGGAGTTGCAGGTGATTCGAGGCGTTTTCATAAATTTACTAAATTTTATTGCCCCTGATGAAAACTCGGCTGGAGAAATGGGGATAAACTGCAGTTACGCAAGGAGCCGCGGTCCGCGCGAGACGTAATATATACCGCGCTGCGAAATCGTCGGAGCGAAAAAGTTCCTTATTATTTACAGGCGAAAAAGGCTCGATGCGTATCTCTGTTTATTTACCGGACAGCTGCGATTCTCGAGACGCGCTTCGCCGCGGCGCTCTTATCTCGCGGCGACAAACGTTTTCCAATTACGCCTCTCCGGGCGGCTTCCTTACACAACAATTATCCAACGGCATTAGAGTCCTCCCCAGCAGCTTCCAGGAAAAGCCGAGCTAATTACACGGCGATTTCTATGCGACGCGCTCGTCCTTATCGCGTCCGATAACGAATGACGCAACCCGCGCGGCTCGCGTCCCTTTTGGCCATGCAAATCGCGGAAAGTCGCCATTAGCGGCTCGGAATTTCCTCCGTCTTACTCGTCCCCTGCAACAATGCCTAGAAGCCGGAGCTCTCCTCCGGTTGCGCAACTCTTATGCAGCCTCTCTCTCTCCCTTCGTACGTTCACCTCTCTCTCTCTCTCTCTGGCGCATGCGTACGGAGGAGCGCGAGCAGGAGGAGAAAATCGGCAGGTGATCGTCCGATCCAATTTACGAGCCGCGGCCCATTGTGGAGGCATTCCGCGGCAGGTGGACTGCCGTAAATCTCCCCGCGTTTATGTATGTCGACGCGCGCGGCGCGCTCAGCTTCCTGGAAGTCCATTAGTTCCTGCCTGACCGAAAGAAGAGGAGTAAGAGGCTTATCTAAGCGCGGACGATTTTCATTAGATCCACCTGCTCGTCCGGCTCGTTACTTGCCAGCGCAGCCCGAGGATGCTATCGCGCGAGTGCGGCTTCAATGGCCGGGGGGGGGGGGGGGGAGCCCCCCCCCCCCCCCCCCCCCCCCCCGCCGCGCTTTTGAAAATCGATAACTTCCTAAGGCCGCTCGACGGCGATTCGATTGAGTTTATCGGCTGGAATGAGGCACGAGAGGGTGTTCCTTTAGTACCGGAAGTCCGCGCTATTCAATTTCGCGGGCTTTTTTCGCTCGGATTAGACGCGCGGGAATGTTTATTTATCTGGACGGGTTTCCTTTTCGGTTGATTTCGTAAATTATGCGGCACTTTTATATCTTCTAATATGAAAAATGTATGACACGCGCGTGCACTGGTCCCGCCACTCGGGGCTTTTTCTACCTGTTGCGCAACAGCGCATTCCTTCGGAAATAAATTGCTTTTATTATGCAAAATTGATTTGTACATTAATTTTACCAGCTTCGCGGACGATTTGACATTGTCAAATTAACTCTGAATACAAAAAGAAAGTCCCAGGTCACGATGATGCCTTCTTTTCGATATTATCTAATAGAAACAAGTCGAGCAGTTTCATTTATCGCTGAGGTGAACGTGCATTTATTGAGCTTGATGCTCGACAATCAAGTTCAAGTTTAAAAACCATCACTCCGATACTTCGACTTGAGCTCTGTTTCGAAAGACAGTTACTAGCCGGACGTATAACGCTTACCGATCGACCCAATATACCCACGAACTTTGTAGGCTACCAGGTTACAGTATGATATAAGCGGCACATAATCAAATTCGCTGAAACCTGGAATTGATATAATTTTGAACTGAACCAATACAGCACACGTATATAACTAATCCGTCAGAACGCACGAGATCCACATAACTTAAAATCATTGCGCAATTCAGCAGCAGCCAACGTAACGTTACCCAAAGCGTCTCTTACGTCCAGATTTTACATCACTTGCGCGTAACGCAACGCGCGTAATTACAATACAATAATTCGCGACCCGTTCCTTGCGCAAATTACGAATAATCCTGCCCGCCCGGGACCAATCGCCGGCAATGTCAGCGGCCGCGTGGGTGGGAAGGCGCATGCGCCAGCCCGCGGTTCCGGTAACGGAGAGGCGAGAAAGTGTCAGTACACTTTGCGTCGCGATCTCGACTCCCGCGCAAGAACCGACATCGCGTCCGGCGGACGCGGTACAGCGTGGATTGTCGCGTCGCGAAAAAGTCTCCGGCTGGCATTCCGATTGTTCCTGGGCGCGAGTGAGTTCTCGGACCGCGCGATGAAGAGAGTACCGCCTCTGTTTTGGTTCAAAGGTGAGTGAAACGAGCGGGCAGGTGAGCGTTGATGAAAAAAATTTATTTTTAACCATTGAGATGGAATGGTAATAAAGAGATCGTTCCTTTTACAAATAACTCACGACGCAGTACAGTATGATTAATCTTTCCATTATTGTGCAAGCAAGGACTTGATATTCCCTCCGCCTTCGAAAAAAGCCTCATTGAAAGGCTGCTCAAAAACGTGTCCACCTCAGCTTAAAGCCGGCGTCTCCATGTAGCACTAAATCAAGCTCCCACATGCCAGCGCAAGGCAGCTCTTCCACTGCACAAAGGTGCTTTTTGCCGCATCAGCGAAACAAGCCTCCGCTCCCCCAAATCTCCGCGTCCCACGCATTTCCCCCGCAGCGGCGACGGCGGCAGCAGCCGCAACTCGAGCAGGCGGCGATAAGCGCCTACATCCCCAGGCCGGCGCGTGTACATGCGCACAAAGCCGCGGCGGCAATGCATTAGCCCGCGGACAGGTACACGTGTAAAAGGACGGCCGCGCCATTGTGACATCGCGCGCGCCTTATTTTTCGCTCGTGCGCAAGCGCACAGGTGGCTGCGCGGGGCGCGTCGCTTCCTCGTTTCGTCAGAGCTCCGCGGCGCGGCGAGGATGAGGTCTTCTTTGTGCGGATTTTACGCCGCGCTCGTAAGGATTTTTTTACGGCCGGGGAGATGTAAGGAGGTGGAGAGGCGCTGCCGGCTTGCTTTCCCGGCGCAGGGCTCATGAGGAAGTCGGCGCTCTGAGGTAATGCGGAAAGTTTCGAGCTGCCGTTCTTTGAGATTTTGAATTTATCGCGCCGCCGCCGAGGATTGAGGTATCGGCGCGGGGAAGTCTTGTTTTTCGCCCGTATTTCGACGCGAAGCCGTGTGTGCGTCATTTGAATTCTGGATTTTCTCGAGGCAATGTTTGCGCTGCGCTTCGCGGAGAAATTCTGGCGGTGGCTTCGAGCCTAAAAAGTACGTTTAATCATGCGCGGGTTTTTTCCCCCCCGAACAAAAACTGAAAACATTGTGGATTTAAATAAACGCCAGCAGTGGGCCTTTGTAAAAAAAAAAAGTAATTTAACTTTTTTATAATTCGCGTTTAAATCGTCATAAATTAAATAAAAAGTCCCGTTGAAGTTAGAAAAAAAATTGAAGAATCACTCGCCTCGAGCCAAATCCTTCATATTCTTAGAAGCAGCATCATTATTTGGAACAATAGCATTTTTTGCCTCTCGATCGCTTATTCTTTTTAATTAACGTATTAAGCCGAAATTATGTAATAAAATTGCTTACTTCTTTATTTATTAACGCGATTGCTCAAGTTTCAATTAGAATTTCCGATCGATAAGCCGCAATAAAATATTTTACAAACCCCCGTCCGCTCGCCAGCTCCATAAATTCCGTCCCATAAACCCTCGAATCTATCCCAAGTTTCATCTCGCGCCCGCGAAGCCTAACGGGACCCAATAATAACTCCCGACTTTCTTTATTTTAATTAAACTCCCACCAGATCCCGCGAATTCCGCTATCCGGCTCTCGGTCTCGCTCCGGTTGCGCATCATCGAGTGTCCCCTCGCCTCTCGTCTCCGCTCCTCCCGCAGGTGGAGGCCGCGCGGCTCTCGCGGGGCTGCGATCGAAATTTACGAGCGCCGCGCGCTATGACGAGATAATCCTCCCGAGGGGCGAGAATCGTCAGCGGGGGTTTTTGGCGCGGAAACTCGAGCGCCGCGAATACAATGGCCGCGAGAGGCGCGCTCTCTCGATGCTTATCGGCGGAGCGCTTTGGCTTTTCGTTTTGCTCTCTGGCGGTGTAGTATCGGGTTCTTTCTTCGAATTAGTCTGCTGAATTATTCATTTTTCGGAGTGGCACGTTACACCTTCGGGAGAGCCATTGTCTCGTTGTGCTTTTTTTTCTTTTTTTTGTTTGGAACAAATTTCGTTCGGGGAAAAGCGGCTGAAAAAACGATTTGCTGCATTTTAGTTGGTGAAACGGTTAGTCGTTTTGCGGAGAACGCGAAACTCTATGAATAAACTCTGCGCTTTTTGTGCCGCTGGCATTTTAACTTGTAATTGTAATTTTAATCGTTTAGATATTAATTTTAACGTCGACCGGATAAAAATGCTCGATTTTCTTCGTGGAATGTCGTACTTTCTCCCGCGGAATATATTATTACATTCCGCTACTAAGCGTGAAATTATACAATATAATCGTGTCCACAATGCCAAGCGGAAAGACAAACTGCGACGTTTAAAAAGGCGAACTTTTTATCGAATGCAGCTGATTTATACAGGATGTCGAAGAAAAAGTATTTAAAAGCACTTTAAATGCCCAGACGTCGCGCTTAATCTGCAGCTTGATATGTAAATTGGTGGTTAGAAATTTTTCAAGACAACTTTTCAAGCTGCATCCGAGTCGAGTTCCATCGCGCAAAGCATTCGACACCGAAGCCCACTCTCGTCACTGTACTTCCCCAAAGAAACACCGCCGTTTCCGTCAAATCAATTAATAACGCCACCAAATCCCATATCTCTCCTCGCTTTTTCCCCCCCATTGTGTGCATCGTGGGAGGAGGAGGTAGGATTTCGATGCGTGACGCGCAGCCTTGACCTTCCTCTCTCTCTCTCTCTCTCTCTCTCTCTCTCTCTCTCTCGGCATATACACACATCTGTGCTCTGGACCGCCGCCGCCAAGGTCGTCGACTCGAGCATCGATTACGTAGTCGCGCGCGCGCGAGAGAGAGAGAGAGAGAGATAGAGAGCGGGGAGATTCGTTTAATACGACGCTTTTCGTTCTCCGCTCCGTCCGCGCTCGTCGGACGGGATATTACGCGCGCGCGGGGGGATCGTTAAATTGATTGCGTTCGGGAGATGCGACCGGGAGATATTCGTGAATCTTTAATGGGGCCCCCGGCCGCCGAAGCTCGATTTCCGCGTTGATTTAGTCGAGCGGCCTCTTTTTTGCGCGAGCGCGCTTTTTTCCTTTTCCTCTTTCGCGGGAGGATGATGAGCTCGTTGTTTTCGAGGCGGCGATCGGGGAGCGACTCCGAGGTCTCCTCCCGTCGTGTATGAGCTCAGCTTGTTTTCGGCTTCGGCGGCTTTTGCGCAGCTTTCGAGCCTCTGTAAACACGCGCGCGATCCGCGCGGTGTTTAGTATTTTTCTCAAAATCAGGTTTGAGATTTAATTCTTTGTTATACGTCTGTAAACAAGCCGCTCGGAACGACGCCTGAATTTTTTTCACCCGCGCTTGCGCACAAAGCGGCCGTTTCTTCTTTTTTATTTTAACCGAGAAAACAACCGTTCTCCCAAGCCGCGCTTCCCGCAACGTCAAAGCAATCAACATCGCTTCCTCCATCGGATTTCCCTCGCGATCGACTCCCATACATCTGCGGCAGCAGCGGCGGCAGCGGCAGTAACGGCGGCAGCGATCCTCGTTCCCCCGCGCGTATCTCTTCTCTATCAAGCATTCGCGATTTTACGTCGTCCGCTCGGCGCACGATATTTTACGCGAAAAGCTATACAGCCGCGTCTTATCCCCCCGAGAGAGAGAGAGAGAGAGAGAAAACCGTCCGCGCGTAAACGCGCCTCTCGGCAGCGCTCGCTCGTCTCGTTTTACATTCGCGAGGAGTCAATGATCTTGATCGTGATCTCTCCCTCCGCGCTTCCCCCTCCCCCTTCCGTCGGAGAAAGAGGGAGAGAGAGAGAGGTTTACACATCCTCCTAGGAGCTTACCTACGAGTCGCTAATCCGAAACGCCGCCGATAGACGCGGGAGATTTGTTTTGCTTTGTTAACGTCCTCTCCGCCGTACGTCTCTAAGCTCGCGGGGACGATCGATCGATAAATTTCGCCGGAGGATCGTTAGGAGGGATGGCGAGGAGCCGCCGCCGCCGCCGCCGCTTTTTTCTTTTTTTTTTGTTTTACACGGAAGCCGGTTTCGGAGGACGTGGGCAAACTGGCGCGCGGAAATCCAGCTGTTCCGCGCCGAAAGGAAAGCGGTTCTCCGCCGCGGAGTTCGCGCGGCGGCGCTGCCGGGCGCGCGCTCGAGGCGGCGAGCGGAACCCGCGTCGTCCCTCGCGGCGGACGTCTTTATTGCGATTTCGCCCGGGGCTCCGCGGAGCGCAGGAAAAATTCAGTGCGTTATAACACAGCCGCCGGCTTCATCGTCCGCGGCCGTTGCTCTGGATCTGGGCACGGTGGCGATTCGAGATAAACGAATTCTTCGATTTTTTGCAGAAGCGGAAAATTGAGCAATCGTTCCTTTCGTAAAATTATTAGTCGCCGTAAACGCTTTTCTCGGCGTGCCGGGGGTAGGCTTTTGCTGATTTTACGCGCCGTGCGTCAAGCTTACGGTGTACTTGTCCGTTGCGTCGATTCAGGAAATTGATTCCCGCTTTATTGACACTTCCATGCACTTTGTTGGCCACGCCGCGCCTGTTTTTTCTCGCGAGAGACTCCGAAAAATGCCGCGAACGAGAAAGCGAGAAGTTGCCGAACCTACTCGCATCGTATTTTCAGGTTATCTCTATCTCCGAAGCTCGTGTTGTAGTCAAATGAATTTATTCGCCTTTCTTCATTCCCCATATGCGCGAGGCATGTAAGCTTTATTCTACTTTCGTTTGAATTATGAAATAGCACTCGGCGGGGCTCGTTTATTTCTATTTTAATTCCACTCGGCTGTGTAATTGTTAGGAACTATTTCAGAGCTACGTTTTCAAGCGAAATAATTGATTTTATCATGCCTCTCATTTAAATGCAGGTGTTTAAATATGAATGATGTCGCGTACTTAAGCCTTTATTGACTTCGTATAAAAGAATATAAGGAGCTATAAATCTCGAATATTACTTGTACGGATTCTTTTTATAGTTTTTAACGATGCACTTTGGACCGCGGGAGTTTCAGTTGCACGTACAAAGGTTAAACAAAATTTATGTAACGTACACGCCATAATTAAGAAACGAAGTATGTGCCGTTCAGGTCGCTTTGCTCCGTTTTGAATTTTTAAACGGCGCGCAGCTCCTCGCGAATGTTTTGATTTGACAACTGCGCCGAGTCGTAAATCACGAATTTTGAAAGTCACTTCTGTCGCCGGTAAACAAAAACGAGAAGGGGAAAGAAAAATCTTTTTCGAAATGCGATTGTCCGAAGAACGGCAGGCCGTTAAAAATGCGTTAAACCTTTAATCTATCGCTAGTCGCCTGAATTATGGAGCGTTCTTATTAACAACGTAATCTGCGCAACAAAGGAGCGCATACCAAAATCGTAATTAAATTTTATACTGCAATTTAATCGGGTAAAATATCGCTCCTTACCGGCGTCGGCTCGAAGGGACCTTCGAAATCCTTCGAGGAATAAATTGTCGCATGTAAATAGTCCATAAATCAATGCTCAAAAAGGAGCAACAAAAAAAAAAAAAAAAAACAGCTCCCAACGTTTTTCGCTCCGCCTAAAAAAGCCGAATATTCCGGGAATGTATTAATATCCCAACAGGGCCACCTCCGACTCTCCGTCCAGCGGAGGGGGCCGTTCATCAAAGCTCCCTCCGCTCTGGCCTCTCCTCGCGGGCATTCAGGAAAAAGGGCCGGCCGCGGAGAGTTTCTCGAGCATTTCGATGAGGGACGTGTCCGGGAAGCGCATTGTTCCCGCGCATTTGCATAAGGATTTAATGGATCCCGGGCCGCCCGAGAGTCCATTGTGCCGGGGAGAGAACTTATGTAATGGAGCCTCTCGGCCGCTCGGCCGATACCATCTTCGGGACACGTAACCGCAGAGCAGTGACTCTCCGATCGACGCATCGGCCGGAAATGATTTATGCCCCGGCCGGAGCGGCTTCTAATCGCGATAAACAATGGCCGAGAAGCGCGAGCGGCCGGCTTTTATCGGACGAAGGACGGGCTAATGAAAACGATATACGACGGGGGAAGGGGAGAGATAAGCTCCGCCGGTTCTTCGGCTTTTAGCCTTTTTCTCGGGACGTTCTCTTAAGGGTTAGGAAGATAGGAGACGCCCTAAGGAATTAATTTCATATTGTATGGGATGTGTCCGCCTGTCTGCCCTGCTAATGTGGGTTGGAGCTTGATTATCTCTTTTACGGGTTAATATTCCCGGCGGATCGAGGCTGGAAAAAAATTAATTGCAGCTTAGAGATTGATTTTTTTCAGGAAGATTGAGGAGGCAGATTTTATTCAACTAGTTGCATTATTTGAAAGATTAATTTATTTAAGGCTATCGATATATTAATAAGCTGGCTTCGGACAAAGCAAAGAAAATTCATCATTCTCAAAAGGAAAACAAGCCGGGAGAGATACATAAACTTCCATAATGACGTGTGATTTACAGCGAAGGTAACAATTACAGTTAATAAGCTTTAAAAATTCAGTAAACTCCGCAATGATTTTCCTCTTCATCGAAAAGCCAGCTTTAAACGCAATACGGCGCGCCGTTCGCCGGTCAAAGGCAAAGTGAGAGCTAGGCGGAAAGCCGTAAAGTCCGCTCCGTTTTCAATTACTTTTGCGCATTACCTCCTCCCGAACTTTCATCTTTCCAATTTGTTTTGCCCATCGAGAGCGAGCGCCTCTCCCCCCCCCCCCTCCCGCCCGTCCGACGTAACCGAGAAACGGCGGACTCCGTTCCAGGCGGCTACCCTAGGAAAATTTATACGATGCATTTTTGACTGATTTCTTTTCGCCGGGCAGGAATCGTAAGTCACGAAGAGATCTCTCGGAATCCGAAGGATTATTTATAGCCGCAGAGCGAGAATCATTTCTCGTAACACCTTTTTTCGCCTCGCGCTCGTGCCTCCTGTGCCCGGAGCCTCCGGCACGACTTTATCTCCCCCGCTTTTACAAATATAAAGCGCGGCCGCAATTCATGCCGGCGAATAATAGACCCGGGGTTTTTCGAGCGCTAATTGACGTACGATCTCCGACGGCTCGGCTGCAGTAAGAAGTGCGCCTGGAACCGGGAAGAGTCGCGTTGTTGCCGCGCGACGCGTCGCCGCCTGCGAGCAGCGCTGAGATTAAGGAACGCGACGCGGATTCCCAGGCGACGGATCGGCTCTTGACGTCTGCCTGCGTGAACTGAAGATGACGGAGCGACTTGAAAGTCGCGTGGCGTACTTCGCGGGGGATGTAGGAATGAGGTAATGTCGGGGTATTATGTGTGCCATTGCGGTAACTCGAGCGGGATTTTTCGAAAGAATTATCGAGTTCAGCGCCACCTGATAATTACGCCGCTCGATCGACGATACGTAAATAATCTGATAGCAAAAGAATAAGGCAAGTTGGTTTTGCTAATTTTCGACATTTACATACTTATGTAAAGCGTAAAGCAAAATTTTGACTTTATCTGAATCAAAATGGCGTTGCATAATTGTTGGGGAAATTATAGCTCGGGCTTGCTTGCATTATAATTTTCTCCGATGAAATTTCCTTTTATTATTGATATCTGTCGGTACGGCACGCGAACCTGATATTTTCAGCTGCAAATAAAAGTAAGCAAAATTACCACCTGCATAATTCAATTTATTCGGTTATAAATTTGTAAAGCCTATTTAGAATACTTTTATCGGCAGGCTAAAATATTGGGTGAAATTCGAACATGCTATATTCGAAGAATGCTGTATGTTTTTTACGACCCACGTAAAAATAATTTATATCATTTTTATCAAGATTTTATAATTTTATTTTTAAATTTTGTAAAATTTTGATTC
>JAWWEM010000010.1:9544359-9564912 GCA_035582935.1 Ormyrus thymus
GCGGCGGCGGCGGCGGCGGCTCGACGGAGCAGCAGCGCGCCAAGAAGATCGTCGCGATGCCGGCCTCGCTGTACAATCACTTCAGGCCGGTCGAGAGCAACATCCCCATCGAGGACATGTCCCAGTTCCTGTATTTCGGCCAGAAGCTCCGCGGAACCGGTAATTCTCCTCTCCCGGCGCGCGCTCCCTTTCCTTTTTCGAAAGTGCTTTTACTCTCTTTGCCCGCCTCGCGCCCGGACTTTCTATCCTGTGGGAGTGCATTGTCGGCTGCGAAAAGAAAAAAAAAACTTGTCGCGAGATGAGTCCTTTCTCTTTTTACGCGCTCGCTTTTTGTCCGGGCCGTTTTTGCGGGCAGTCGTCGTCGGAGGGATTCAGCCAATAATTTATGGATAATTATGTTGTACAAATTGAGGCGGCTTTAAATCATTATTAATGAGGGACGTATTATGTCATCGGTCGAGGCTGAGTTTTTGACTGCTCTGGGCGCAAAAAGTCAGGCTTGAGTAAATGTTTTTCTTCCCGGAATGGAGTTAACCGAAGTGAAACAGTCATTTTTCCCGACGCGCAATAAATCCGCTCGCTCTTTTAGTTATCAGGAAACGTTGCGTGTTGGCGCGGGTAATAATTTTCAGCATTGACGATAAGAAAAATATTGCGCGATGAGTTTTACGGACGTCGACACATTGTTTACGAGAAGAATCTAGAAGCCGACTCTTTGCTTAAAAACTATAAACTGCACAAATCAAAAGACTAATTTTTATCAGAAGTAATAAAATTCTCGTCCCATCAATTTACTTACCCGTCGTTAATCCCAACGAAATCCAAATCAAGCCACTCAACTCTCGCCCCGAAATCCAGGCATGGGCAAGGACAGCTCGCCGGCAAGTCCATCGCCGAAGAAGCTCCTCGCCGGCCTCGAGGAGATGCTGGACGACGAGATGAACAGCGTGGACAAGAGCAGCGGCAGCGCGAGCAAGTCGACGAAGATGCGCACGACGAGCCTGCGGGAGCAGACGACGAAGCCCGCCTGCCCCGACAAGGCGGAGGCCGAGGCCCGCGGGAACAGTATTAACGCCACCAACGCCGAGAAGAGCTCGCAAGACGACGCCTCGGCCGCGGGACTCAGCCTGAGGATCGTCGTCACGGAAGCCACGACGCTCGCCCCGCCGGCCACGACTCTCGCGCCGATCAACGGCACGGCGAGCAGCTCGACGACCACGACGACGACGAGCGCGACGACCGCAGTGGTCAGCTCGACGACGGCGGCCAGTGCGAGCGGCTTCGAGGGAACCCCGAAGCCTGCGATCGCGTCGAGGAAAAAGGTTGGTTGGCCGTTTGGTTCTTTTATAATTCTGAGGTAATTAGACTTGCTGTGAAAATGGTAGAATTGAATTGTTTGATAAAACAAAGTAGAAGAATTAATTAACTCTGACGTCAAATGTATTGCTGGTACAAATTGTTAGCAGGAAGCTAATCGATCTGCGCGAAACTACTTATAATTCGTCTTCTACGGTAACTTCGTCAATCTTTAAATCTACTTGCCTTTGTTATCAAATGTCAAATTTACGTAGAGAAATATTCCCAAATCATATATTAAGTATTATCCGAGGAAGTTTAAAAACTAAATTGAAAATGTTAAACGCGACGAGACGAGCAAACTATTAGAAAAGCCAGCGAACGTTTAAATCCAGGCTATTAGAAATCCATTGAGCGGGCTCAAAGCAAAAGCAATAAAACTAGGAAACGATCTAACACGGTGGCACTGATAACGTTCTCCTAGCATCAGGAGCCGCAGCAGCCGCAGCACGTGACCGATCAGTCGGCGGCTCCGCGGCAGCGGGCCTCGGCCGGCGCGTTGCGCAACTCGAGCGTCGGCGCAGGAGCAGCCGCGGAGACCGGCGGCGGCGCTTCTCGGCTCAGTGCCGGCGCGACCGTCGAGCCAGCCACTGCTCCCCCCCGACCAGCCGCCAGCTCCGCAGCGCAGCCGCAGCAGAAGCATCAGCCGCAGCAGCCAGGCTTCACCATCAGGTGGACGGACGCGCGGCCAGCGAGCGCAGCCGCTAGCAAGAGGCGCAGGCTCGCCGCCAGCAGGCGCCGCGACAAGTCCGCCAGGACCATGGAGGAGGCCACCGCCGCTACCGCTACCACCCTCGGCACCACCACCACCGAGGCAGCCAACGGCACGGCGCTCTTCCCCCTCGCGCCCGAGACCGTCACCACCGCGGCGACCACGGCGGAAACCACCCTCGAGGACAACACCGTCACCACGGAGAAGGAGCTGCCCACGACGACGCTCGCCAAGATGCTCGACCCCTCCGAGGTGCAGAAGATGTACAGAGCCGGCAGCACCCCCAAGCCAGAGGTCAGTACGTCGACGATGACGACCAGCTCGGTGCCCTCGACGGAGATCGTCGAGGAAACGACGACGCCGACGACCACGACGACCAGCAGCACGCCGCCGCCGAGCAGGAGCCCGGAAAGATCGCCGGAGGTGCGCGCGCGAAACCTCGCGGACAAGGCCAAGGACGACGTGCTGCCGATCATGCAGCTCTACAACACTTCCAGCATGTTCAACGCCAGCGAGTCCCCCAGCACGAAAGCTTCCCCGACGACGGCCACGACGACGACGACGACGACAGCCTTACCTACCGCGGCAGCGACGACCGAGACGACGACGATCGTCGAGCCCCCAACGGGGCCGAGCAGCACCACGACGACGACGCAGAAGAGCACCACCACGAGGACGACGACGAGGCCGTCCCCCAACAAAATCGGCAACCGGACCGGCTCCGCCAAACCCCACAGGCGCGAGTTCCCCGGCGAGTACAACGGCGCGGGCTACTACCCGTTCGAGCTGAACAACAACGCGAGCAACAACCGAACGTTCTTCGAGCCGCCGGCCTTCGTCACGGCGCCCGGTGGCCGCGAGCCCGCCGTGAACATTAGTGAAGTGATTTCCAGGAGGCACGACGGCGACGCCCTCGCCAGCCAGGAGACCGTCGCCGTCGTCAGCTACATACTCGCGACCCTCCTCGTCTTTCCCATTGCCCTTGGCGTCGGACTGATCTTGAGAAGACTGATACTTAGGAATCGTAAGGTGAGTCGGAGCGGCGCGCTTTTCTTTATTCTGCAGCCTTTTGCGGAGAGCGCAAGAGCGGCTCGCTCGATTAAAAGTAGGACAGATTAGAAGCCGATTCGAATCGTGCTCCAGAAACATCGGAAATTTATTTTACTACCGCTCGCAGCGTATAAAAGAGATTTTAGTCTTACATTTATTTTCGCTTTCCGAGGTGATGTTGTGAAGATTTATTTTAAGTTTATTGTTCGAGATGACTAATGGGATCAAAATTTTGACTTTTTCTAATAATACGAATGATCGTAAAAAATGCAAGCTCAAATTCCTTTTTGGTCGCTGAATTGTAGATCGCGGAAGTAAATCAATATTCGCGAGCGATTCATTGAAAAGGCACATATTTTACGTTAGTGGTCATTCTGTTGCATTTAATAGAGCGGTACATTCACCTCGCTACACCGTTTACAGCGAGTTATTTACTTTTTAGTTCGAATGGCACTTGAATGTGTAATTGTATACGTATTTATATTTCTTAATTTTCTGAATCGCAAGAAATTTCTCGGCAAACATTCTATGAATTTTATAAAATGTATGCGCCCACAGGTACCTGACACAAATAAAGTTTGCAGCGCACAAATAAAGTTTGCGAAACGAAATTTACTTCGTAAGCCTTTTTTTATTCAAGTACTTCCTATTTACATTTGAATGTATCGACCTCTTTGTCTTTGCCGACGTTTTAAAATTATACATCGATTGAAACTCTTTTTATAATGCACTTGTTTCTCAATAAAAAAATCAAGTATAATGGCAATAATTAATTAAAACTTGTACGTATTAATCAAGACTTCTTGCTCAATCTTGTTACCGAAAAAAATGCACAGACGCTGCAATTTTCTGTGACTTCTGTTGAATAATCGAAATTCATTCGGCGCCGATAATAATAATAACCCGTCGTACTCGGTCGAAAAAAAAAAAAAACAAAATGAGTTTTCCAAATTGCTTTCTTGAGTCACCGTGACTCACGGAACGCAGCTCCTCCGAGTACGTTCGTCCAGCGATCCGGAAAGGGTCAACTTGACCCAGTCGAGTTCTCGCCTCAGCATAAATCCTTCTTATCCACGCTCGAGTCGCTCCGCGTACGCCTCGACCTTTTTCCCAATCGGCACTCGCGCCCGCTTTGTCACCCGACTGCGGCCGTACAGCAGAGGCACACGTCGGAGCACCGCGGCCGCGAGAGAAAGCTAATTAGCGTAAAGTAGACCGTGATTCCTCGCGCTTTTTATCTCCCTCGACGCGCGTCCCTTGACGGATTCGAGGATTGATGAATCACGCGCTTGTATAGGCAAAAAGAATTGCGCCGTCTCTCCTCGGCGCTTCAATACACTCGCTTTTTTTCGTCCCCGGAGCGGTCTACAAAAAGCTGTTCTCTCTCTCTCTCGGCGTGGGTCTTTTTTTCCTGCCTTGTTGAATGAAGCCCATCAGAAACTATAATGTTGGCAATTTCTTGCGTTACGTGGTAGTATGTAGATGGAGGAACAGGTGTTAATTGGAGTAGGCTCTTGTAAGTAATGAGCGCCGGCCAGGAACGGCTGCGTAACGCATTTGAGGATCGAGGGCCGCCAATTTCGGGCGAGAGGAACGTTCGTTCGAGTGTCTTTTACAGTTAGCAAAAATTGACCGCTCGAGATGTTATGGGTCTTGCGTAAGACGTAATAATTTCGCTCGTAGAGATTGTGAGATTGGGTATTACGGCTGCACGTTCGCACGATTATTTTAATAGCGAGTTTGATATAATAATGTTATAATATCAATGGTGCCAAAGATTATGTTTGACTTCTTAATCGCTCTGCTGGATGCAGAACACTATTATACAATTCAACTCGCCGCTGGAAAGGCGCGAATTTGCTGTTTGTTTATTATTTGGCGTTGAAATAGTAATGTTACACGCATACATTATTCGCTAAAGTACTTTCAGAAGCCTGTTCCATTATTTTAGTAAAACATTTGCGCGAATCTTTGTCTTTAATTTTTCTGAAAACTAATATATAGCTAAAAATAAGTGATTACATAATAACATAATGAATGTTTCGTTCTTACAATATAATAAATGAGACTGTTCTAGTATACAATACTTAAAATCATTATAGCTGCAGTTATGAATCTTCCTCCGGATTCTTCTCGGAAATGCGGTCTATATTTACTAACGCTTTTTGCTAAGCTGCCTATTAAAGCTCGAAAACATTATAGTCTACTCGAGACACAATCAGCAAAGCACTCAACCTGCTCGACATTCGCGTAAAGATTATACCAATTGTCATGCGCCTTGCAATAATTATCATTCCCGTCGTTTTAAGCACACAGGCGAGTCAAAATAATCTTCGCGAGGTAGCTTAAAACCTCCGGAGTCCGGACCGAAGCCGAAAGACCGCACTCACACACGCTCGTTTTTTTTAACACTCGCGCGCAGGCCGATACATCTTCCGGGGCTTTTTTCTCGCGCCCTTTTGTGCCGCCATTCAGCTTTTATATTCCCGCGCGACGTCTAATTTATGCCTCCGCCGATTTTACGATCGCGCGCCTTTCGTTCCGCGCCTAAAAAAGGGCTCGAGGAGAGTCCATTCTCCAAATTCTCCCCCGCCGCATGTTTTTTTCATCCTCGATAGCGTTTTTCTCGAGGAGGAGCACAAAAACCGCCGCGGGAACGACGTCGTAATTTACGGGGGTCGAACCCGAATCGTCCGATTAATCTTGAACTACTGATCTTGAATGGGAAAGTCGAGATTTTTATGCGCCTCTCGCGCTCGAGTATACCAGGAATTTGATGCTCAGCGGGCATGGAAGAAAGCGTCGTTCTGGACTGCCGGGTATTTAAAACAATGAGTTCGAGAAGGGAAATTGTTACAATTTCTACGATGACGATTGATTTTCTAATTGATTCGTCGAACGGAATCTTAACGTCGTTGCGCCAAGTTTTCACCGCTCATTACAGCAGTGGTTGGTCAATTCGGATACTTTACCGTCGCCGTTTGAAATTTTCGCACATCCATTCCAGCCGCGTTAATCGAATTTCACCCGAATTGGCAAATTATAATTTTGTAATGGGCCCGATCGCCGGCGCGTATGGCAATGTGTTATTTGCGAAATATCCCCGACAGCGTAATTGAACGTTAACTTATTGACCCCGCGCCGCATTCGAATTTCGCAAATAAAGGACGCTTAATGCGAAAGTGCGCATTACGCGTAGATGCTACTATTTTCCGGCAAATGATATGTAAGGGAAACTTGGGATTAAGCTCGCGCATGCGCACTTAAGTCGCAAAGCAGCGTATCGGGATACTTCGTTCCTGCATCATAACGCGCACTCGATAACGGTATTAAACTGTGTAATTTTATGGAACGTTATAAACTTTCGCCTATTTGACGGCGTAAAAGCGTTTCTGGTTTCATTCGAGTAAATTTTGCGGATTTAAATGAGTTTATAATAAAGCGCAATTACGGATATTTTGAAGGTTAAAGGGAGTTGCTGATGCTAAATGTATGAAATTATGCTTTTACTCACTGAAACGCTGAATGCTTAACATTACTTAAGCATAATTCCAAGCCTTAGAAAAATGTTTATTTCACTTTTTTAAGCATGTCTTCATACCGTACATTTAAATGCACATGAAAACAAAGAAAAGCGGACTGTTCTTTTTATTACTGTATAAGTCTACAATTACAATTTTCGTCCGCAGTAAAACGTAATACATCACAAGTCTCGATGTCTCTACCACCTCGAGCAGAGTCAACGACCAGCCTCGAAAAAAAGCGAAAAAGAATTATAATAATTTCTAATTTATTCCATCGCTACTTTACAGCGCTGAATTCTACCGGTCTAATCGCATCCCTCGCCGCGGGTGCAAGCTCGCAAATGCACTCGCGCGCATCTGGTCTTTGAGGTAATCGCACGATAATGCGGCCGCTCGCATTGTGCAACGGCCGCGCCGAGCGCCGCAAGCCGCGGCCGTCAACTGCTATTACACGTGTCGCTCGTGCCGTTGTCATTATTCCGTTCCGTTCGTCAAACGCTCTATACGAACGTGTATCTGCGCTTCTAAGATCGTTATTTTCCTCTTTATGTATTCTCGGCTTTTTTTCCCCCCGCTCGACGTCGCGCTTTTCCGCCTAGTCCGCGTTTCTTATTACGAGGTGCGTCGAACCGAGTGCCGGAAAGTTCGACGCGCCGAGTTCTTTCCTCCGGCCTCATTAGGCGCTGAGATACGATCTGGGGATTTACATATTTAGAGAAAAAGGAGTCTCGGCTTGGCGAGCAGAGCAAACTTCGAGAGCCCTGACGATTGATTGTTGCAAAGTAATTTTACGTTCGGGAGGCATAAAACTTTTATGGAACGCCGGATTTATTGACGAGCGTGAATTTGCGCCGCGGCGATAGGATGATTGTAATTTGGAAGGTATTACATCACTAAATGAAATACAATTATCGGGAGACTACGAGTTCCCAGGCAACAAAGCCTGAATTCAGACGCAAGTGATCGATGCATTGTTACTTCACCGAATTCTGCCGCAGCGGCGCAAAAGGCGCGCATTGTTTTACGGATGTTCGTTCGACGTCGGGCGCAAAATTGTTTGGACGAAACGTATTACGCAATGAAAGCCGACGAGGAGAAAAAAAGCAGCGCGCCGACTGCACAGGAAAAAAGAAGAAAAAGAATCGATGCCGCCTAAGAGCGTAAACAAGAATTACGTACGCCCGGTAACAATCGTCGATTAAAGCCTCTCTTTTCTCTCTGCCGTCCGGCTGGAATGTCGCGGTGTGATATAATTTTTTCCTGCACGTGCAGCGGATGTTTATATTGCAAGTCCGGCTGTGGGATATATTCGGCAGCGTCACGAGAAAAATATGCAGCGGGATATTCTATCGCTGCTCGATACGCCTTTTGTCGGCGTCGATTTTACGAGATTATTTGAGTGCGCTTTTAGGTCTTGAAAGGTTATTGCAGGAAATGATCGAAATAAAAGTAGTTTTTGATGGAGTGCGTTGCGAAGAAACTTTGCAAATGTTCTAGGAAAGGAAGTTTAATGTGCGACGAAAAGGCATAATTAATTTCGCGATTTAAAGCACTTAATGTTAATGACAGTGATATCGAATGTTTGCTAAGAAAAATCGTAATTGAAAATTAATTAAGCAATACTTATTCGTTGCATAATAGAGCCCGATATTTTTACAAGACTAATGAGAAATTCGCTTACCATCTTATACATTATTTCTAAATTGAAAATTCAATGTGCATGCAAAGATTTTCTAAAGACTAGTCATCTAGCCTCAGCCGCTGAATATTCCAGACGAGCATTAGAAATGATTTTCATTTTAATTATAAAAGCCAGGCAAAAAGCGTTTCCTGCGGCAATAAAACTTGGTTAACGCCTTCGCCGGCAATAAACTCGCGCGAAACAATCCACATACATATCCCCTTATCGCCTCGGAAAAATAATGCGAAAGAAATGCAAACAAAAAAAAAAAAAAAAAAGATTGAAATGCCAGCAGCGAGGAGGAGATACGCGAGGAGAGCCGTTCTCGCCGCCTATCTCTCATACTCGCGGACTTTATACCTGAAGTAAGCGCTTTATTCTAATATTACGCAGGTGCTGGAGGAGTCGGACACGTCGTCCGAGATAAGCTGCAGGAAGGACGCGCTCAACCTTGAAACGGGAGACTTCAAACTGTCCATCGAGAAGACTATCACGAAGCTGCCGAGGATACAGCACCTCGTAAGTATTTTCCCAAGAAGTCTATTTATTTGTTTATCGTAGCGAGAGCCGGGAGATGCAAATGCCCGCGCGGATTTTTTGCTTGCCGGCGCGCGTATTTTATGGCCGTGTTAAGTCCGTGTTTGACTCGCGCCGCTAATTAATGAGATTAACGCCGCTCGCGGTCTGCTCCCGCGTTATCTAATTATTTTTAGCGCGCGAAATTTAAATACTCTGCACGCGTATATTTATAGCTCTCGCTTCTCTTCGTTCCAGATTCGTGCCGGTATTTTACCATCGTCGTGCGCGCTAAATTTAAAGCTAAAGTACGAAAGTTTTGTTATGAGCGCGCGAGTGTAGGTTTTTTATTCGCTCGCTATAAAAGAGAACATCTGTTACGTAAATGTTAGCTAACGCTTTTTGTTAACCTTGGCGCAGTTCGCTTTTACCGGATTCTATATAAACCGAAGATTTTACGCTCGTAAGTTATAACCTCCTGATGAAGATATAAAAATGCAAATACGTACGAGCGGGCGAGTACGCGGAGATAATTGCCGGCAAACGGACACAAAGTATGGGCGCAGGTGAGCGCGCTATCAACATATTGCAGTTAAATTTTAGTTTATAACGAGGCGGACGCGTAACGTTGTTTTTCACGAGCGCATTCGCTGAATAATAAGTCTCGTATTGTAATTGACAATTAGGCAAAGTGTATGCTAAATGCGGTGTACATGCAAATAACTTGTAATAAAAAGATGTACTTGTAATGGCCGATTCCTTTGAATGAAATTAAAATGTCGTTGACTTGTACGTTTTGAATGAATTCATTAAACGATGATCCTCGAATTTTCCATAACCCATTATACTTTAATACATGAAGGCTCATTTGCATAGCTTGAAGAAAAACCTTTATTTTACACGACGTACTGTATAAATTATCATAAAATTTACAAATTATTAATCTTCGCGGCCAGCTAAAATTATATCCCACGCGAAAATTAGTTTACGCTGCTCCTCCCGACAATCCGAAAACTCTTGCCCAATCGTTTGCCCTCAATTACCTCCAAACTTACCAAAGCAAATCGAACGAGCGCGTCGTTTCCGGCAAAGCGCCCGTAAATCCAAACAAACGAACTCATTAACCGGTCTGGCCTTCGTCCGCTTTTCACCGATTCGGCAAAAAGTCAGCGCTAAATAAACCAAGCCCCGCTAATGCGTGCTTGCGCACTTTGCTTCGTAATTGCAGTGCCACGAGGCGGAAAAGCCACCTCCGCCGACTTCGCAGGAATCACGCTGGGAGTTCCCGAGAGACAAGCTCAGGCTGCAGACGGTCCTTGGAGAAGGGAATTTCGGTCAGGTGAGCATGCGGCAAAAAGTGTCCTCCGCTTTCGGGGAAGCCATCCGGAGAAGCAAAAACGGCCCCGGCCGTGTGTTCTGAGGTTTTCGGACGATGGCCGCGCGAGCATTAGTGTAATTGGGTTTAATTGTCGCGGTCTGCTTTTTTTCGTTGAGGTTTTTAGAGCTGACCTACTTTCTGCGGCTCGATGAAATCTGGTCGATTCTGAAAGATAAGCCGACAAATGGGTGCAATTAGATTTTAGTGTATTATCTATAGCTACTTTATTCTGGTGCCATTATACTTTTTTGAATAAAACAGCACTTTTCTAAATTGACTTTCGCTTTTATAGAATAGGGAATTCTGATCCAATCGCAGGCACTCTAGAAAGCCACATATAATTCTACCTTTATTCCCAATTGTAAAAAGAAGGCTCGAGCCATTAGATGAATCGACAAGGCGCACGCGCCGCGTCTCTTTTGTCTCCCAAAGAAGGACAGCGCTGACCTCGATCCTCGGCACTCTCGCTGTTTTTATCCGCCAACTTGGCACCTTCGATTTCTTCGGCAGGTCTGGAAGGCGGAAGCGGACGATCTGACGGGTCACCAGGGCACGACGCGGCTCGTGGCCGTCAAGACGGTGAAGGAGGGCGCCTCGGATCGCGAAAAAGAGGACCTCGTCAGGGAGCTGGAGATCATGCAGCGAGTCGGCAGCCATCCCAACGTTGTCACGCTCCTCGGATGCTGCACCGAACAAGGTGAGTCGGATGCTTTGCCCGTTAGGTTCTGACTTTTTCTGGACTTTCCGGAGAGAGTAAAAAGTCGAGCGGAGACGGCGGCACAGTTTCTCCGCAAATTGTTTTGAAGAAAGAAATGTTATTCGGGATTTTCGTGACTGGTCAGATCTGCATTGATTAGAATATTTGTTCAGACATTAAAGTGTCATAAAACTTTAATTTTGGACGAAAACACTTTTAGTCTCTTCGTTAAAAAAATAAATTGATAAGGAGTTAATTGCGAATGAGATCACCGAGCGCGTCAGCTGATGTATCAAGATAAAACTATAAATAGTTCGAGAAAATTCTCACTTATTGGAATTCCAGTAGCAATAAAATCGATGACTAATAATTTACATAAAATCCCGCAAATCTAAGCAATCCTGAAAGCGGGAAAACAGAGTCATCAGGTCTAACCTCCGGCGCTTCCTACATAAACAAACATCCATAAATGTCAACGCTCTCGCGGTTTCGATCGACTCGGGGCAGCGACCCACGCACTTCGTAAAATCCGTCGTTACATCGGCTAATCGAGTAATCAGCCTTCGCCTCGGAGAGTATCTTCATCGCCGGACTCCACGACGCGAGTACACGCACGTACTCGCGGAATTTATGGTCTGCTTGAGACATCAAAACTCGATACAAACGACTATCTGCCGGTGAGTTTCAGTTTGCCCGCACCGAGTCAGAAGATAAAGAGCCCGCAAGAGCGAGAGAGTGAGAGAGGGGGACGGCCCGCGTTTGTGTATTTTCTCTTGTGCAGCTCCTCCTCCTACTCCGACTATCTTGGAGCTCATCGCCGGAGCACGAATAAATTTCCATACGTCCTCAAGATGATCTTCCGGACACAATGCACTTATTACGTTTGCGCTCTCCCACCGTGAACCCCTTCGATGCATCGCATGAATTTTCTAGGGGGGGCGAAAGCGAAGAAAATAAAGCGGTCGGCCGCGCCGCGCTGAAGGGCTTTTCCTTTTTTGTCGTTTGCGCTCTTTTCCTTTAACGATTGTTCGATCTTTGTTAAGTATAAGCTTCGAGTGCTTTTACCAGCGGATGAGGACTTTCTGCTCTTGTTATTGCGTTAAACCGTTGGAGATATTTTCGATTACTGGCGAAGGAATCTTTACGTAACTCGTTGATTGAAAATAAAGTGTACAAAGTTTATCAAAAGGCATTGATCTGATTAAAAATGCTGTACTTTCTGAGACGACTTGGAAGAAAAGGCGAAATTAAGAAGCGCATCGAAATGAATTTTTCTCCGCTGCCGTATCATTATAATAAATTATCTTTTTTCGGCCGTGTTGATACGTAAATTTCAGGATGATAGTAATTTGCGGCATCGCAATAATTCTCATCATTAACGCGCAAAAATGTATTATTTATGAATCAATCTCGCTCGGAAATATTAAGCGCTTAATATTCTCGGACGCGGCCGCCTTTACATTAACCGCGTAATAACCCTCGATCGCGATACCGCTCGCGGCTCCGCTCGAAAGCTCACACAGGCGTGACGAGACCTCGGCGCGCGAAATCCTTTTCCAAAAATAAAGCACGTCATCGAAATTTCCGCAAGCCGCGCGCGGTCGTTCAACCCCTCCCCGCCTGCGCGTAATAAAAATCGCAGCGTGCGGCCGTAATCGATATACGGCGGCGAGAGCGTCGATAGAGCATTAAATAGCCGCGGGCCTCCTCGCGCATCTCCAGCCGTAATTGCTTTCGCCAAACATGTCGCCTGAGAATGACGGACGACGTTACCCGAGACCCGTTGCTGCTCAGCTGCACTCGCCGCCTCTTTTTTTCGCGAGGCGAATCTCTGCGAATGGAGACGAGGCCCGCGTTAATGCGGTCATATTTTTATAGGAACCGGAAACGCTGCTGCCCCTTTTTTTATTATGTGCCTGCTTTGGGCTTTCGAATGGAGACAGCTTGATCGATCGGGATGGTTCTAGCGGGGAAAAAAGGGAGCTGTGCTCGGGATTTTAATTGCCCGGGGCGAATAATTAAATACTGTTACGCGGATAATAACGTCATTTCTTACGTTTATTGCGCTAATTTATCAATTAGTCGGTGCCTTTAATGGGATTTTATGAATTGCGGGGATTTTGTTTACCGCTATTGGAAAAGGGTTTATTTGCAGGAGCTCGAACGGTATGTATACGAGATTGTGGAGCCACTCGAGAAGTTCGCACATCAAATCAGCGAAGCGTATACATCATCGTTTTGATTATTAAAAAAACTAGTCTTGCCTACGCCTACTTTTCAGATTTTTTGACAGCCGTGACTTTCAACGGCTCGTATTTTTCTTTTATTCCTTATTAAGCAAAATTAAAAACCGTGCCTTAACTGTACTTTTAATGTAATCTGAATCCGTTGTACGAAATTAGCAGTTTTGCATCACTTGTGAATTTTAAATGACCTCATAATTTCAATGCAGACGAGATCATTATAATAATGCTTAAAAGAACCTATCTTGGAAACGTCTGACCTCCGTCTTCGATGCGAATGAACTCAAGCTGACTTTTACGTTTCGATGGGCCAAGGCGCCCTTTTCCAGCTCTTAATTATTTTTTGTCAGATTCGAAATTGAATTTTCGAGTTCCAAAAATAAGCATTTGATAAGCGGTTATTAGCGCAACCTTTAAGCTTAAACGTTCCTTCCAACATTTGAAAATCCATGCAATAATTCAAAGCAGCGACTGGATATATCCCATTGTATCGAGAAGCTAATTCATCAGCACATCTCCTGAACATCAACGAAATAGAAACCTCCGTCAGGCGGGCACCCCAGAAGCGCGCGGCTGCGTCCGCCTCTCCCCGGATCGAAATTTATGCGCCTGTTCAGCCGGCGAACTAATGCGCTCGCCCGAGACACATCGGAATTGAATAGTCCCGCTTCCCTCCGTCTTACTCTCCGGGTGGATTTTGCGAAACGAGCTGTCGCGTGGGCGAAGCGAAAGGGCACCGGCACGGGCCTTTGTTCTCTTTATAATCGAAAGAGTCTTCTCTCCGCTGCGGGCACGCCAGGTGTGCGTGCGGCTTTGATTAGGATTCGGAGCTATAAATCCGGGCGCGTTATTATGCGCCGTCGCTAATTGCTTTGCTGCTTTTTTTAGCCGGATAGTTTCTTTGGCGGATTAGAGGGGGAGGAAAGGAAGGTTGTTAGTCGACGCACGTGCTTGGAAGTGAATCGCGCTGAATGGGTTAATCGATTCTTTGGAGCAGCTGGACGCTGAACTCGGAGTATTTATGATTTTGAGATTATTGCTGTGCCGGATGGTTTATGCTGATCCCTTTGAGCGTTAATTATGAAAAAATTTTATTGAGCTTTTGATTGATATATGAGAATCGTATTGCGAGGAACAATTTTTTTATCGAGTCCCTGCGATAGAATTATTCCTGCTGCTTTCTCGCTTGAGCAAAAAAGACGGTCTTTATATTCGTTATTTAATTGACTCACTTGAATGCGACATGAAAGAGCTGGAATTATCTCCTTTTGACAGATTACTCGGTACCAGATGATATCGTATTCGCTTAAATCTAATCTTATAAAGATGCCACAGCCTGCGTCGTTTCCAACTTGAAATTTAAATAAAGTCCGCCGCGAAATCTCTCCACGGCCGCAATTTTTCCAAGCTCATCCATAAACAAAGCGTCGCATCGTACCTACCCGCTCACCTCGACGAATCACGCGCGACACTCTCCGGCGCGCAGCTCGCATCGGCGGCCCTTTTTCTTAGGAGGGGGGAGGGGACCTCACGCTCAGCCTTCGCGAGAAAGACGTCTGGCCTCGGCGTTGGCCAACCGCGAACCGCAAAATTTACGGCATTTAAATTTCGGCTCGCAAAACCGCGCGTGCACTTTTACGGCGCAGCGCTCTCCCGCGGCAAGAGGCGAAGAAAGTATAAAGTAAAAGCGCGCTCGCTCGTTAAATCGCCTCGTCCTTTTTTTCGCCGCGCGCGGCCCTCCCGATTGTTCGTTTCTTCGGCTGCGAGAGAGTGCAATTACTCCCCGGGACGTAATGCGCGCTTCGGCGCTGCGCTGCCTTGCGCCGGGCAGCGGGCTACCGCGACTTCTTTTTGCGCGGATCGAATTTCCAGCCTCGGCGAATCCGCCTTTAAGGCTTTTTAATAACTCGCGGGCCTCGTTTTTCTTTTCTTCGGGCGGAGAGGAGGATTACCTCGCCGCTTCGACGAGTGGCAGTTAAGGCGCAAATGTATGCACGTTAATGCGCCCGGGATTCGCGAGCTCCTTTACGATTATCTCTATATTTCACTGGTGTGTCAGGGGGGAGTAGCACCATAGTTGCGAGAAGTAGTTTAAATTTTAATTACGAGCTCGCATTACACCCAGACGCGAAAAAAAACTTTTGTTGAATTAAGCGGATGTTGTAAAGGCGGCCGGAAAAAAGCTGGAATGCGTAATTTGCATGCGTAATTCTAAGTCTGTCGCTTTATAATGCTATAAATCAGCGTTGCTAATATATTGCGCGTTCCTAAGGCTGGCTCACTCGACTCGGTAGATGGGAAAAGCGAATTTTTTTGCTGAATCCTATTCCCTGGAAAGGATTTGCTTCGCTGGTTTCTGCGGCTTTTTTTAAAACAATTTATTTTGTTAGGATACTCGTTTGGAATTCGCGGAGCCCTTTGTTGCTGAAATTCAATTTTACGCACTAAGATTTTAGTACGGTTTAATGAAGCGGTTTTTAAATGCAAAAATTTCGAGTGCATTTAATAGTTTCATGCACTTGTTATGTAAGCCTGCAGGCAAGTTTCGATTTCCCAAAATAAACTATGATTCAGAAGTCGTAAAATTTACTTCGCTGACTAATATTGTAATTTATTATAACCGCGCTTATAAATTCACGAAAAAAAGCACTAAAACTTGTATACTGACTCCGTTTCCAATCTGCAACGTTTCTAATTCAACTAAAGCGCCCAATCCCCGCACCTGCTCGACAGAGTCGCAGCGCCCGCTTCGATTTCCCGAAATAAAAGGTGACTCACGCGCAAAGACCAAACACGCCGCGGCTGCAGCAGCTCTCAATAATCGTCGGATCGGCAGCAGCTCTCAAAAGCCACGCGCGCTCGCAGCCGAAGGCAGCCCCAGACACAATTCGACATAAATCTCAAGGCGCAGACGCGGCCGCATAACCGCGCCGCGTATGCAAAGGCCCGCCCCCCCCCCCCCCGGCGCACAGATCACGCCGGTAGTCGGGCTCTAATGCCCGGCTGTCAGGTCGCATCCTCTCGCGCCGACACAATAATCTCGCGCGAGCGCGCGCAACGAAACGCGCCTGCGCCCTTGGGCCGCCGGGAGATATGGGCGTGGATCGAGCGCCGCCGCAGCCATCGCTCGCGGCGTCGATGTATGCACGCGTGCAATAAGCACAATGGGAAATAATCCTACGCCGGGATTTATACGCAGACGGGGACGGGAAGCGCCGCGGCAGAGAAGGCCGATTTTCGCGGAAGGAGCTGAGTCACCGGCTCCTGCGCTCGGCTTTCAGATCGAGAAGGCAGATATGGATGTAGGTCGAGAGACGATTGGGTTTAGCAGCGTTAGCCGAGCGCGCGAAAAGAATGCCAACGGCGGGGGCTCATTATTATTGTTGTTTACGAGAGACTGTGCACTTTTTCTTTTATTGTGTGCCGGATTTTTTCTACCCGAGGGTATGTATGTACGAGGTGTTTATTTAGACGCGCTGACAGTTTAGAATTAAAATGATACACCGCGGGCTTACATAAGTGTGCGTAAACAATTAGAAATGTATACCTCGTGAATCACGAGATTTACGCGTCGATGAAAACAATCCACCGTAATTCTATTCTCTCCGTTAAATTATTATTTACGGGCGCCGTGCGCGATCTCTCCTCTTTATCGCCGCGATGTTTATTCCGCGCGGCTCTCGTTGTTTATCGAGCCGAGTCTTCCGCTCAGCTCCCCCCGGGCTTTAATGAATCACGAAAAAAGCGCGTAGGCTGCGTGACATTCGGCCAAACACCGCGAGCGGCCGTACGCGGCAGTCGGCGATAAAGGCGCGCACCAGAAATATTATCCACCGCGCATCGCCGACAATTATTACATCGGGCCCGGCGCGGGGCAGCGTCGCGCTTTCGGCTCGTTAAAACGCCGAGGTGATGCACTCGCGGCTGTTGCATTAATCGCTGCCGCGAGAGATGCTTCGCGAGGAGATTCGGACGAAGGGCGATTCCTTGGAGTTGTGCTGTGCCCGCTTGCAAGGTTTTTCTTTTGTTACGTGGCTCGTAATGTAATTGTTACTGATGCAGAGATTATGAAGAAGGATGGGAACGGTTAATATATAAGCACTTGAATTTTTACGTAATATATTTATATGCCGATGTATCTTAATTTTCGCGAAGCACATCACAGATTCATCACAAAATCCTGCGGCTTGTCGAAGAAAGTAAACAGAAAAAAAGGCGCAGCATTCGCACGTCTTAATTTATAGCGAAGCCACGTTTAAAATCCGTGCATTTCGCGTAAAATAAAAAAAAAAATCAATCTCCTCCCCGTCAGAATTTCCAAGATCTTATCCGCAATCACGACGAGGCATCGTATTAATCGCCAAAGCAATTTCGCCTCGCTCAAAACCTCCTCGCCTCTCGGGCCATTGTCTGTCGCCTCCGCGCGATTACTGCTCCGATGCAGCGTTACGTGTCGTATCGCTCCGTTAAGTCAGGGCCGCTTTTTCAGGGCGCAGAGATAAGCGCCCGGCGAAATTCGCGGAAGCGCTCCGATGAAAATTCATAAACGCGAGATGAGCGATTGTTCGCGCCGTAATACGTTTTCTCGGCGAGGCAGAGAGAGAGAGAGAGAGAGAGGCTTGATTAAGTCCGCATTTTAATCGGTTTATTTGAATTTGCGCGCGGGATGCAATCCTGCCCGGAGAGCGAGAGCCTTTGCTTTTCGATGTTTGTATTACGGCGGATAATGGAGTTTCTTATCTAACGGCTAATTGTATTTTTGTGTTTGCGACCGGGGTTACTGTAAAGCAAAGCTTGTACGGGATTGAACAAAGGATGTGGTAATACTTTGGGCTTGAATGTGACTTTAAAATTGCGAAATGATATATACGCTTGTAGTTTTATTAGCGATTGAATTTTTGCGACATATTACCTCGGGGATAAAGTTAAAAGTCAAAGAGATTATAGCACGTAAATTCATCGCAATAAATCTGGCTCAGACGCAATTCAATAATCCAAAGTTAACGTCGCGGGTGAAGTGCGATAGGAAATGGGATATTTGAATACGAGAGAACCGCAGATTTGCCAAACGATCTGCATTGGTAACAGCGATGCCTCTCGCTAGCCTCCTCGACGCAGCGATCGCATGCCCTGCCGGCGATCGGCGACGATTAAATCAGCAGCCTACAAAAGCAGGACCGAAATTGAATTTAGACCTCTCGGTTTTGATTGCAGAGCCGCATTACCTGATCCTCGAGTACGTGATGTACGGCAAGCTGCTGGCCTACCTCCGCGACCACCGCACTCGGCAGGACTTTTACAACTTCAGCGAGGACTCGGCCGCCCTGACGTCCCGCGATCTCACGGTCTTCGGCTATTGCGTGGCCAGGGGAATGGAGTACTTGGCTTCGAAGAAGGTAAGAGATGCGCAGCTGACTCTTTTTCCCTTGTTTTTTTTTCCTTCCTCGTTCGCCTTTAATTTATTGAGGGGAACGGATGAATGAGCCGCGGATGGGGCTCCTTGCGTATTCGACACGAGTCCCTCGTGCGCTTTGTTAAGGGGCTTTTCTTGCTTCGAGACGGTATGTGTATTTCGATTCCGGAGAGAAGCTTCGAACTTCGGTTTAACTTCCCCCCCCCCCGGCTCGGGGGAGCATAATTTAAGGTAATTGAATTGTGGCTTAATTGAAGTTAATCCGAGACCAATCAAGGAGGAATGTGGATTCTTCGGAAGAGTTTTCTTGATTAAAGCATTTCGGAGAAAAGTAAGAGTCGATTATGTCGTCTGATTTCGATTTTCAGAACCGAGAGCAAGCTAGTGATTTAATAAGCTCGCCACGCTCTCTAAATAAATAAGTGTGCTCGCTGAATTTACGACTACGTCATTGCTAAAGAGGAAAATATTTCACTCCGAGAATCCCACTGATAAATCTCGTTCTACGAGCTGAAAAATTCACAGAGAACCAACGCTAAATCACTCTCCGCGAGCGTAATAAAAAAGACGAAGGCCTCGCGCATGCGCCACTCCTGGACGCGGCGCAGGAATCTTCGAAAATCGAACAATGTCATTGCGTCCTAATCAGCGGGACTCGATCCTTTCACCTCGGCGGCTTATCGCTTCCTCCTCCGGACAAAAGCCGCCGCGAGGAGGCTTAGGGGACCATTAATCTAGCGCGCCTCGACGGGTGGCCCGATGCGAAAAACTCGCGATAAAGACGCTCCCTCTCGAGCGCGAGGCAGACGGTACTTCCGAGAAGCGCCCGGCTCTGATTGCGGTGACGAATGATTATCGGGATCGGCTGCGAACGGTGCCGTCTTTTTGGAGATAATTATGCGTGGATAGAGCTTGCTTTTGTTCGGGTTTATTTCTAAGCTGGATTCTTTTCTTTTGGTTGATCGATTAGGCTTTAGAGGCTTATTTAGTGAGGGATTTATTTTTTCCAGTTTTTGATTGCGTATTCGGATTCGTATTCGTGTTTAGAGGAAGCTTTTGCAAAATGTTTCATTATTTTTTTTTATATAAAATTATATTGTTCGCAATTATTTAAAAAAATGTTATTATATAGTTAAATTCTAATTAAAACGGCAAATTTTTTTAGCGCTTCATTTCAAAGATTACGGAATACTTAATTAATTACTCTTTCATAATTAGTTTTACAAGAGACGCTATATTATTAATCGAACACACTTTTTATTCCATATACAATGAATAATAGCGCTTTTTTATCATCACGTTCATTTCGAGGCAATTTTCTTCCAATAATCTGTGATGCATCGCTAATTCTTAATCAAGCCTGAGCACACGTGCGCTTGCAATATTTATCACCTTCATATTTTAAATGTCAAATACTGATTACGATATAGGATTCTCATGAATCACGAGAACTTCATCAATACGCCGCGGGTTTGCGCATTTGTATATTTTCATTCATCCGCCACTAATAAAACCTTTTTACGGCGACGTATTTTACGTTATTGTACAGGCGGGTAACTTTATCGCGACTATAATTTCAATTAAAATCTCTTAAACGTAATGACGGTTTATCGCGGTTTTCAGCGGATTCTACGCGAAAACCCGTATACCAGTATGATTTCGTCAGCGGTTTCTTTATTTGACCATCAAGATGATACTGTGTTCGTAATCGTGCCGTATTTCAGTAACATACGAAATAGCGCTTCGCCGAGGACACATAAAATGTTTACTGCTCAAAAGCCTCTAGACCCCATCATTTTTAGCGGATTTAACTTCGTTTTTCGGAATAATGCGCTGTAAATTCTGCCTGGAATCCGAGATCTGATTTTATAAAGAATTTCTGATTTTTATTCTGAAAAAAACATTTGAAATTTATGTGTAACAGTGAAAATATTTAAAGCTAAACTATCTTTGCATAAAAATATATTTCAGTATCAAATTCTT
>JAWWEM010000010.1:9565012-9580803 GCA_035582935.1 Ormyrus thymus
GAAATTTATGTGTAACAGTGAAAATATTTAAAGCTAAACTATCTTTGCATAAAAATATATTTCAGTATCAAATTCTTAGGGTATTTATCAAGTATCTCAGCTTAACAGCTTCGTGGATGTATAAATGTAAATTTCTTCAAGCTAGTGTTTGAAAACTAATATTTTCCATAAAATTCATTATGAAAATATTTAATCTTCACAAAAACAATAAAAGCCCGAATGAACATAATCATAATAATGATTATTTTTATTATTCCTAAACGACAGTTTTCTCTTTGATCGAGTCACGCTTAAATCCACAAGGAATTTCCTACTCCGCGCAAAGGCCTGTTATTTCAGCAGACTCTCGATCCTCTCAAAGTCCCCGTCGATTAATAACTCTTTTTTTTTCAGCCTCTCTTCCAACTAATCGCCAATACAGCCGCGGCAAAAAAGAAGCAGAACTCCGCGCGCGTCCGCTAAAGACTCGGCGATCCTCTTCCAAGTTATCGGCTATAAAGCGTCATCCATCTCAGCAGCCGCGACACCCTTATTTTTCTCGGCTCCTCGGCTCTCTTTCTCTCTCTCTCTCAATCCCATCCTCGCGTCATCGTCGCCATAATCTCCCGGGACTCATTTCTCATGCAGCGCGTCGATGCGATTAATGCCACGCATCGCAATTTCTGCACAGCGGCGGCGGCAGCAGCAGCAGCAGCAGCGAGTAGGACATCGAGATAGAGATTACGCGCTCGCCGTTTCAATTGAGACGACAAACAGTAATTACGTTTATTCCGCGATGCATATCAAGGCACGTGTGTCTACGTGCGCGCATACCTTTCTCGGATGTGCAATCTTGCGTAACGCTCATTTTTCTCCCCGGGCTTTACCAAGTTTGTTTACCTCGAGAGCAGCGTTGCCTCAACGGCGTGGTTATATATGCGCGGATTCGAATGACGCTACACTTTTCTTTCATTAACTTGGGTTATCAAAGCGAGCGTTTTGTGTCTTCATTTATTCTTGAATTATCGTAATTATCAACGCACACTGGAGATCCGCCGCCGCCGCCGCCGCCGACGTTGCCGGGGGCTCGAGAGTTTTCTCTGAAATAGGATTATTACGTTTTCTTCGAAACGCGCTCGGGGAGAGAATCATTAGGCAGGCAATTTTTATTACGAGCTGCAGAAGCGATCCGCAGCTGTATTTTCGCAGCGAGTCGCGAGCTTGTTTTAAGTATTACTCACGCTCCATAGCTTTGTTAAACGTTTTTTCCAACGTCTGGTTAATATTTTTACCGATTCCTCATCTCTCTGCCGAGAATCGAGCGTTAATTATCCCACCCTGAGAACATCGGCAGGAAAAATATTTTATCAGACAGTAGTTTTTTTTTTTTTATTACACTTAGTTCATTGTCTGTACTTTCATTGTTCTTTTCGCGACTTCAAGTATCGTTATCACGTATTCATCTCACTTACAAAAATAATCAGAACGAGCGCCGTAACTAAAGTGCAGAGCAGACGTTGAAACACATATAAAACGCAGAATCAATTACCGGCGGTCTTATAAATCACTGAAAATACATAGCAGTCCATAAACAATGAAGCCATTTAATTTTTTCGCTCCAGCCGAGAGAGAGAGAGAGAGAGAGAGAGAAAGAGAGAGAGAGAGAAAAAGAGAGAGCGGCCACAATTCATATTTTATCAATTTTCATTAGGAAACCCGGGGCCACACATCCTTAATAAATATCTCCCCTCGGCTCTCTCAACAATACTCGCCGCCGCTCTCGACGAAGCAAGTATCATTCCAATAACTCAGCGCCATTGTCTCGGCCGAAATCGTCCGGCATTAATTAAGCGGCTCTCCCATCATCCTTCCCGCTATCGACTCCGCGCATCTCTCTCTCGCGCGCGCGCGCGCACACCTGCGAGCGAGCCGTGCGTCAGCCTCTGGCGAAGGACACTGCCGATAAATAACAATTACCCGCGTTGACGCTTCCTCGCCTCTTTTTCCAACTCCCGCGGCGAGGGGGAGAACTACTCCTGGCTTCGCTGGGGTTACGATTGTTGTACGTTATAGTAGGTGATACGGAGAGGAGATATTGAAGCCGCGCGCGGCGCGGGATGTGTTGGCTTTTTTGCGCGGGGGGAGAGAGAGAGAGAGAGAGAGCTGCTTTGCATGTAGGCTCGCGTTCTATTTCTGTAAGGTAATTACCTGCGTGTTGCGGCGTCGGGAGGACGCGAGACTGACTTTTCAATTAATCAAGAGGGGATCTTTTAGCGAGAGGCTTTTTTCCAGATCTCGAGGAGCTTGTAAACGGTTCTTTCCCAGTTGCGTTTCCGTTATCTTATTCAAGTATTAAGCTTCTCGTTAGGAAAGTTTTATTTCTAACTTAATATCGCAATTAATTTTACGGCCCGGTTTAAAAATAAATCAAAGCAGCTGTTTACCAGTAGGTAAATCATGCCTATTTATACTGTAATATACTCATTACAGTATTTCATATTTATTTACATAACTTTAATGCACATAATTATACACGCAATGACTTATATACAATATCCTCAGATAATTAACCCGTCAAAAGCCAGCTCCCAAAAAGAGGCCGCAGACAAGTTCAAAGCGAGATTCCGACCGATCTCCCCCCCCCCCTTTTTTCCCCTCCCCAAATTGTATAAGCTCAAACGTCACTCACTGGGTGCATCTTGCGATTGCAGATCATCCACCGAGACCTAGCGGCCCGCAACGTGCTCGTGGACCACAACAAGCTCTGCAAAATCGCGGACTTCGGGATGTCGAGGTTCGCCAACGAGGACGGCGAGGTGATCGAGACGAGGCACGGCAGGAATGCCCTGCCTATCAGGTGGATGGCGCCGGAGTCACTCATCTACTCGCTCTTCACCACCAAGACCGACGTCTGGAGCTTCGGCATCTTGATGTGGGAGATTGTGACGCTCGGTGAGACGCTGCTTCCTTTTTTGGCTTTTTTCTTGAGACCGCGCCGAGGTGCAGCGAGGCTGCGCGGGCTTTTGTTTTGCGTTCCCCTCGAGCTGTGCTCATTAAGCAGGTGCAGGGGCTTCGTTAGGGATGATATAATAGAGTTGTAGGAATTGTAGAATCGTTTTCTTTGGTTTGGGATACATTTTATTTATCTACTGATTTACTACTCACAAATGTATCAATTAATGATATAAATTTATATTATTACAAAATAAATGGATAATTTCAATTGCAATTTTCATTCGAAAAAGGTTACTGACACAATTTCTTCCGCAAAGGATTATATTGCAATAAAAACGGTAGAATTTAAATAAAATTGAAATTAAGCGGCTATAAATTGATTTCAATGTTGCATTCAAGGAATGAAGTCATTCAAAATGAGTAAGCAGTTCATTAAACTCGCAGCAATGTAACCCGGCCGCAAAATGAAAGTACTCACATAATCGCTGAATGACCCACTGCTGAAAAACCATCACGCTTTAAATACACAATTTTTTTCTTTCTTAACAAATAAATTTCACTTCGACGCTTTTTGCCTGCATTTAAACCCGAGCTTGAAACAGCATGGCGCATTACAAAATTCAAAATACCGCACTCCTTTAAACCAACGATCTTAACTTGCACATTTTCTCCACAATACTCATAGATTTATCGTACCGTAAAATAGGCTATTACGCCAAGCGCAATTACATTGTCAGTGTTAAATTCAAAAATAACTTTACAACTACAATTTCCTTACGCACTTAAATTATTTATTCAAAGTGGAAGCAATCTCGTAATAGATTACAATCTAACATAAGTTTTCAAAAGCGAACTGCATACTAAAAGCTCTATTCTCTTAGGTTCAACGCCATACCAGGACATGACGGCCAGGGAAGTGATGCGTAGCGTGCAGAGCGGTTATCGGCTGGAGCGGCCATCGCACTGTCGGAGCGAGCTGTTCCGCGTGATCGCGAGATGCTGGCACTCCGATCCAGACCGGAGGCCGGAGTTCCAGGTGCTCAGGCGAGACCTCGCCCAGCTGCTCGAGGACAGCATGAACGGCCACTACGTCGATCTCGAGAGCTTCGCCTCCGAGTGCCCCGATTGATCGCGCCCGATAAGCCTCCCTCCGCTCTCCCTTTCTCGCTCTCTTCGCCGAGGCTGAGCAAGAGGGAGATTCAAGCTTCTTATCGCAAACGTTTGGCGGAAAATATAAGATCCAGCTCTTTTATCCTTTGCGGTATAATGCGTAATTTAGGAAGGCGTTTTTTATACGAATTGAAAATCAGGTGATTGTTGTGCGCTAAATTTTTTTAAAGTATAGCGATGCAATCATTGTCGGATTATGGTAGTGTGCTGTTTAAGGGTTAGAGATTGGTTTTATATTTTGTTAAAATTAAAATTTATATTTAAAGGCAGACAATTTACTGTTCAAGGATGAGGTAAAACGAATTACTTTTATTCCTGAAGAAGAAAAGATAAAATTAAAGAATCGAGGCTATTCTTTGTAAAAAAAATTCATTTCTTTAGATTTTGAATATTTTAGCGATTCAGTATTCAATGTAAAAAGTATGTACGCAAATTATTTATGTACTTATGTTTTGTAAGCCAAGTCGTTCGGGGTAAAATCGACGTACGGTAGTCTCTCCAAAGAAAGGCATTAAAAAGGGCGACAAAAAAAAAAGAAATGTAACACGAGTGCTGCCACTATTAATCGGCACTCGTTTAGACGAGCTTGTCAGGAATGCAAGTATTTTTTTTATTAAAAATTAGTTGTTAAGTATCAGTATCGACATCAGTGATGTTCGCGCCATTTTTTAAGCTCATGCTCCACACTTATTTTTTACAATATTTATTGGCCGGCGAAGGTGCAACACTTTCAAATTGCTATGTAAGATTTAGGAAAACTCATTTTTCCGGTCTATTAATTTTTAATTCTTTGTATTTCTATTATGCGTCACAACGTGCTCTCTTACAATCATAAACACGAAAAAAATAAAAAAAAAAATTATATATAAACTTGTATATAAATGTAATTGAGCATGTTTTCGGGTCTTAAATCTTTTAATCAAACGTATCGCAAGAAAACATATTCTTTCGTCGCTGGACAAGAATTTAACGTTCTTTACGATATGAATTAATCATGCTTAATTTTAATGATTCTAGTCTTTCGACACATCTGGAGCAGAGATCGAGTCGCTAACACTTATTCATTTTTCTCCTCTTAATAATCGTTACAATTATTTTGATCAAAGCTCCACTTTTGTCAGTTGATGTTTTATTTAGTTTTACGCTGCTACATAATTTTTGGATTTCTAAAACCATTTGATTTAGTTGTACGATCGTTCGGTAATTGTATATCCGTCCATTTAAAACTTATTGTGATT
This sequence comes from Ormyrus thymus, assembly GCA_035582935.1. Classification (NCBI taxonomy): domain Eukaryota; kingdom Metazoa; phylum Arthropoda; class Insecta; order Hymenoptera; family Ormyridae; genus Ormyrus; species Ormyrus thymus. The sequence goes on from JAWWEM010000010.1 coordinate 9,570,355, forward strand.
CGCGTACAAATACAAAAAATTATGTAAAGAATTATACTTTATATAAAATATTGTATTAAGAAACCTTTGTGAGTAAATGTTATCATATATTTTTGAAATATGGCTATTTTTTAATCCAAATCTATCATCATTAATATCCTCTTATCTGATTGTACCTAAGCGTAGGCAATTGTAGTATATCAAAAGCGTACATTTTTGTCAGCAATTGATGAATGATGGTCTGTTAAAATCTAAATTTAATTATAACGTTCGATTTAGTTTTGTACTTGACTAGTATTCGAACTTGAAGTCTACGTAGCGCATGAATTGCACTTCATTCTCGTAAATTATCGTGACGCATCTCGGTTATAGTAGTACCGTTTGCAGCGCTATAGTGTATTTCGCGCATATTATTCATTTTGAAACGATCATTATTCATGTCTGAGATTGAACGTGCATTCAAGAGATTGTGCGCAACGCGAAAAATGTTATTTAAACAACTGTACAGGAATGTAATTGAAGATGCTAGCATAACAACAGGTCATTTGAACTTTAAACTTACAAGTAAGCGTTAAAAAAATCTTTGAGAACAAATCGAATGGGTATAATCAATCTACACAATTTTTACATGTGTTTCACATAGTCTTTTATACCATGAATAACTGAAGTGTTCTCTTATTTAAACTTTAATAGTTATTACTTTCTATACAACTATAATGATTTAAGTAACTGCAAATAATTTGTATTTGTAATTATTTTTAAAAATTTAATATAAAATATATTATTTAAAAGTACCGTAATATAGCTTTAAAAAATATATAAATCGTAAATTTTTATTAAAAATAACATAATAATTTTAAATGTCAATTAATACATAAAAAGCTTCAATAAAAAGTTATATCTTTATCTTGAATGCGGGAAAGTAAAACATAACGATTTTCACTTTTGATTCAGAAGAGTCAGTTTTAATTTAATTGACACTTAGCACTGGACCAATACTTATCAAAATTTACTTGACTTTCTTACCGTTGATTTTTTTCTGCGTACACGAGAAGGAAAATCATGTCTGAAAGTAGGTTTGTTTGACTTTGAGCAAGTCTTAAAGGAACTGTGTCAAGAGTGCGATTCTGTCAAGCTCGAATTTAAGAGATGTACCGTATCACTCGAACACGTGCAACGCAAGACGACGAAGGCGGAGGCCAAGAAAAACAAGAAACAAGAGATTCGCTCGGATTCGGGGCTATTACAAGAGAGACACCGCTGGATTCCGTTAGTCCGTCCAGACTCTCCGCTCATGCGCGTGTCGGACAACCGATATGACGATCGGCCTTCGGGTCGCACGATTTTGCCACGGTACCGTTATCGGTATCGTCTTTGCTACATGGGTATGTCTCCGTTACACGTATAAATATCGAGCTCCGGAAACAAAGTGAGCGAAAGTTGTTTCGAGGCTGTCGGCTTTGTATAACGTTGCGCCGTTTGAGTGGGTGTGCAACACGATTGTGATGTTTTAAAGTAATTTAAAATTCATCGATACGTACACTTTTGATTTCAACTTTTATCTTTACTTTCTTCTTGTCGGATGTCAATAATGTTTCTGCATCCATCCTTTATTCAAATTTTAGTTGATAAATATGAGCCATTAAAGATGGGAAGTTTTAAAAGCGATTTATAATTTAGAAGAATTGCGTAAGATTAAATTTTTTTGAGTGAAACGATTTTTTGTAAACTGATTTTATTAAGTTAAACGATGAGATATATTCAGCATAAAGGAAGTGAAATTATTGACTTAAAAAACGTATTAATCTAAAGAAAACGAATTTTATGATCAAAATGAAATGTAAAGTAATAAAAACTGATGATTATAAAAGTTAAGTAAAATTAAAATACAAAATAAAATGATTGCCGCGTGCAATTTAATTAGTTTATATAATAAAATACTGAATTTCACTGTAACTTTAATCAAATGTAAAAATTTCAACTTATTATTAAAGTTTGTTTTTGCTACGTTTTACTCGAAACATCGTTAAATTTATACTTAAATTTATGTGAAAACTAGTAAAACCAGATATTTAATTAAATGCGCTGAACTTGAATGTAGAAATTATAAATCCTGCGTAAAATTGCAATTTAATTATGCATATATTTACAACTCGAATTTAAAGAAGCGCGCATTCAATTCCATTGAAATACGAATTTCGAATATTACACTGTAAGTTCGACGTAAATATAAAATAAAGTCCCTGCGAAAAGTCGAAAGTAAAACATCTCTGGGGCAGACAGTTGTACCTCGAAATTGCCTTTATCGTCTCGATTTCGCAATTTCGCCTCCTTGTTCGCTTATCCGGCTTTGCCTGCACGCACACACCTACGAAGCAGCATCCGTCGAGAGCCGAGCAGATGAGAGGAATTGGAAATTTGCCGATGGCCGCTCGTTACTCCGTAAGGTCCTTACCTCGCGTAAATCAGCATTTTCAGCTCCATCATTTCGTTTTGGAAGCGCCTTTCTCCGTTTTTTGCCCTCGTCGCCGCGGCGGATAACGATTCAATCCGGGCCTTTACGTCCTCCTCCTCCTCCTCCGCGAGGCCTGGGATCGTTAACGCAAATTGGATCGCATTCCGGAAATCCTTTTGCGAGTCCGCACTTACTGGAGCTCTACGATGTATACGCAAATGAGCCCTCTGCATAAGAGAAACGCGCGCTTTTTTGACGCGACGCGCATAATATTGCGCGACGAATTTACGTGCATGCGTGACCTAGCCGAGGACTTCCATTAACATATGTAAATAAACACCGTTTGAACCGTATGAAAGCGCGGAGTATATAGATGACGTTCGGGGCTGCACGTACGAGTTTGCGCAGAATCAACAGGTGGCTCTTGTCCCGAAGAGCTTTGATTCAATCTCCGCGCGTGTGAATTTTTCGTTGCGAAAAGGATACGTAGAAAGCTGGAACTTGTTGAATTTGACGTGTTTATAGCTTTCTAATTAAAAGATCCTAGAACGTATTTTGCTTTATCAAATCTGAAAGTTAAATGGATTTTTTGTGTAGCTTTTTTCTGTCAATATTTATCAAACGTTTACTTATTGCTTAATCAATCATTGTATTTTAGATTACAGGAATAGCCTGGAATTAGAAAATTAAATTGAACACGCTGTATAAATTAAGCCGAGATAAAACCAAACTCTTTTTCTCACGTTACACTAATTTTACCTCCTTTCTTATATAAGGAACAAAACTAAATAAATAAACAATAATAATTTATGCAGACGTAACTACCGTAAAAGAATAGCGAATGAACCCGCGGCGACATTAAATTCACCTTCACTCGCGAAAAAAGCGCGCGCATAATTATATCGAGTAAAAGTGAACGAAAGTTTCGCGCAATACTCACGAGCGATTGTCACTTTAATTAGTATTTTCTCCATTGTAATAAATCATCGCGCAAAAAACGCCGCCTTAAATAATACAATAAGACAAAAAGACGCCACTACCCAGACCTTTTCCCAACGCAGTGCAAGTACAAGTCGGCGAGTCTTGTTCCATTAAGGGGAGAGAGGCGAGCGACACTTTCCGGAGAAGAAGAGACACGAACGGCGACTCGGAAATCCAAGTCTTACGTCAATCAGACGTCAGGCCGGGTAATGGCTTCTGCACTCGGAATTTCAACGAGGGAAGACCTCGGCAGCGTATTTAAATGTATTGAAATGAACGTTAATAAAGATAACGAATCAAAAATCCCGGGTGCGTTGCCCCGCTGAAAGTGAAATCCGCAGAATCTCGAGCATCGGCTTTCATATTTTTATTTTCTTACGGCTTTTTATTATTTTAGCTGGATTAGGAAATAGAGGCGAGCCGTTTATTTTTCAGCACTTTCTAGCAGTCGAGTGGAGACAATGAAGAGTACTTGGAGGAAGATGCTTTACGCAATTTGATTTTATCCTCGGCAGCTTTCGTTTAATATATTAAAAATACTTTGCACGCACTTTGTATTAATTGAAGCGGCAGGCCGAAATTGCGTAATAAATTTCGCAAAATTAAGCATTCGTCTTGACTGCGCGGACAATTTTTACAGCGCGCTTTAAAGTCAGATTAACCGCCGTAATTTCGCCGAGCCTCTTATTAAACCTATTCTTTTGCACGACCCGCACTCCTTCGGAGTGCAAAGTCCGCGACCGCTAAATACACGCGTGCGCAATAAAGCGCGAACACCTCGGCGTGTGGGGTCCTCTCCCCAGCGTAATCACCGGCGATTAAGCCCTCGATGCTTCGTAAGTCAAAGCCCGCGAGCTAGAAAGAAAAAAAAAAAGGTGGACGCGAACCTTGAGCGGGAAACAAACGGCCGATTACTTTCCAGCGCGTAAACCGCCGCCGACGGCTCCCTTTTCCCAGGGATCTCGCTGCCAAGAGAGGCTCAAGCTGGATTACTTTGATAATGAGATCTTGTTTGTTTAATGATGGAAAGTGAAGGAGGTGCACGCCGGGAGGCGAGTTAAAATATATAATAATTACGCGCAAAGCGTAATTATAAGGGGTTACTTATAAGTGCCTAATATGCATTGTTTTTTCATCCGGACGAAGATAATTGCAAAAAATATTGTTAATTAAAAAATATTCTTTTACGACGCGGAAAAATTGTACATTATAATGAGGCATCTCTTATTATTATTATTATTTGTTTTTTTTTTTCAAACAAAATAAGAATGACATAAAAACATTGCCGTGCAGCAGCAATAACGCGGTCATAATTACCGATGAAGCATGTCAAGGAACATCTACTTACGGAATAAGGTAAAGTGATATCATTGCACATAAATGTTGCACTTGTTAATCGAGCCCCGATCGCCGCACGATAGTTCGTACCGTTCCTTCAGCACTCGCGCTAAATGTTATAACAATGGCTTGGGATATCGGTCTCGATCTATCAGATGACTTGTCCTGGAGCGACGCGAAAGGATCGAATTATGCAAGGCCGAAGACGCCGCGCCGGATTCAAAAGTATGCTGCTTTTACGAGGAGGACGTTTATTGCTCGCTCCGACGCGAAAACAGAAAACTTTCAGCGCGCAGAATTCCCGACCCGCCGAATCCGGCGCCGTGCGCTCGACCTGAATCCCTCTGCAATAAACAATTTGCGCATTAAAGTAATTGAATTCCCGTCTGCCTCGCCGATAAAACAATGCTTGACCGTTTCGCGGCAATTAATCCTTAATTAACTTATTAAAAGAGCTGCTTTTGCAGGAAAAAGGAAAAAGAAATAATAAACCCTGCTTTACGACGGCGATCAATATCACTTTCCTCGCTACTTTCTTGCAATAAAAGCTCGCGTATTTACCGTGCCCCCGACAGCGAGCCCCGAGAAATTCAAATCCTCATTGTCCGCGTCTTAAGCGGCTCTTCTTATTTAAATCAATGCTCGGCTCGTAATTCCGCCTACCGCTGCGATCTGACACCTATTCCCGTCAAAATCTTGAGAGCCGTGACGCGCGCGCGCGCGCGGCCTATTAGAATTTCAGCGGCAAACCGGCTGTTTTCCTGGCCGCGCGCGCATAAAGTCCAACTTTAATCGGCCCATTACCCGGACTTTTTCGGTCCGAGGTTTTCACGCCGTGGGTTAGAAACGCCGATGCTTTTTATAGGCGCGAGGCCCCCGAATAAACGAGTGATTTTAGCGTATAAATTTCAGTCGGATCCGTTATATTATTCACGTCTAATCCTGAGTTATTTGCGCGCGCGGCTTTCTTTTCATTAAAATTGGGAACGGCCGCGTTAGACGCTACTTAAAAGGCCCCTCCTTCCCGAGAAAATTTATTAAATGTTTCGACGCTCGCTCGCGCGCTCGTGCAGCGTCAAGCCCACAGAGACTAACGCCCCGACGGCGAGTTATCGCTGCGCGCCGCGTCGAGAGAGAAAAAAAGAAAGAAACCAAGCCGCGCGCAACTCGGCGAGTGCGATAACGACAATTAATCCCGGCCGAATTTTCGCGCGCGCGCGAGACTTAACGTCCGTAACCGATAAAGGATCTCGGGGTATTATAATTAGCTGGCGGTCGGCGCGAGCACGCAGCAGCTCGTGAGAATCGCCGACTGATCCGTATTAGAGCCCGGCGGAATCGGCCGCGCCTAATCAGACCACCGTCCGCGGATTTTCGGCCCGCTAATTATCCGCCGATTCATTTCGCGATTTTGCCTCCGCTCATGACTCCGGGCACTTTTGCTCTGTTCCTAATTCCTTTTATGCTGATCGCGGCGCGCGGTAATTAATTCCGACGATTTGGAAACGTGCGTTTATTTTCCTTCGCTGCGTTTCCTCTTGCGTCGAGTGATTTTCCGTGTATCTTTTAAATTCAAATTTTGGGAAAACATCTCACGAAAAGGTAGTCTTGATAAAGATGTCAGGGAACGCGAGTCCCTGCCGACGCGTCGATGTGAAAGTTTTCTTTTTCTATATTTGCTTGCATCTCAATCACGTTAAAGCTACTGCCGGAAAAAAAACATCAATTCTTGTACCGCGCGACGCTAGAAGAATTTAAGAATAATCAGCCGTAATGATGTTATTACAATCTGAGCGAGCAAAAAAATGACTTTATTCAATTCGAGGAAACGAACTGTCATGTCATTTCGCGTTTCTAAAAGTCGCGAGCCCGACCACACACTTGAAATTCATCAGCCGACTCGGCCGCACTATTACTTCTCCGAAACTGCAGTATAGGAACTCTCCCCCCCCCCCCCCCGAAGCCCACACCGCAGGTTTCCCGGTATTCAAATGAACCCGCGGGAAAAGGCTCCCCTCGGCTTTTCGTCGCCGGTATAATGTCTTTATAATTACGCTCGCGCGAATCTCGTTGCGAAATGATCCGAGAGCGATGGGAGAATCTAGGAAGAAAGTGTACCGGCGGCATTCTAGCCATGCAGCTACCTTATAAAAAGGCCACTCTCGATGACAGAGTGCCGCGCAACAACGCAGCAATGTGCCCAATTGTCGGGCAATCAAGGAGCCGCTCGCAATTAGTCACTCTTTCTCTCTTTCTCTCTCTCTCGGGGTTCTCGGTTTCTCTCGAGAGAATCTAGCAGCAGCTGCGCTTCGATTGCGTTTCCGCTTCTGAGGAGGATAAGAACGAGTTTCGAGAGGATTCGGATGGGCCATTGGACTTTCTGAAAAAGAAAGTAAATACATGGCGCAATTCTATATATCTTTTCCTTTTCCGCCGGGGAGATTCGTGTATGGCTAATTATGCCTCGGTGTAGAAGCTTTTGTTTTGCCTTTTTCTTTTAAATGAGAGAATGGCACTTTCGTTTTTTGTGCTTAAATTATTGTTTCGGATGATGGATTGGGGATAAATCATGTAGATTATCCTTTGTGTGATTTTGTAAGTTTAGGAAAGAAAGTTGTGTTCCAAAAGCAGACATTTTTCAAAAATTCTTTCAAAAGCTGTGCATTAATATACATATATATATATTTTTTTTAATTTTAACGAGATAAAAATAACGTAAATGTCGAGATTTTCTTTTCACTAATTATAAATCTATTACCCAGTTTTTAAACCAGAAGCAAATTGTATAATACAGTATAAGATTAGAACTACTATCGTATTTACTCCAACAAAAAGGAATGATATAATGACGCAAAAGCGCCGCCGTATTCCTGATAATTAAAAGTAATACTATTTTTAAACCCAAAATTAGTGCCGACCGTTGGATAATAATGCCTAATACCAAGATTCATGATCCATTTACAATTTTTTGCTCGGCAATAAATCCGCGACCCGCGGCGGACACATCCGGAAAAAATCTCGCTATCCCCAGTCACTTTTCGATAATTAAAGAAAATTGCGGCATTTACGACGTTCCCCTTTTCCCCGCGGCGCCTTAATTCGCCGAGCGGCGGCGGCGGCGGCGGCCGGGGCAAAAGCACGAGCCACGCACAATCCGCAATTGTACTTCGGATTCATTGACGCGCGTAAAAAGACGGCCTTTTTTCGCGAAAGGATCGCGTCGGAGGCACGGCGAGAAAATGAGGATGCCCGCGGGCAAGAAAGCAGTTTTTACTCTCAAAGTGCAGGCGGCTGCCCGATTATCATAATCAAGTAGAAAAGGAAAAGATGTTTTTCTTTTTTTTTTTTTTCAAAAAAAATTGCCCACTTTATTAAAGCTCGCGAGAAAGCCAGGCGCGATTAAGATTGAATTGACCGACTCAAGTTCGATAGGTGCTCTTTACATACGAGAGGCTGATTAACTGATCCCTATCGAAATAAGGTACACTCGCCGAGGTATCGCTTTCATTACTCAATCGAATTTCCTCGGGGAGCTGTACGCGCACAGAGGGGCAGGGAGCTTTTTTGCTTCGGCGGCGCGAGCGCGCGCCTTTTTCGTTCTACTTTGCACTTAACAAACTATAATTTATAAGAAGAAAGTTGCCGTTTATGGGCGAGTGCGTGTCTGTGTGCGTTTGTGTGTGTCTGTGCTGCTTTTCTTGAGCGTAAAAAGTTTTTTTTTTCGGAAAAGTAATTGAAAAAAGGCGCGCGGTAAGTTCGTATTTTTTTAAAGGAAAACCGCGCGGCGTTCGTTTCTATTTTCTAGAATCGTTTGGTTTCTCTAGTTTTGAAAAACGAGGACTTGCTTAGAACTTTTTTAAATCTGAGCATTCGGTTCAATTTTTGTTTTTCTTTAACAATCTATACTAAAAATAAAATTTACTGTTTCCATTCAAGGATACACAAGAACTCAAACCTGTCATCAGATAAATTTCAGGCTCAAAAGTAACTTCGGTCTCTCCGACTTCGAAAACGGCGAGCCTCCTTTCAGCGGGCCAGAAGAATCCGAATAAAAAGAAAAAAGGCCAACAAATACGGATACCAAATCCCGGCGTCGGCGAATTCGGTCGGCCGGACAAAATCGAGCGGAAACCGGCGCCCGTGGGCGTCGCGCTTGCGCACCAATCCAAGGTCTTGGAAAGCGTCACCTTGGCTTTGAAAGTGAGAATCCGTCATAGAAGCCATCGACTGGCGCTGGACTTTCCAGTGCTAACGAGACCAAAGCAAATGACCCTAAAAGTAAGGATGCTGGTGAGAGACTCTGGCTTCCTCGTTATTGTTTTTTCTTTCTCTCCCGGGGAGCCTCGAGCGCTTGGATTCGGTGCAAGAAAATTTGCCTCGGCTCGCCGGATGCACAAATTTTTGTTAATCAGCAGCGAGGAGAATTAGTCGAGTGTTTGGGAAAAGAGAGAAGCGAAGGTAAATAAGCTGTAAGGTTTCGGTGACAAAAAGTTTCTACCGTTATCGTTTTTAAATTTCTTCATCGATCCTTTTTACGAAGTTCTTTAAATATTAATTTTTTCTGGCGTTTTATCGCGAGAGAGGTATCATTACTTTTAAACGTGTGCAATCATTCGGGGTAATTCTGGAAACGTAATTAGTATTCTTGCGTGGCCTGACGTTTTCTCTGCAATTTCAATCTCCGGTGCATACCAAATATTAAGGCGATCGCGAGTGTTAAATAACTTACAATTTATTTGCAAAAAAATTCGGCAAGAATTTGCACATTCCAGTGTCTAATAAAACGTTACGTACTTTATCATCCCGCGCGTAAATTTATTAATTTATATGCGTGATATATCTTACGTACGAAAGCGTCTACAATCGGAGAGAAGACTAACACCTGCCGTAAACAATGTCATTCAAACGCGTAATTAGGTGCAAAGCCAACGTCTGTAAAAAAGACCTAGCGTTTTTTTTTTTTTTTTCAAACGAAGTAACAAGTTTTCTTTCGAACAAATGATTTGTACGCGATTTAAATTTTTGGTGAAACCGCGCAATTATCCCTTTTTCCATTTTAGTTTATGCGTGAAACTTATTAATTAAAGAGATGCGCCAAGGAGGGCCGTAAATCAGCGGATGTCTTTTTCCGGAGATTAGTGAAAGTGAAGCATAAAATCGTTATCCGTAATAGATTTTATGCGGCAGCATTTCAATAAATCTGCGAAGGTGAAAATGCCGTTGATGTGCAGAGCCGTCGCCTCGATCGAATTGGATCTCTCCTGCGTCGAACGTAAAACAATGTAATTTTTATTGAAAAAAGTGGTAAATTTTAGCCGTGCAACCTGTCATAGCTAATTTATCTCCATACTCGAAAGGAAAATCTTGCTTAAGCGGTGCGCGCATTAGAAATTTAATTTACTTTTATTACCAATATAAACAGTTTGTTTGGAAAAAGAAACCAACGCGCGCCGCGCCAAGTAGCGAGCGACTCGCATTCCCGGACGACTGGCGACCGATCATAATCGTCAGAAAGCCACGACAATGTTAATTTTTCATCATTAGAAACCGCGACTGCCGCGCGAGAGAAAACAATACCGATTCCCCCCGGCGAAGCGCCGAAACCGAAAGCAACCCGCCGTCGATCCTCCGGCAAAAAGCTGGAAATTTCACTTTTTTTTCATCGTCCCCCCCCCCCCCCCCCCCGTCGGCCTCCC
>JAWWEM010000010.1:9580903-9631904 GCA_035582935.1 Ormyrus thymus
GCAAATTTAAATTTTTTTTAAGCGGCCCCCCCCCCCCCCCCCCCGTCGGCCTCCCGAGCCGCATCGTCGGCTCGTCGCACGCGCCGCTTATCGTCGCCGAAAAAAGTGCGCCCGGCGCGCGGGAAGGAAGGAAGTGGCGCCAGAGATTAACCACGGTGGGGGGGGAGGGGGGGGAGGAGAGGCTGGCCGACTTCCCCGGACGCATTTTCCCCTCCATACGCACATCTTTCACCTGCCTCCTTCTCTCCCGAGTTTCTCGGTCAGCAGCGGCAGCGGCGGCGGCGGCGCGGCGGCAGCAGCAGAAGCAGCTTCCTCCCAACGTAATATATATCCGTGCGTGCAGACGGCGCTTATCCGCGGCGGCACCAGAGTCGTCGCGATTTTTGACCTACAAAAACGGCGAGAGAGCCGCGCCGCGGCCGACGATGAGGCAGTCGATCTAAGGACGCCATGAGGATCGCTGCTGCAGCCGCTCTTCTGCTGCTGGTAATGACTGAGTGTAGACGCGCACGCACGCCTTGGGCTATCAGCTGTTCGGTTCTTTGTGGGTCGCTTCCCAGCGAGCTTCTCGCTTTTCCTCGCCGAACTTTCTCCGGCGCCCGGCGGCGGAAACCTCCGCGCTTCTGTCTCACGATATTCGCTTTGTTTTTCTGCGCAGGCGCTCGGCCTGAGTGTCCAGGCGGCTAAGGACGAGGGGAGGCAGGAGATTTCGACGTCGTTGAGGCTGAAGAACGTGACGATTGGCAGGAAGCCGGGCAAGAGCGGCACCGGGGTGAGTTTGTTGCTTCTTTCTTTTTTCTTTCGGCTTTTCAATGAAAAATCGCGCTGGCGGAGCGACGCAAGCGTGCATTATGATGCCGAGCGTTTTTCGTTTAATGGAGCTATTACTCGTTCACAGAGAATTAACCACGACTCGGAATGATTTAGAAACTTGTAATTGAAATGCATGGTTACGTAAAAGTTGCTTGACCTACGCTAGATTCTGCTTTTCGTGACATAAAATCGGAGACTCGAGTGATTTTTTCGACCAGGCTGACGTAGGCTATAAAAAAAATTCATATGCCGAGACGTGATTTACTTAAGCAGCTTGAATTGTTTTAGAATGTAAATAACTCTTTTGAACCAAGTTATTGCCAAGTTAGTACCCCGTAGGCATGCAACTTTAGAGATCTTTAGAGAAAAAAAAGTAATATTGTACCAATTTAATAAATAGGACGGTTAAATTATTTTGAATTATTAATTTCTGCCTCTATTTTTTATAATAAAGTCCGTTACCTTGTTGAAGAGTTCGCGAGTTTTTTTAGCCATTTAACTAGTAGTTGACCAAATTTGACCAATCTACGAGAAATTCGTCAAACATTGGCCAAATAATAGTGAAAATTTCCAACGGGGTAATAGCTATGATAAACATCAGATTTTCAGCAACACTTTAAGCAGGCACATGAGCCGAAGTTTCTTAAAAGAAACCTCTATTTCAATAAAGAAAACTTGCAAAAAACAATTCCAGCCCCAAAAATGTTTAATCTCCCAGCAGACAAATAACTCTGAAACAAACGAAAATCAATCCGTCCTCCCTCCGCGACTCGAGCTCCCTCCGAAAATCAGCGAGCAATCTCTAACAGCCAACGTCCGTTACCCCCACAGCTCCCCGGCAACGGCACGGCAGAGGCGCGCTCGCTGCTCGTCACCGGCGACAACGCGACGCGCGAGCCCGACAAGATCTTGCCCGAGGACGAGGCTAATGGCGAGCCGGACGAGGAGAAGCCGGAAGAGCTGCCCGAGGTACGTTTCAGGGATGCCTGCGGTTGCGGTCGCCCGACGGAGCTGATGAATAGGCCGGGGGAGTCGGGCGGGGGTATAGGGGCTTTCGATGCCGATTCCGCGATTATCCTCGGCTGCGCCGTCGGTGGAGTCGTTGCGGGCTTTTTCTGTGCTCGATGTATGGAGATATTAAAATTATGCAGCGACGAGCTGGATTGTGACTATCGCGCGTTAATAATCTGGGTTGTAATCAGATGAGGACAGATTTTCTCTTTGTAGATGAGAGATTACATTGGCGCCTTTGCGCGAAGAAGTTTTTAAAAAACACTGAGAACTCAACAGTCTAGGTTATCAAGCGAGTTATTATCAATAGCTTCAACTGCGACGATATCTATTGATCGCGAATGCTTTCCAGCTTGCAGCCCGTAATTGAAGAATTACTATCATTAAGTTTTATCTTGATCGTTCGAATAATGTAACATTACGGATTGTTTTCCTTTGAAACATAACGAGATCAGCTTGGGTCAGAGCACCTTTAAAACTACAAAGTCCGAGGCGCTTTTCACGGCTGCTGAACAAAAATGTCACAAAACAGTTCCTTTAACACCGCAAGTCGCGCCGTAGAAAACCTCTAATTGCCGCTCGGCAATCCACGGCAAAACTCATTCCCACGCAGAGTCCGCATATCTCTCTCTCTCTCCAAAAATGGAACAAAAAGAAGTCCGAAATCGGCGTTTCGTAATATCGCGTAAAAGATCAGCTATCGATTGTATCACCAGAGAGCGAGCACACTCTTTTCCCGTTGCCGCGCTCGGCGGTACATAATAATGATGCACGAATTTTTTAATAACCAAACATTACGAGCTGCCCGAGAGAGCTCGGGAGAAAAAACCGGAGGTTTATAAATAGTGGCGGCGGGCCCTCCCCCCGGTAATTATGGCACCTGGCGCGCGGAGCCGTGATATATCGATAGAAAGTCCTTTCTCCCCGATAATTCCGTATTTACGCGGATAATTAAGTGTCAAAATTATTTTATACCTCCGAGCCCCCGGGGCTCGTTAGCGCGATAATTCGACGAAATTTCACTTTTTTTCCGCGCGCGCGACTACGCGACGGGGCTCGTTATGGCAGTCCGCACTACTTTCGGTCTTATTAAGCGTTCCGCTTCATTTTGCCCGAGCTTACTTGTTTGTTAATGAACATCGACGCCTCTCGTCGTTTTGGAGAAAGACGCGCGAAGTTAGGAAAGCCGCCGAGTGATGTTTCGAAAACTGCGAGGCTTTATGAGCTTGGTTAATTAATTTCTTGAATGGCTTGCTGAAAAAATTAACGGCTTGAATATTAAAGGAATTACTTTAAGTAGAAGAAAAGTGAAAGATTATTATTTTCTGAAGAATATTATAAAAAAAAGGCTACTTTTTTTGATAATTAGTTGTAATTGAAATTGAACGAGGCTTACAAAAAGTAACTGTAAACGGTCAACGTAATACTGATAAATAGTTATTAAAATCAAATAGAAATTTCTTTACTATAAGAATAAAAGAAAAGTTTGCTTCAACTACTAAATAGGTGGACAGGAAAAGCATAAAATGTAAAATGTAAAATGGCGTGTATTCCTTTTTTATTTTTACATAAACAACGTATTTGCGTAATAAGCAATGCCATTGTATATGAAACCAGAGTGCATAAAATCTGCAACAGTTTTTCCTAGGCAGAGAGCATAATAAACCTGCATCTGATTACACGCAGACTTAGAATTCTGCTGTGCAAACAGAAATGTTGTAAGTGGCATAGTTAAAGTTTCCTTATTCTAATGAAATCCTAAAATAAAAGTGTGTATAAACTAGATTTTTATCGCCAAGTGTCGAAATGTCTTTAAAAAAAAAAAATTACGCACTCTGGCTACTTCTCCAGCGTTGCAAAAAATGATTCGCGGAGCATGAATCGTCCATACACCAGCCGAAGCAAGCGAAACGATTCAATTGCAAAATTGGCCAGAATCGTGTCAACGCTCCGTTTAGTAGGTCAATATTAGAAACCCAATTTTCGCCGCGAAGTGTCACAAATTTTCCCGAGATGATTCATCGAGAAATCTCTTCTCTACGATTCTCGCGCGCGGCGACCGGCGCCGAGGCCCTGCTCCCGCCTCGAAAATCGATAACCCAGAATTCCCGCGCCGGCCTCGCAAAAACGCCTCCGTCGGCTCTCGGCGAGCGCGCACTTTTCCATAAACGATCGCCGAGTGCCATAAACCCGCTCGCCGCCATAAACATCGGCTTCCTCCCTGTCGCTCTCCCGGGGCAGCGAAAGAAAAAAAAAAGAAGGACTTTCACACGGCGCGCGCTTTGCATTATACGCGCGTGTACGTGTATACATCGCCGACACACATCGGGCGCGAAAGGACTTTCCATTCTGACCGGCAATTAGCGCGTGGCGCAGAGAAAATCGAGCGCCTTCTCGCGCCTCGCCGCTCGATTTTAGCTCCTAAACCCGATGCTTCTCTCGATGTTTCCGGTGGCGAAGGCGCTGGAGCTGAGGTACGTGCTGCCCGGCAAGCCGCTCAGGAGGAGGCCCTACTACGCCTCGCCCACCAGGAGGAGCTCGCTCGGCAACAGGAGGAACGTCTATCCCGGTAGGGTCTTCGACGACGGTACGTATCGATGTGAGTGCCTGCGGCTGAGAGGCAGGTGCTGTGCGCGCGAAGGAAAAATGAGAGGATTTTAATTGAGGCGCGCAGCTTTTGCGGAGCTTTTTAATTGGCGCTCTCTCGTTTTGTCGTCATTTGAACATTCTTTCCTTTCTTTTGAGAGCAGGCTGCTTTTTCCATTGATATTTATTATTTATAATTAGTGTAGTTTTGTGCTTTAATAAAAATTACGGTATGCTTTCAAAATGACAGCTGCTGTACTCGTGCAGTGTAAAAATTTCTGTTTACTTGGAGTAAAAACTGATGGATTATCAATGAATCCAACGTAAATGGTCTATTATTGAGTAATTTTTATTAAAGAACTTTTGTTTACTCGAGATGATAAAATAATAGGAAAAAGGAGTTACTTTATGGCATCATCAGGAACAATAGAAAAGAAATCGAAAGTGGCTGTTATTCCATCGCTTGTTTAATTCCGACACACAAAAATCACAAGCCCCGGAGTATTAATAATCATTAAACTTTAATTACTCATTGTAAGTCAGTTTGTTTTTTCAAGTAATATGAAAGATGTGACATACATACTTGAAATTTAATTCTCTTACGGCGCGGTATTAATTTCGCTCAAATTGATCTTTTTATGGCATCGGCAATCTCGAAGCCTCTCGCGACCAAAATTATATACGAGCATTTTCCAATCCCTCGCAAAAAGAGCAAGATGTCAGTCGCGTCTCGGGATTTAGGAAAGCTTAATCCTTTTTTATCGATTTAAATACGTAAAATATTAATGCTCGGTAATAAACTTTTATTGCGTCAGGATATAATGCGGTATATAAATTGAAATCCGCAATCAGCGGCCCGTCGTATCGCGTAAATCACTTGCGGCCCGAGATATCATTTTATCTGAAGAAAAAAATCTTCAACGAACGAAAATTATTTCACAAAATAACCAATATTAGATTTCCATTTAAATTAATTAAGATTTCAACGCACGACTCGACTTTTACTTTAATCGAAATAATTTTTCGCTACGCTAATCGCTTGCTAATTATTCCTTAAATTACCCTTGCCCAACACAATCATCCGCGCCGAATTGAAATTAGAAACTGCACAAAAACTCATTACTCACAATCAAACCTCATTCACGAACCGGCCAATAAACCAATCCGACTTGTATCTTTTCGAAATCCGTCGACGCGGTGTCATAAAACAGGAGTATCCTCCGAACGAAAGCAAATAAAACATAGCCGTCCCAAGCACGCCGGCCACTCTCGGCTGTCAAACAAAACCAGTCACGTAGAATGAAATTTCTCTATCGACACCGATGCGTGCCAGTGATTAAATTGATTAGTCCGCGGCTTACCGCGTCGAAAATGAAGGTCCCCCACCGGCCGACTGCCGCCGTGTAATAAATCAAGCCGCCTTTTTTCCCCCCCGGCTTTGAAGCCCCCGAGAGGAGCGAGAGCATTAAAAGCAGCGTCTCCTCCGCAGATAAACCGCAGCGGCCGACGTCGAGGCCCGCGAGGCGACCGTCGGACCCAAAAAGAGCGCCGTCCGAAAGCGAATGCACTTTCTTCTCGACGACCGTCTGCCTGAAGGCCGCTGATTATCCCATGTAAGTATTAGAAAACTCGCGTTTGACACTTTGGCCGTTGTGATTCTCTCTCTCTCTCTCTCTCTCCTTTTAGTTCTGTTTTTAGAAACGCGCCGATCGATTAGTTTCACTGCGGCGTACTAACATTGTTCGGCTTGATGATGTTTATCTTGGAGAGGATTTACAGTTGGGAGGGAAGTCGGAGCTTGGAAAAGTCGGCGAGGCTCAATTAGCGAGTGGTACACGCGGTAATTTAGAGCGACATGTAAAATTGAAAGTAATCGCTTTTTATTGCCGCGAAATTAGCTTTGAAATTTCGCGGTAATTTGCGACGGCAGAAATTCATAAATATAAAATAGAAAGCTACGCTAAATTTTGATCCGAAGAATGTTATTAAGAATTTTTTACAAATAATGTGCATTGTTAGGCAAGGTAATTAAAAAAAACCTGTTAATTCAAGAAGCACTGTGGTTGCGGTTTTTGAAAATAATTAGCTGTATTCGTAATTGAAAACTACTCGATAGCATAAGCTACCTTCTTTATGCAATAGAAAGTACATCATTTATGATTTTATCCGTTTGTTAGTGTTTAAAAAGCAATAGAATTAAAATTACTTTCAGCCCAATTAAATGAAACGAGTACAAACGGAAGTAGGTAATACGCGCCAAACAAAGTAAGCCAATCATTATCCCGACGTAAATCTTCTCCAAAGACGAAGCGGCCTTAGATTTCATATCCTCCATAAAACACCACCGGCTCCGATTTCAATGGGAGCTCGCCCCCGTAAACGCTCCGCTCTCCCGGAGTTTGATTTTTTCGCAAAAAGAGCCTCTCGAACAATCAGCGCGTTGCGACAGCAAAGAAACGGATCCTTTTTCCGACCGATCCTGACTGGCGAACTAACGCGGACTCGGCAGTTGTCAGCTTTCCTCGCGGCTCGTAATCGCCGTCTTACTCCACTTTTCTTGCCCCGGCAGGGAGGCCATAATGCGCAGCATTCGCAACAACAAAGAAATGGTCGCGGCTCTGCTCACCGACTTCAAGGAGGTGGGAATCGCCGAGGAGGACGAGCTCCCGGCGTCGGGCTTCCACTCGCACTACGACAGCAGGTTCGACAAGCGCTACGAGAATCCGTTCGAGACCAGCAACGAGATCAAGCGGTGAGTCGCCGCCGAAGCTTCGGCCGCAGCCCGAGAGGCCGCTGCGCCGGCGGGAGCGGGAGTACGACGGGAGGCCGGCTCGCAGGCGCGCGGCGATGTTCCGTTGCGGGCCGGAAGTAAAAGGACGAGCTGACGCCGGGAATTGAATCGAAAGCTTTTGCGTGAACTGATGATTTGATTGTGCGGCTTTAAGGATAATTCAGAGAAATCGGCTTTAAATTTTTTAATCGGTTTTTGGAATTAATCGACCGCGGAATATTTAATACGACTTTTGCACGTCGCTTCTTGAAGAGAGAAGAGAAAAGAAATCCTAAGTTTTATTTTATTTATGAAGCTTGCTTTGATATGTAAAAAGATTGCTTTAACATTCGGAAGATATTATGGAAATTTTATGAAGACAAGAATGAGCGATAAATCCTACTTCTAATAGAAATGATACAAAAAAGGTTACTTCCGTCTCTTTTACGGTTAACAATTATGAAGATCGCTCAAAAAATGGATTAAAGAATAAATTTGCATTTAAGTAGCGATTTTTTAGAATAGAAAGTGATTATAATTTAGGAAACAATTTTTCTTTGTTCATCTTTCACTTTGAGAACTTTCTTTCCGTAAAATTTGTTACGTTAAATACTTTTACTTTTATACACTTTTTTAAACCGTTTACGAATTCGTCCTTTTAAGATGAGGAACAATGCAAAAAGTTCTAAGCAATAATAATACAAAATACTTTCGTTTCTTTCGAAAGCGAAATTTACGTCTGAAAGTCCAATTTTAAGTACCCGAAACAAAAACTAATATTAAAATAAAACATTATATTGAAAACGCTTTCGGAAAGCCCTTCTCCAAAGAAAAAAAAACCCCATTCAGTTGAGAAGCAAAAGCCTAAATCGATAAATCAGAGATCGATAAAAAATCGCTTCCAATACATATATCCAAAGTATCAAAAGAAAGCCGACCGGGAAGGCGGGCAAGAAGCAACGATCCCTCGGCGCGATTCTAATGCGAGGCAATGTGACTGTCGGCAGGAAGTACGAATTCAAGTCGGCCTACGAGAACACGGAGGAGGGATTCACGTGCCCGTCGCTCGTCAAGTACGCCCAGCCGCAGCTCGCCCGCGCCGCTTCCGGCGTCTGGAAGTACATCATCAACACCGGCGAGCACACGCAGACCGTCCGCCTCGAGAAGTGCCTGTGAGTGTATTGTCCTCGGTTTTCGTTTTATCGGCTTTAAATGGCCGCTTTCTGTTGAGGCGACGGGATCGATTGATTGTAAATGTCATTTTGGTTATCGTCTGCATAATGATTTCGCAGAAAGGATGAAACTTTCCAACGGCAACGCGCAGTTTCGAAATTTTAATTTTGAAAATTATATATATTTTCTCAGATTTTGGGCTTTGTTGTTGGGTCAGTTATTGAGTTATGAAAAGACATTTGGATGTACTATAATTAGTGACTTGTCCCAATTTATGTAAGAATGAAGTTTCGTTTAATTTATTTTGAAGAGTAATTATGATACAAATTCAGATATTGACTGACGCATGTACTTATTACATAATTAAGATTTATATATACATGCTTAATCTTTAAGATTTCAAAGAAAGTAAGAAGATAATTGGGGATCGAGTTTAACTTTCGGTATTTTTGCACTGCCTTTCATCACGAAAGTTTCGGGATTATCAGCACTGAAAGCCAATTATTTCATAATTAAACCTAAAATAAGAAGCAAAAATGTACGACAAAATGATTAATTCATTAGCAAATGACCGGCCATTACGTAAACATGCCATTTATGATTCTCAAAAGCAGACATAATAAACGTCCGAAATTCCTCGGCCACAATAATTACTGCACTTCCCAAGGGTCAAAATCACTCCCTCCCTGCCGCGTTTCTCTCCTCCACTCTGGCCACTCCGCCAGCGACTAAACCCCGAAAAGCCGTTACGCAACGCGCAAAGCGATTTCCGTTTGCGACCAGCCCCCGCAAGAAACTCATTACGAATTCGCAAAAATTCTCCCCCGCGGCTTCTTGCCCCCGATTACTCAATGCGTCCCTGTTGCTGGCCAACTACGAACCGAACGAGTCATACGTATATACACTCCTAACAGCCGGCCGCCAACAGACAGACAGATCGGAGTCGCCGGGCAAAAAGGAGCGCGGCTAATCGCCCATCGGAAGTCGCGCGGATAAAGGAAAGTGCGGCCGGCTTCGGTCCTTTCAGCCGGAGATGTCCATTTTCGACGCCGCCGATCGATCGTCGCAAAAACGCCGACGGTTTTGTTTTGTTTACGTAAGATTTAATTATTTTATGGCATTAAATGATTTATGGACGGACGTGCACAAGAAGCTCCGCCGATTTCGTAAAGGTTCGCCGGCTGGAAAAAGGATTTTTAATCGTTGGAAAATCAGTGCTAAATGTGTTAGAAGAATACAGCCCGCCGCGCGATCTCAAAATTGATTTAAAAATGGCAAAGCTAAGCACGAGCTGGTTAAGAAATAATATGATTTAGGTTCTGACTTTTATTAGAAATTAAACGACGGTCGCATATATGTGTCGCTTCGGACAAAGGAAAATAAAATGTTGCACTTGTTGTTTCCCAACTTTCTCGTATTTAAAACAATAGCTTTCCCGCGCCATTTATGAGAGGACGTCCCGCGCAAAATAAAACTCAAATCCGTTTTGCAGTGGCATGTAATACCGCCAATTCCCCCGATGCATCCCAATTCGACGAGGCAGCAACCAGAAATTCCACGATTAGAAAATATATGCCACGCTCGCGAACCCCCCGAACTTTTACATAAATCTACATAAAACTAATCCCAACTTCTTGCCCGGCTATTACGCACATTACGACAGCCCGTTGCATAAAATCAAAGACAAGCTCCGCGCGGCTGTCCCAACAGCGGCAGGCGGCGTGCAGCAGACGCGCAAAAAGGCACCTCTCGCCCGTCGACTTCCGTTCGCACGTTTCGTTCGCCGTATCAGTCACTTCTTTCCCCGCGCGAATCAGACGGCAGGCGAGAAATTAGCGGCTCATAACGATTTGACAGCTATGCAACTCGGCAGGGGGGCGGGGGGGGGGAGGGGAGGAAAAAAAGCGAGCCGCCGTCTGATGCTCGATTAGGCCGCGAGCCGTTCTGCGGCTTCATCAATCGATGCGCGCGCGCGATCGAATCGATCGAACGGGATCTCCGTAAATTTTGTTTTTTCACCCGACGGAGGAGAGACTTCCCCTTTGTTGCATAAAAGCCGAGGCTTTTCCTGTGAATCCGGGATCGACTTTCGTAACCGTCTTCTCTCTCTCTCTCTCTCTCTCTCTCTCTCTCTCTCTCTGTGTCTCGGCGTTCTGGGCTGAGGAGGATTTCGCGGAGGTGAGAGAATTTTCTGGTTTGTCAGAGAGAATTGAGGCGACATCTTTTTTTTCTTAGAGGTGGTTAGCGGACGGGCAGTGAAAAAATGGACTTTCGCGGCTTTTTTGGAGGATCGTTTTAATCGAGAGAGACTAAAAAGTTGCTAAATTGAAACGCCTTGGCAGAGGTGATTGACCGGCTGCTATTTCTTGGCGATTCCGAGCATCGTTAAATGCTTACAGCTGTGAAAATTAGACTTTGATGGAGGAAGATACTTTGCGATAAAATTGTGTATATAATTTACTGACAAGAGAGTTGACTCGCAGATAAGCGAAAGAGTATTTCGATATTTCTTTTGTTAGAAAGAAAATTTATTTCCTCGTTTCGATCTTTGAACTTTTGCAACAAATCATTACACATTTCAAACGCACCGCATTGACAAACTGTAAAATTATTTCTCTTGTGTCAAAATACCAATTTCTGTCAGTTTAGCATAACGATTATTAAGATCGATTACTTTCCAGACGGCAAAGTAGCCGCAAAAACCACTGAAAAACTTCGAAACTTGGCAACCTTCAGCAACACCAAAAGCATTCATTTCTCGAGTCATTACACCGGGAAGTCACTCGAAAAAAGTGAACCAACCTCCCATCAACAGTCGCCTTTCTTCTCTTTTCAAATTCAGCGCGATTTATATATATCCCGCTGTCTAATTCAGCCTGAAAAAAGGGTAACGCAAGTATAAGTTACCAAAGATCGCGCCACGCAAGAAAAGACTATTTCGTATTCGCGGCAACCTTGGCAGCCTCTAAATTTCAAACCAATCGCGCGCCCATACACTTTCCCTCTTCTAATTGTAACGTCGGTAATTTAAACATGAAAATTTGCGGTGGCTCGAGAAAATTTCAAGTAGACCGCGACCGATGAAAAATCGCGTGGTGGAGAAACAGTGGCGGCGAGGAGTTTTCGATGAAATGAGCATATAGATTAGCTCTCTGGATTTTGACCGAGTTTTCTGGGAGGATAATGGGTGGATTGAGGTTCGCGGCTTAAAATTGAGCTTAAAAGTCTGGTTTTATTAAAGAATAAGTGAAAATGTTTGAAGTTTAGGGATTTTTTTAAATTTCATGAATGAATAGCTTAGAATTTATTTGAATACTGTTAGCTTTTGATGCAAAAATGATTAAATGTGAGATATTAAAAATATAAAAAGCCGATAAAATTTTTACAGTTATGTACCTAATAACCGTTTATTGTTAAACGAAAACAGTGAATCCTGCATTAAAACTTTACAATACTTATTACAATTTACAACGGTTCTAGCAATAACACATAAAACCAAACTGCAGCCATTTCCGTGAAACTTTCTGACCCTAAAAGCGACTCGAAGATATCCGCGTTCCACCACGAACAAAAACCATATCCACCCAGAAAAACTGACCCTCTTATCCTCGGGGAAAGTGAAGAAAAACGCCATCAAAAAGGATTGGAAAGTGTAAATCCATGCAGGTCGATTAGTTACACATTCGCCGAGGGCAAAAAGACCAGCAGCGTAGGCTTCTTGTTTAAAAAATGACGTAAAGGCATTTCTCTCCCGGTAGAAACGTGGGCTCGAGCTGCTCCTTCATCTCGGAGAATTACCGGTCATCGTGCCAGCAGGTCTACAATTACCACCGACTATTGACCTGGGACTCGAAGCTCGGACTGCACATGGATATCTTCAAGGTCCCCACCTGCTGCAGCTGTCACATCCGCGGTTACACCGACCTCTTCCCCCCGCATCAGACCGATCCGCCGCTCAAACCGCAGGAGACCTTCCCCGGGGTGGATTTTGCAACCACCGATCATCACGTGGGCAAAGGTTCGTACTGCTTTCATTTTTTAAAAACCCCAGCGAAATGCACTGAGAGAAAAAAAGTAGTCGAAACAACAGCCTCGCGCCGATAAATACAGACAACTACATTTTTCTGTTAATTTAACAAACCAGAGACTGTTAACTGAACGGCCGAGTGAGGTATTAAAGCAACAGAATTATAAATATTATAAAATTAAAAAATTTATTTTATTTCGTCATATTTATTTTTTCACTTATTTATTTTTATTATTTATCATATTATTATTACTTTTATATTATATTTATATTTTTCACTAATTACAGTACATATTTATTACAAAGAAATAAATTAAAAATTTTGATGATGATGGAAATCGACCGGGGTCCTTTCGGCACGGCAGGCAGACTCGTTAATCACTTACCTACAATTGCATCTTAAGAAAATAATTTCAGAACTAATGCATTGCATTTCTTAGTTTTAACTGAAATGAACAATTCAAAAAATACGACATACCGAACTAATCATCAACAGGAAAGTCAAAAACTATCAATTCGTTATTAAATTTATTAAATGTTCGAGAACAGGTTAATGTTGGATTAACCGGGAGTCGTCCACATTTAACAACCCGAAGTAGTTGTTTCGACTACTTATTTTTCTCAGTGTATACGCAATATAAATCGCTACTAACGAAACCTTCAGGCTCGAGCCACATCAGCAAGTACACGAACAGCCTGGACTCGAGCGCCCTGAATCTTTTTCGCGACAGCTACGGGAGCACGAGCGGCGGATCGTCGGACTCGGACGAGCAGCAGCTGCAGCACTCGAGCAGCGCCCGGCGGCCGAGCGTCGCGCGACCGCCGCGCCGCAAGCCGGGCTCGTCGAGCGCGTCCAGGCCCTTCGACAAGCTGCCCCAGCAGCACGCGCCCAACACGCGCGCCCCCGGCTACAAGGGCCCGAGGCCCTCTCACAGGCCGAACCGGCCCTTTCGTCGAGAATCCGTCGTACAGGATACGTCGGATTTTGCACAAGACCCAGCTAATATTACGATTACAAGGTCAGCTCTTCTTCCTTCCTTCGCGGCTTCTCGCGCACTTCGTCGAGGCCGATGGCGCACTTCGGCTGGGAGATTTTGACGGCTTAGACATTTCTAGCGTGGCCGCTTTTTTATTAACTTGCTTTACTTACGACTTTTTTCTGTGAATTCTAACAGGTGATATTCTGAATAACTGGCTAATCTCTTGTATTTGGTGCAAATTAGTGTTCAACAATTTTATTGCAATCATGAGAAAAGTCTAATTATCATTTTATAAACGTAAGCAACTGATCGCTTCATTTACTCTTAACGGCATATTAAACAGAATTTACATAAGTTTTTCTTTAATTTCAAACAGCTTATTAAGTACGAGAGAACAAATAATTTAAAAAATAATTAACTCGAAGTCATCGGTCGTGTAATAAAATTCAAATATCTCTTAATAATTACCACGCTAGAGTAATTAAGGAAATAATAACTAGAAATGTAAACTGCTGTTTTACATTTTTTACAATAGTCGTTGAACATTTCATTGCGAGAAAGCAGCATTTCCTTTCAAATTTCGCTGCGTTATATATTTCCCAAAGCGAAGGCAAATAAACGAAAAACGCCAACTGGCCGCTGTGTCAAAACCGTAAAATTTCGCGAAAGACACTTCTTTCTCCCAATTCCTTCGCAACGACACATTTATCCAACGAAGCCTAAAAAATCGTAAGTGCCACGTGCCGCAAGAGCAAATATGACTCCCGGCCAAATTAAACATCCCATCAAGCTCCCCGGCTTTGCAATCCCATTGCTCAAGCCTACTCCCCAGCACACCTCTCGCCAATAAAAAGAAACCTCAATCGCCAAGGAAGCAGAGAACGATCATAACGCTTGCATCTCCGCAGGTATAGCCAGGCGTTAGACCAGGACTCGCTGGAGCCGAGTTTACGACTGCAGAACGGCGGCTTCGACGACGAGTACCAGGAGCAGCAGTCCCAGCGCCGCATAAACTACAATTACCATCCCATAATCGACTTCTTCAAGCCCGAGATGGCGATGCTCAAGTCCGAGGAGCCCATGCAGGCCTCGGCCTCGGCGCCCCAGCACGATTCCTGGAAGCCCATCTTCAAGGCCTGAATTCCTCCTTCGGCGCTATTTCCCCCGATTGTCGAATGTACCTGAAGCCGAATACTTTAGAGAAAACACTGCCTTTACTCGTACTTTTCTAGATCTATTTATACAACGGAATTGTTCCAATTCGATGCTTTATTCTTTACGTTATTGTATAAATTTTTGTATTTTTTACGGTTTTTTATTTTTAGCCTCGTAGATTTTTAGGGATTATTTATAGCATGGCGGAGTTTTTAAAATTCTAAAGCAACAAGTTCTCAAGCCCGAAATTATTTTTTGTTTTTACTAGAGGAAACTAGAGAAAATATTTATTGATTCGTAAAGAACTGGAGAGCTATCCTGTCGGTTTAGCTTGTGACAGTTTTTACCATTTTACAGCCGATTAGTCTTATTTAACTCTTTTGTACATGTGTTTAATTTTTAATTTTATTTATATTGTACTTGTGTACGTATGTATAGGAATTTTATTACATGTTTTTTATAGTTTATTAATTACCGAATAAAACCTTTTGTATGATCTATTTGTAATAAATGGCGCTCAGTTTTCTCTTTCCACCACCCTAGCTTAAAAAATTCCGAGACTTATATTTAAACAAAAATCATTCGGCGACCGTCAATTTCACGGAAGATTAAAATTAGCAAAAACTCCTCTTTTTGCCGCTAGAATTTTACGAGAAACCAGAATTTTTTCTGACCTCAGGTATTTTCATTCTCCATGAAATTCTCGGAGTGAGAGAAAGAGAGAGAGAGAGAGAGAGAGAGAAAAATTTGCTCGTCGGAGAAATGGCAGCCAGGCGATCCGCGCAAAAAGGAGAAACAATAGCTCATCGAATGTATACGCGTTATGCTTATCCGCGGTTCTGGTCCGGCGGCCACCGGAGACGGAATCAGTCCAGTGTGACGCGCGTTACCGGACCTGCACTCGCCGCGAGATCGCTTTAAGCGCCCGTCATCCTTTTTCCATCCTACCTCCACCCGGCCAGCCGAGAAAATATAAATTAAGCCACGACCGCCGCGCGCCCGACAGTTCCGATCGATCTCTCTGGAGGAAAGTGCCCGCAAGCTACTCACTCGTGACGCGCCTCTGGCTCTGGCCACAAATTTAACGCCTTGTTCCCGGCATTCTTTTTACCGAGCCGCACCGTACGTTCAACGATGTAAAGGCTTGGATTCCGGCGCTGAATTCGTCACGGGACCGGAGAGTGATGTTACTCGCGCGTTTGGAGTTTCGTTTGATACTTATCGTGCGCGAAAGCACAATGCGGCGAAAACAATGATCACGCTGTACTACTCGATACTTGCTTGGTCGCTTGTGGCTGACGGGTTCGTTTGTTTGGCGTCAGCGAATCAGCGACCAGACTCCATCAGCTCGATAATACAGTCGTACGCCGATGCCTTTACGACGAGCAGTCCTTCGGCAGCGCAGCGACTGACAACGCCATTGCTGAAGATTAAAGCTGCGGATCCCAGATTCGTCATTGATTTCACGACGTTCAAACCGATAGATAAACCGCAGACTCTGCTGCCGGCGTACTCCGATGTTCAAGTGAAGCAAGCCAATCCAAATGCATCCGCGAGTGCGCCCGTCGTGACAGATCTGTCTGCGGAGGAGAGCGAGGAAGATGGAGACCCCAGAGGGCCACCGGATCACGTCATTCCGTTTTCGGAACACGAGAATCCGAAGGAACCATCCACTCGGCCGAATTACACGGCTCCGGGGGATTGGGCTAAGCCACCGAAGGATAAAGACATTCCATTAGATTTCGTACCGTCGAAATTGTATGCCCAGGTTCGGGGGACGCATACTGTGAAGCAGCTGCCGAGAGAAGCCGCGATCAACAGTGCAGAGACTGACGAAGAGAAGGAAAACGCTGCGAGACTGAAAGAAGTTGTGAAAGTTTCTAAAGCCAATACGATTTACACTGAAGAGGGGTACGAAGACGCCGCTTACGATCACGCTGGTCAAATTAGGGATGCAGACTTTCACGAAGACTTCAAGAAAAAATTGAAGGAAGAGTTGGATAGGAAAAGGTCCGCAGCTGGCCTTGGCGATAGGCCGAAGAAAAGTAAGAAACGTAAGAATCGAAAGAGCAAGTCTCGAAATTTCGATCATTTTAGCGATGATTATAAAGATATCGAAGACGAATATAACGATGAAACGCGCACTTTGAAGAAACAAGTGAACCCAGAACATTTGAAGACACTGAAAAGTGCATTGAGCCAAACTGTTATTAATCCAAAAAATGTTGTAGAAGTCGGAATTAAAGAGCTCGAGGAAGACTTAAGAAAAGAATCTTTCGAAGCTGAACGGACGTCGACAGAACCGCACTCCATTCCAACTTCAACGACAGTTAAGCCACCAGTAACGGCAACTACAATTCAAAACAAAATTGAATACGAAACTACGACACCAAGACGTAACGTATACACAGTTAGACCAAGAAAGCCATCGGCAACAGTGAGACCGAAACCATACGTAGCAAAATTAAAAAATCCATCGAAATACTATAAAACAACAAATAATAATTACGACTATGCACCTAACTTGTACGCAACTGAGCCAGCAACAACTATAAATTACAGCAATTTATTCTGGCAATATTTTCTTGACAAACAGAATGAGACACCGTCGGTAACCTACAGCCCTCTGTATTCGGAAACACAAAATATTAATCCGGTCATTACCAATCCACTAGCTATTGCAACTGTCAATGGCCATGGGCCTTACTTGGTCGTGGAAACAACTCCATTGAATACACCAAGTCCCTTAGAAAGCCAAAATGTGGAAACGACCATTGATTATGTCGCAAACTCGGAGACCGTGACCCAACAACCAACATTAGTAAGCGGCTATATAGAACACAATCCGTTCTTCTCGGCGTCGGAACCTCGAAAGGCAGAAGTCACCGAGGAAGGAAGCGTCAACTACTCTTACTTCCCTAAGCAGCAAACCGACAATCAGCAAGTGCACGCCGCGGGGGAAGAAAGGCGCCAGGCCGCGAATAATTACGAACACCCGGCAAAACAAACGGCGAATCACGCAAAAATGCTGGACTATCTGAAAAACGAGAAAGGCAATTATTATACGGTGATGCAGCCGCCCCAAGTATCGGGAGCTCTCGTCACGTATCCCGATTATTCACGCGGTCCTTACGGCAACGTGCTCGAGCAGTGGTCCGTGACGCACGAAAGCGAGAGGCCGGTAGAAAGCGTGTACGACGTGATGGACCTCGCCGGGCGTCCTCGAGCCGAGCAGCGATTAGAGGTGCAAAAAAGCACGTTACCCGTCACCAGGCTTCTTCCACCCGCGCCGCTCAGCAGCAGCGAGTACTCGAGCTTTACCGTGCGGGAGAGGAGAATCAATCCCATACCGCCGTCGGTCATAGCCATTATGCCGATCATCCGAGCGATTCATAAAAAGGAGACCAGTCAAAAGTCCTTTCCCTTTCTCTTCAGGAAAAAGAGGCAATTGGGACCTACTCGTGAGTGGGAAATGGCGCAGAGGGATAAGAAAGTTAATGACGCGCTTGTAGGCAAAATTGACGATACGAGTTCTAATAAAAGTGATGATAAGCCTTCTACTATAAAGTACCCACCCAATTTCGAGCATCTTTTGGACGCATCGATGCGCATTACGGGTGATGTAATAGATAAAGAAATTCGAGAACGATTTAAAGATGGATCGAGGGAAAAGTCAAATGAAGAGTCCGGCGAAAGTTCTAAAGCAGTAGCGAAAGAAGAAATTAAAGATCCACGTAATAAAAATACTGTAGAGGTTGAAGTTCCAGAGCTCGATTTTAGTAATATATTTGAGGAAGATAAACCAGAACCTCCAAAAAAGAAACCAGGTATTGATTTAGAAAAGTATCCTTTTTATAGAAACAATAAAATTTTGGACAACTCTCCGTTAAAATACATAGTAAATCCAGTTGAAGTTCCTAAAAAAACTCTGGGCGGTATGGAGTTTTATGATTCAAGAAACTTAGAATGCGAAGAAATTGATCCCAACTTGGAAAAACTGGTCCCAGAAGAAGAGGAGCTTGCCAATAAACGCGGTCCTCGAAAAGGAAAGCAAAGACTTCACGGATTAGGAGATAAAGTAGACTGTTTCAAAGCTAAATACTTTGATGAGAATCCTTTAGATAATCCTCTGTTTTTCGAAAAAAATATAGGAGCTCCGTCCCCACCAACGGAACTTGATCCTAAAAAATTCGCTTCCAGAATATTAGAGTTGCCACCAGAAAATGACGACTACGTAATCCCAAAGGGTCCTAAAACTCCAGAAATGCCTTTATTAAATCGACAAATATCATTAAGAAATATACCTAGACAGTACATTTCAGAGCAAAGTCTTCACTACAACTATACTCCTCGGCCAAAGAAACAGAGACCGATACAGCAGACAAAAACTCAAGGATTTCCTGATTTATCAGTTGAAGAAAAGAAATTGAAATCAAATAAAACGCGGTCCAGATCAAATTTGAAAAAATCTAGTTTGAGAATTTCACCTGCGTACCAGAGACAAGTTTACGAAGATGTCATGGGAACGATAATGAATTTAGAAAATATGTCCAAGACACCGAAACGAGGCTTGAAATCTACTTATTCTAAACATAATATACGAGAAAACGATAGAGAACAACAACATAAATCTTTTACTACACCGAAAAATCGAAGACCAATGAGCATCGATGGCTTAGTTCCCCCACCTCAATATTCTTATTCGATTCCTGCTTACAAAAGTAGTAAATTTCCATATCCTAACCAAAGATATAATCGTCACACCTTTCATGAAACGCCCATCCAGACATTTCGAATCTTCAAGAGGAGTATTGATGTTAATAATTTAAAAGATGATTTAAAATTGCCAAACAAAACCAATAATAGTAGTAGTAGTAATAATAATAATAATAATAATAATAATAATAATGAAATCAATAAGAAAAGCGAAAAAAGTATTTTTCGAATAATTTTAACTACACCACCACCAGAGAGTCGTAAAAAAAAACGTAAAACTGTCACAGAAGTGACGGAGGGACCAGTTGTTCCAATTACTCAAAGGCCTATTTATGCCATCAATAATCGAATAAAGCACTCTAACCGCTCTACTGAAGATCCAGGAAAATATGACAAGTTTGTCGAGAATGATAACCAAACGGTGTCTATTGACATTCGAAGAAAAGAACCTAGGTATAACAAAAGAAGAGGTATTATTGCTAATGTAACTAGTACAACATCTAGTCCTGTGAAGTCAGAACAACCGATAGTAACAGTGCAGCCCTCTGTGAATACACCTTTCTCAGGTTCGACTTTAATTCCTGTCATAGTGAAACCAGATGCAAATTTCACGGCACGAATACCAGAAGAAAGTAAAAATACTTATACTAAGCAAAAACTCGATCAATTGGATGATGAAGAACAATTAAATGAATCGCATGATTACAAAGACGACGTTGAGATAATCACGGAGAAAGATTTGAAAACTCCAAAAAGTCAATATTTGGTTCATGAAAATATTCAAGAAGATACTATTGATCGCAATGATAATAACGATACCAGTAGTGATAACAGTACCAATAATACGGAGAGAACTGACTTTATTAATTTTACCCTTGGGCTAGATAATGAAGAGCACAAAGAATTATTTGAATTTTTAAAAGGCGAGCCACCCGGATACAATGAGACTTTTGGAAACGAAAGTAGTACCGAAAGTGACGAAAGTAAGTCAAAAGAAGCATTACGTAATGAAGAATCAAAAGAATCTTTACGTAATGAAGAATCAAAAGAAGCTTTACGTAATGAAGAATCAAAAGAAGATAATACGCAAGAAGAAGCTGATCAACCCGAGGAAGAGGAAAGATCCAAGGAAAAGTACGTAGGGGAAAGTACTGCGCCCGACGAAGAGGAAGAACCTCAGGAAAATGCTCAAGAAGTTAAAGATGACGATGAAAATTCTAGTACAAGTTCAAGCAAAGCAGACGATGAACCTTTCGTAAGATTTTCATCGAGACCTTATTCGCCGCCAGAAAATTACGAAGATGATAAATATACCGACCTTGGTCCTCGAGTAAATAAGCCTTCCTTTTATCACCCGCCATTTGAAGTACCTGAATATGAAAGACGTGATTTAGGAAAAGTTGTCGATCGGTCAGACGATGACTGGGGACACACGGAGCAAAGCGAGGACCATGAGAAATATGTATTTCCGTGGGAAAAGGACGAAGAAGATGAAAAAGAAGAAAAAGAAAAAGAGGAAAGAGGTGACGAATCTCAAGTTTTAGATAGATATGAGTATCCTTGGGAAAGAAGAGAAAGAAAAGCAAAGGAACGGAAGAGGAGGGAGAAATTGAGGAAGAAATATGGAAAGAGTTACTACGATAGCCATGAAGATGAAGATGAAGACGAAGACGGAAAAGAAGCAACAAATGCAAAACCCGTTTTCTACCCTATTAAATATGAAAAATCTCGCGGTAAAAAAGATGTCAATAATGTCGAAGTTAATGTGGGAAATCGTCCAGTAACTAAATTTAGTAGTAAATACAAATCTCGAGAGGTTAAAGTTCCTGCAGAAGACGACGAAAAATTAATTACCGGCGCTAACAATGATGCAATTAAACAATCTATATTAAATTATTTAGAGAAAATTGGAGCTGCACCGTCAAAAATTAAGTCACACGCCTCGCAAAAGAGAATCGTAAATGATACTTACTCCACAAGTACAGTCTTACCCAGCAAATATCGTAGAAATGAAACTACGACTTTGCACCCACAAACTACTGCTAATTTAACCACCCCATTGGCAAAGGCTCTAAGAACCACATCTACTACATCTACGACAGCAGCTCCAACAAGCACAAGTTCAACACCGAAACCACCAACTCGAGTGCGATCTCGTAAAATTAGGACCAGAGTCAATATTTCGTCCGACAGTAGCAATAAACTAAAGGTATCGGGCGATCAGTCGGCGGAACAGCCTTCATCGACAGCAGCTCCCAGAGCACCTCGAAGACGAGGTCGCGTCAGAGGTGCTAACTTTACTTCTACCACTGCGCAAGTGGCACCTACTTCCCCAACGAATTTTATCAGTCGACGAAGGGGCCGGCCATATTCAAGTGCCGAGCTCCAAGCGGTTGCTTCGACGACTGCGAAAGCACGACACGATAGACGCAGAAGACCGTTTAAAATATCAGGCGCAGAAAAGGATTCAAATAGTTCAAGGAGTGATCATAGCAGTCCTACGACACTGTCGTCCATTCCGACATCGACGGGGAGAACGATTGAACATCACTCTCGCGTCTCAAAGGAAGAAATTATTACGAAAACTTTCTACCCCGATGAGGATGAAGACGACGATGATTTCGAATCTTTGGAAGAGCATCCATTGAAAAAGGACAACGTAAAATCTGCTTCTGAGAAGAAACCGGTTACTTTCTCGAAATTGAAGCGCCGAAGTCGACCGAACAAGAACGAATCCGAAGCCGAGCACCCTTTGAAAAAAGAGAAAATAGAAAAAGTAACGATTACAATGGAGGAAACGCCAGAACACGTGTTCAAAACGAAGGAAATAGACAAAGACGGCGTGAAAGGAAAATTCGTTACCATTACGGCGAATAATAACGTATCGACGACGAAACCAAACGATAATCTTCGCTCTAACGATCCAGAAATCGAGGAAATAAAGAGGAAGATGAACGCTTTCAGTTCCTTCGATAGCGTTATTCGGGATACGGATGATTTGAACGATGAAATGAGCGGAAGTCGGGAAACAGAAGTAAGTGGACCACCACGCAAACACAGAGAAGTTCACGTTTCCACACGAGGCTACAAACACATGATTAGCTCTGCCATTTCTTGGGAATCCGAGGATCAACAATTCTTCTAATTGCACCTCTTACTTCTCCTGTCACTTTTTTTTTCCCAAAGATTATCTTTGCAGATATTTTCTGTTGCAGCCACGCTACCACATGCAAGCACGCCCGTTGCTTATTCACTTCTGACTTACTTTTACTTTCCTCTTTACTTTAGCCTACCTACTGCATCCATACTGACATTACTCTAATTGCAACAGTTACATATAACAAGCGACAGAGGTATGAAATTGGGCAATGATTCATTTTAAAGCGACAAAATTTCATGTTTCTAAATTTACTGATACAACGAGACACGCTATCATTACTAAAGAATACTGACAAATAACGATTGGATTCTCCTCCCCAATTTCAGAATTATCTGGTAGGCAATCTGCTGCAGAAATTGCCACTGCCGGCGTCTCGAGGCCCAAAGATTAATTCGAAAGAAAAGCAGCAATTACATAATCGCCGCGACGACGAAGATGGGCACGACGGCGACGACGGCGACCCCAACGACGACGACGACGACGACGACGAGGACGACGACGACGACGACGACGACGACGACGATGAAATCGACGGCGACGGCGACGAGGACAAAGACGATAGTGGCGGCAAAGACAGCGACAAAGGCGACGGCAGCAAAGAAAATCATAAAAGCGACAAGGAAGATAAGTCGAAGGAAAGCAACGTCGCCGAAAAGCCTCCAGTGAACATAATTAAAGATCCGAACAACAGGCGATACTTCTACGTCGAGAGCCGCTAGAACTGGAGCTGCGTTGGCAATTTTTTGTTTTTGCATTTTTTGTATGAAAAGCTTTGATTAAAAATTGGCGTAAGAGAATTATCGATGAAAAGCGCCGACTGCGCTCATCGATTAATCTGCGTATTTATGTTAATACTCTTGTAAATAGCTGTAGAAAAGAAATCACCTAGATTAAGCGTTTCGCAATCCATGAAAGACTATTACTCGTTGTAAGTAAGATATATTTTATTGTAACGTTAAGCCAAATAAAACTCTTAAAACCAATCCACGCCTGCTGACTCTGCCTTCAAGTAAGGATCTAGTCGAGTTAGATCGCCTTGATCCATTTCCGACACCTATGCTAATCTCAAGGAAACGTCCGTCGAGCCTCGAGGAAAGTAAAACTGAATCACCGCGGAACGTTTTCGCTACTCGAGCATCTCCGTCCACTTGTAATAATTCCTTGTTTTAAGTCTCAAGAAGCTGAATTAAATTGCTAAAATTTCTGCGGAAATTATAATTATTTCGCGAACGGGAAAACGCAGACTTTCTAAGAGCTACAAGAATAACAACGTTGAACTGCAGTGCTTTCGGGAAATGCAGACCCGTTCGTTAACAGCAGGTCAAAGTGCTCGTGCACTTTTTCCCCGCCGTCAGCCTTCAGTTCTCGAGCATCGGCACCTCGCCTGCCGCCCAAAAGCCATAAATCCTCGCGGCGACCCAGGCGACGACCGGCAGAAGAAAGCGCAGCGTCCGAGGCGACGCGCACAAGCACGGCTCTGGCTCGGCGCGGAAAGGGAGATCGGAGCGCCGCGCGGGAGAAGGGCAATAGACTCGCGGGGCGGTCGCCTTGATCGGCTCGCGATACGCCGCGGCAAGTGTGCGTCGCGCGCGTGAGAGGCGGATGGTCCGCGCCAAGGTCAAGGTGCGCCTCCGGAGGCGCGAGGATAAGGCCCCGCGCGAGCGGGGGCAGGCCGTATATAATTCGGTCTTTGCTCCGCTTTGCCGCAAGTGCTTCCCGGAGAGCTCGGCTGCGACAGCGATGGCTTCCGTCAGAGTGAGTGTCTTTCTTTGTTACGGCGGCGGGTGTGTTGGCCGGGGGCTTCCTGGGGAGATGGCTATCGTCGGGACGACGGCGGTCGGGAGAAGCAGCGAGGCGTGGAACGAGCCTGAATTTTCATTCGCTCTTTAGCTTCGGCGGGTTCGGCTCGACTGTCGAAGTGCCTGCTTGCGTATTAGGCCTCCGCTTGATAAAGGCCTTGTTTCGCGAAAGATTTTTGTAAACCAAGTCACAGCCTAATTGGTTTTACGACGGTTGGAGGAAATGCCTGTAATCATTTTTGCGCGAGAGCAGTTTATCTCGCGAACGAAAAGTGAGCTCCAGTAAATTTACACCTGCTTGAAACCGTCCATTATTTCCATTGCATTCAGACAGAAAAATTCAAACGGTTCTGACTTCCACCTCGGTCGAAATTTGGAAACTGTCTAGTTTTCCTCGGAATCGCCTCTCGTCGAGTCCCACTGCCCGCGAGCCCGGATGCAAAAGCCCGTCGTTAAAAGAGCCCGTTACATAAAAATCACCGCACGCGACGACGGCGAAATTAATCCCATTAACGACCTCCTGGACTTCCGTTCCCCAATTAAGCAGCGCCAAAGTGGCCGCCGGCGAAGGGGAAGCTCCCCCGCGGACGGCGACGTAACTCGACGGTCAGATTTTCGGGCACTTTCTCGCGCTCTCGCGGCCAACGGAAGCGGAAAGCGGTCCTCTCCGATCGCCGCGTCGCCGCGAGACTTTCCCTTCGCGCTTAATCGAGCAAAGAAACCCACTGTCCAGATCGTCGCCGCTGCCTTCCTCGCCGTCATCCTCGTCATCCTGGGCGGCTGCGAGGCTGCGCCCGACAGCGCGGGAATGGTCGAGATGGTCAACGGACTCGCTTACGGTGAGTTTTCTCAGAAGAGTTACGTGCAGGGCTGGCAAAGGTGTCAGGGCTGGGGGGACGATGACGCGGCGCGCGATTCCTTTTTCAAACGCGCCAGTAGGTCGCGCGCGCGCCAATGCGCCTGCTTTGTGTGGCCGGTCCTTAATTCTAGTATGCGGTAATAATGGATATGGTCGCCTCGGGGCTTTGACGGCCTTTTTTTCATTGGGAAAAGAGTGCTTTTGGAGACTGGGAATTGTGCGTTTGAATATTCAAGCTTTATTATGTGCGTTTGATGCATTAGATGTTGATGGGGAAGGTTTTGAAAGTGTACGTTCAATAGCGCTGATTGATTCACTCAATACTTGGATTGCTTCAGAAGTGAACTTTCTATATAAAAGTCGTAAATCCTTTTCATAAGACCTTTTATTTATCAATCTGAGCCTCGAGTACGAGGCGTGGGTTTTCATTTCAGGTTGATTCTTTTAGAAATGAAATTTTCTTTGTTCGCGCAAGAAAGTGCAATATATTTATAAGCGAGCAAATGCGGCGTAAACTTGAAAAAAAACTTGGCGAATAATACTATTAGTTATGCTTATTCAATCATTTTTCATGCTTTCATTTTTCAGGTACCAAAGAGACGAGAGACAATTTGATTGATCACGCTTTACTCCTTTGGGATTTTTCTTTTCTTTTTATAACTAAAAAGTACTTTGCAGCAGATAAAAAAAATTTTGGTTTCTTTAACAAATATTTAAAACAGCGAGAAATTTAATCTGCGAACCTTGTAAAAATCAAAATTCACCAAAGCTTTGATTTCGCAAACTTTTTTAAATGCATCATTCTACTGGCGTGCTTAATTGCCCGTCAATCCATCAAATTCTAAATTCGAAATTTTAAACAATTTTAGCAATCCAAATTGACTATAATTCCATTTCAAGTCTCATCGCGTTAACTCATTATCGTATAGAACTAGAAGCCGATTGGACACTTGAAAGAGATCAACTGCTACCTCTACAGCAAGGTCGGAATTTCACAAGAGGAAATAAAATAATTCATTTAAATTGAAGTAAACGATTTTACAAATTAATTGACTCGTATAAAAAATTCATTTCAATACGGATAATTGCTAACGCCAGAAAAATGATTATAGGCCAAGCTGCGCATTTCTCGATTTAATAAAAAGGCTTCTCCAAGGTCCTAGAAAGAAACTACTCTTCGATAATGTTTTAAATTATTCATCTTAGCGCACTCTCTTTTTTATTTCTACATTTATATTACTTAACGTTTTTCCCAAACCTGGGCACATTTCTCTACCCCGCCAACTATTCGCCCGTCTCATCTCGCGAATTTCGAAAAATCCAAGTTCCTCGATTGAAAAGCGAATTTTTTTCCATCCACCGCCACATCCTCGCCGCCGCGGTCGATAAAACGACGGCGTGCCCGTCCCATCTAGTTTCTCCCGCCTCTCACAGATCGCTCTGCCGGTCCGAATGGCTTTCTCCCGCGAGCCGGCCGCTCTTTTCTCGCTCGGCGCCGCCGCAGCGAAGGCCTTCCTTTCACTTCTTCGAAGCGTCTCGCACGCAAACTCGCGGTGACGAAACGCCGCGCTCCTCTCCCCGGGAGTTTGCGCGGCGGACTTTTCGGACGGGAGCATAAATTTCGCGCGGCGATCTTTTTTCTTTTTTCTTTTTTTTTTTTTTTGACGCTTTTTCGATTTTCAAAATCGCCGTTTTATGAATTATTAATTGAGGATGAGCCCGATGGGCGTCGGGTTATTATTATATTGGGCTTCTGTGGTTTTGGATGGGATGAAGAATGTTGTGTTAATAACTAGTTTTGGCGTAAAGATTGAGAATACATTTTTTCGAGTATTTTCGACGGTGGAGTATGCAGGGTGGAGCGATGCTTTATCGTAATTAAAATGAATTATTGCGAATTCAAAGTTTGAATTTTTTTGGCTTCAAGCTCTGCGCGAGTTTGAGATTACAGCGCTTTGCTTATAATAGATTACGCATACTAAACGAGCGTATTAAAATTCTTCTATTTGATTATACCCAAGATTAAAATTTCTAATTAGGCAAAACGAAGCTACTAAAACCAAATTTTTTTTCCACAGTTTCTTCTTCGGCTTAAGCAATTGCGGTCTGTAAAAACTGAATTTATTACAGCATCATTATTTTAAGAAGAAAGAAAAAACTCTTATTTACTATTTATAATATTGAGTAGCTTCAGAACCATCCTGACTATTATTACGCAAGGCAGTATTTATAGCCTATACGATCTTGTAGTCAACTACTGTTATCAAACGTTTCATAAGTCCTTTTCACAAATGTAAAGTTTTAATCATCTCAATAATAACATGAACTTGACTTTAACACATTTTTCAGAACAATTACAAAGTGCGTAATAAATCTAGTATGAAAACAGTAAAAATTCCAAAAAAAAGAAAAAAAACAGACCTAAAAAAGCCAAGAGACATAAATCCTTACAACAGCTTCGCGCCCAATTGAAAGCTAACAAACTAAATCTTAAAAACGCCGGGTTCGGCGGCCAAAATCTATAATCTCAGGATTGATTCTCAGGTAACATCCCGTACGGCAGCGTGAGCGGCAATCTGGGGAACTACGTGCCGGTGCGCGGCCGCGCGTCCGAGTACGTCGCCGACCCGAGAGCGCCTCCAGCCATCCCCGTCGGCTACTGAGGCCGCCCGAGGAGGAGTTTTCGGAATCGAAGAAAGGCCGCTCTGCAGTATTATTTGCATTCTTCCAATTTACGAGACTTCTTACCTTGTTTAATTACAATGGTTTTATGTGCGCTGTGTTATTTGAAATTGTTAAGTAAATCGATTAAGTGTTTAGGCAGTAAGTCGAGGATTGGGTTACATAATTTATTGCACAAGTAATTGGATAGTTTTAGTAAATTATGTATTAATCTTTAATTTATAGTAAAAGCTGAAGTTAAAAAAAAAATGCTTGAAAAAATATACAGTAGAGAAAAAGCTTGTGTTGTTTTTTTTTTAATTTAATATCTCTAAGACGGTGGAGGAGCATCATGAATGCAGAAAAAAGGAGGACGATATATACTTTATTGTAAGTTAATTATGCGTTCGTCAAAACTTTAATTCGTTGCGAAACTTCCTGTCATTCAGAAGAAGTTACCACTTGTGTCATTAAAGCCGTTCATTGTCCTCAGAATACCATTATTTATTGTCTAATCTTTATTTTTCCAACACTATGTGTTTATGAAAAAACATTCGCGGATACGCAGCTTTTACGTACTAATAATATATAATAAATCAAAGTATAAATTCAAAGCTGCTCTGAAATTTAATCAGAATTGTCGAGCGCATTACAGCTGCCGTTTATACCACAATCAATGCCGCAATGATTAATCTCCACTCCAAATAACTTTTTACCGTCGCTTTCCTTAAACCAACGGTTTCGTTATTCCTCTCTTAAAAAAGTGATGTATATAATTTAATGGAATATTAAAAAATGCAATACCGAATCTCCCCGGTTACACCAAACAACAATAAATGCACATAAAAGGAAAAAACTCGCTACAGTTAAAAATTTCATTTTGAAAATTATTCAAAACTGATGGGTAGTTGCTCCATTACATAACTGTCGTATTGCTGATTCTATAAATATTGAATAATTATACGTACAGTAATTATTTGTAATTATAGTTCAGTAAACATTGTAGATAATAACGACAATTAGTATATTTAAGAAACTAAAATATATACATATAATATATTATAAAAGTGGGAGCAATTCAAAATCTCTTTTATTTTGAATTAATTTTTAACATTCTATAATTTTTAATAGGCGCAATTTACTGCTTTTCTCTTTCCTCGCACAATTGTGCGATAACAAATAATGGTATAAAGCAGCACACAGAGTAACATGAGTTCCGAGTCCGAATCAATTTCCTTCGCTCTTACCGATCGAGCCACGAAAGTTCCCATCCGTGCGAGGCTCACGAGCGAGACGCGCAACAGCCAACCGATTTAGTACTCGTCGCGTACTTAGCGCGATCAAGGTACTTACTAAAGTTGGCTATCGATCAGGTGCATCGTGGATCCTCCAGCACAATCGGGTATAAGCTCCACCCTGTCGCCGACAAACTCGGCAAACTTTTCTTTAAAAACGCCTCCGAAAATTTCTAACTGACAGGGATTCGAACTCGCGTTTTAGTGAAAGTAAATTTCACTTTTTTTAAACTGATTTTTGATATCAGATTTCGATTTAACCTTCTCAAAAACTTATTTATGTTATTTATGTTATTGATTTATTATATTATGATTACTATTAGTGAGCATGGGCAACTGAAGTATTGCTCCTTAACTTCATTTTGTAAATTTTGTGTATACTCTGTAAGCCGCAAAGCCTATATAGGAACTCAGTGCATGCAAATGTCTCTGTGAGTCCTTAGTGTGTTAAATAAAATTCAACTCAATTCAATTCAATTCAAATCAAATTCAATTCAAATTCAATTCAAATTCAATCCTTTCTCTCTCTCTCTCTCTCTCTCTCTCTCTCCTGTGTGCGATACGCGAAGGGTTTAAGGAGAGATGATCATCATGTTTCCCCGCACAGAGCAGACCTGCACTGGGCTGCGTTCAGACTCACGCAGGCAATACTTTCTCTGCTTGCTGGGGAGACGCTAAAGAACTTGTGCCTCCCAAGATGCGTAGCGAAAGGGGGTTATAGTCTTTTAGGGCACAAGATGCCCGCTCCTGGAACTCCCTGCCTGCCGAGATCAGGAATTTACCTTCTCTCGGTAGGTTCAAAACCGCGATTCGAAGGATCCTTCCTCGAACTGGATGGCGTTTAAATGTTTAATTTATTTTTGTTTCTGTCCATTTACATATTAGTTTTAAGGTATGAATGTATTTAAAGAATGAATGTGTTGTGTAAATATCAAGATGCGTGAGTATGGATAAATGTGTGTAAATAGTTTCGTAAATAGTTTTAATCTGAGACTGATAGATATTTAATCAAAATTTAAGCATACGTATTGGGGTTTTTATTTTATTGTCAGCATTTCTGTGATATCACTAATTTTATTAACTTAACTTACTGTGATTTTATAGTATTAACTAATAGCAAGACGACTGTAATATCATTTAGTGCAATATTTTTTTATTTTATTTTACTTCTTTACGACTATTTATGCAAATTTTAATATGTTCATTGTTTTATGTACCCCCTTTTGTAATCTGTTACAGCTAAATATCTGTCTATCTATCAATCTCTCTCTACGCAACGATGCCATAACAAATAATGGCATAAAGCAGCGCACAATAGAGTAATATCAACGCGGAATGAGTCGTGCGTGTATTTTGCATAGGGCAAAAACGTGCTGCGGATCGAGGCAAGGTAAGGTCGGCGAGCGCGCGCGAAAAACAGGTCGTTCCACTCTCGCGGCCGACGTCCGCATAACTCGCCCGATCCCGCGAACCCTCTTCCTGAAAATCCCGGACGAAAATCGCCGCGACCGCGGAGAGAAACAACGAGGCGATCGATTCCTCGACGATCGGCGTAATGCGTGGTAGGCGCCGCGGGCGAGACGTCGCGCGTGTCAACCAAGAGCCCGTGAAGGACGACCGCTTTGGGCAAGTCGCGACGAGAGTCTTACGAAAAAAGCTCGAGCGAGGGGAAACAAAGAGTCGGTACACTTGCTCATTCATGAAAAACTGCCGACTCGCGGTAAGGATTTTGCTGCATTCTTGGATTCGAGCAGAAGGATGAGGGGGCAAAAAGTTTTTAGGCTATTTTTATCTTTGCCGACTGCTGCCTTTTTTTTGGTAACTGGCAGACTTTGGTATCTCGCTTTTATATAAATAAGCAATGAAATGCACGAGTGTCTGCTTGTATTTGAGCTGTAAAAGCGATGTAATTATAGTATTTTTATAAAAGTCTCCTCCAAAATTTAGTAAATTTTGTAATTTATGTTTTCCGTTTACGTTGGTAAATAATTTAAGAAAACAGCGACAAATAAACAATTCAAAAACTTTGTTGTAACGAAATAAGCTTTCTAGGTCTGGTATCTTAATGTACTTTTTGATTAACATATATATACATTTGTTACCAAAATCCTAAGCTTTTATGACCACTTACGGACTCAATTAAAATAAAAAGTTCATTATCAAATTAATTGATTTAATTAAAATAAAATTTGTCAAAATATCTTTATTTATTTATTCGACATTTCAGGCATACAAAGTTTACGAAATAACCCATAAAGTAAAATCAAAGGCGTGTTTTTACGACGATAAAACCTACAAGTATTTTCTTACTAACCAGCAATGTTTTCAAGAAAAAAACATAACTCACGCGGCTCGAAAAAAAATATAATTTAAATATTTTGCCTTCAAAAACTTAATCCAAGAAAATTTCCAGACCATTAAGAGGAAAAAAATTTCTTTCCGCCGTTAAGAATCTCAGGTATTCTATTCAGTAAATAAAAAACCGCTGAATTTGTCGCAGGCGAGATCGACTCAAATTTCTCATTTTCAAGCGAAGCTTTTGAATCGAAGGCGCGTCTCACGGCGAATTTAAACCTTCGGCGACCAATACGCGACGTCGCACATTCCCCCGAGAAAACAAGCACGCACGACGGTCGCACGAGCAGCCCTTTCGTAACGCCGGCAGTCCTCCTCAGCCTTAATTCGCGAGCTCACGACAGCGGCAAGCACGAAAAATCGTTAGATGCGCATGGCGCGATCCGCGCGCAATTTATTACTTTACTTTCCACGCCTCCGCCCCGCGGCCGAGATAGAAACTCGCTCCTTCCTGCGCGGCTTTTCACTTCTTTTCGAGGAGGAAGCGCGGAATGTTTGGATTGTGCAAAGCGGCCCGCTGTCTTCGGTGAATCGCTCCGGTTATGCAGAGTCGAGGAAAGCTTTATTTGTTTTCGTGGGTTATTGCGGGCAGCGATAGTGGTGGTTATAGAACGTTAATGGATAGAATGTAAGTCTTAGGCTTGTATAAAAGTCTTAATCGACGCGACTGGATTTTGGGCAATAGGGATTAGAAAGGATTTTCCGCAGTATTCAAATTGAGAAAAATAATGAGGAGAATAATTTCACCATTAATCTGTACCTTTTAAGTATAGCTCTTAGGGAAAAAAACGATTATTTACGCTGATTTTGATTTAGAAAGCAGTAAGTCATTATTAAGATTTAAAAATACAATAGCAAAAAAACGCTGGTATAAGTAGCGGCGCTGAGTATTCTTGTGTTTCTAAAGTATAAAATTATCACTTATAAAAATAATTTTCTTTTACGAGCGTTTTAATTACGCATTCTTAAAGCCTGCGGTATTTGTCAGCTCTTGGCGAAGGTATGAAGAATCGCGACGCTAATCGTCTTCAATTTTTTTAAGTACAAAAAAGGCCAAATGAAAAGCGAAAATTTTTTCTAAAGCTACGATGTGCCTTCGGAATGGCCAGTGACGCAATGCGGAAGCCATTCAAATATCGTGATTACGCACTTAAAATCTAGAGTTTACCATAATATTCTAATTAAATGGGTTTTGTATTATGTAAATAAAATGCTGATATAACGGAAGATCGCGTTTAAACGAAGGAAATACTTGTTTACAAATGTATGCCGAAAATTGTTGAAACAACAATCGGCGTTAAGTTATAAAACAGCCAAACGATCGGTGGACTTTTGTTGAAATTTTTGTCGAGCTATGTCAAGGTACCAAAAACACTTATAAACTATTCATCTTGAAAGTATGTTTAAGAACATTTCAAGCCTTCGTTCGTACTCCAAATCGACTCCTCGCAGCGCCTCTGCCTCGAATTCCCACACTCCTCGGCTAATTATGTCTTCCTCGGATAATTCTCTTCCCACAAGCAGCTGCAGCAGCCAAAAACGACCGAAACCCTCTCCCTTTCGAGAGCACCTCGCGCTAATCAGCCCGCGAGCTTTCTTCCCCGAAACTGGATCACCTACATCCTCTGCTCTCTCTCTCTCTCTCTCTCTCTCTCCTGCTTATGCGCACGAGTGTCTGTCGATAATTGCGCCGTTCCGAAAGCGAAGGAAGCGCGGGGGAGGGGGAGAAAGAGGCGCGATGCAATAGCTTAACGCGCGCGGTTCCTGCCCGGCGAGGTCATTAACTCTCCGCTCTGCGTGCTTCCTGCGAAATAGACGGCGGCGGCGGCGGCGGCGGGTGGACGACTGGCGACGTTGACAATGCAGCCGCCGCTTTTTCCGTATGGGGAAAGTATAAATGTCATCGAGAAGCTCGCGTGCACTTTAGTCTTCATGAATCGCACTCACGATGCATTACACACCGCACGTAAGTACGCCTGGCGGGGGGATTTCGGGGGCGAGTTTCGGGACGTGACGTTCGGACGGCCGTTGATAGAGTTGGAAATTGGTCGGGCGGCGCTTAATGTAAGTGGAAGAGTTTGGACAAAAATTGTGAATATTTCTTCGTGCTTAATGCTATGTATCTTTGACGATTTCGTTAGCAAGAGAGATGACTGTGCATGTAGATTTGCGGTGCCGCTCGTTTACGATTTGCTTAAAGATACCGCGCGGACCGGAAGCGGAAAGAATCTGACGAAACGCTTTTTAATTTTAGCCCGCGATTTATCTGCACGTTGTATTCGGTGTATGCAGATATGCTCCTGTACAGGTCACGTTGAAAAGTGTTCCATCAGATATTCTCGGCGCGGGCGAGATCTCATTTTCATTTCACTCGGAGCATTGAATGATTAAATTGTTACGCGGTACTTTAAAGCATTACTTTTTATTCTCAGAAATTTAATCTGAAAAAAAGTTTCTATAGTCGTTTACAGCTTCAAATTGAATAATATTCTTCGCCGGCGTGCGTTGAAAAAAGTGTGCAAACTAAGCGCAACATTGCAATCTAAGTACCTCCAAGTTTATACCTCGAGCAATAACCCAATAATGAAATGCAAACACAGCGCCATGCCATTCGCAAACATAACGCAACGAGCGATCCTCGCCGCGCGCACCCGCAAAAAAACGTCGGGAAATCTACTCTCCGATGCAGGAGAAAGAAAGAGAAAAAGACAGGCGCGCGAATTCGTGCCTTCGTTGTTAATGACTCGGCGGCGTTAGAGACTCGCGGCGATTTTAACGCTCTGAAAAGAACGTCCGCGCGCGGCGGCCGCGCTCTTTCGCCAATTAACGCTTATAATCTTTGCACAAC
Source organism: Ormyrus thymus (assembly GCA_035582935.1). Lineage (NCBI taxonomy): Eukaryota > Metazoa > Arthropoda > Insecta > Hymenoptera > Ormyridae > Ormyrus > Ormyrus thymus. The sequence goes on from JAWWEM010000010.1 coordinate 9,615,112, forward strand.
CCGACGGTCGACTCGAACTTTTATTTTTTTCGCTTCTCTAAAATGCAGGCAGTAATTTAATTTATGATTCCGACAGGCACTTCTGAACTGCGTTGCGTGGCTTAGCCTTCTGGCTTATGGGAATGCGGCCAGAGGAGCTGCGCGTAAGTATTGTAGTCTTAGTTTTGCCGTTTCGATGAACTGTCCGATATTCGGAAATTGGCGGGCAAGGAGGACGAGGAGAGTGAGGCTTAGGATTTTGAGGTCGGCGATTTAAAAGGCTTTCAAGTTTTTAAGAATCGGATGGATGGCCTTTGAACTACATTTACAGGGAAGTGATTGACGGCTTGTTTTTGTTGTTGATTCGTTGGCGTTAATGAGGTTTTCAAGGAACCGTAAATTGAATTTAATCAATGTGTAACCTTTCTATAAATTTGAAAACTATTGACTCGTTAGAGATGAACGGAGGCTAAATAAGTGTAAGAAACGGCGCATAAATTGAATACTTTACAATCTTTAATGTAAATTTTAATAAAAATTAAACGGACTTCTTTTCTAAGTAATTATTCACTAATAATAAATATATTTTACAGCCGTGGTTATTATTTTATTGTTACATAAAATCGAAAACACTTTATTAAAATTCCGCGTGAAATTTGATATTCATTTCTCCGATTTCAGAAATGCACGAAATGTAAATAATAACGACTTTAAAAGATAATAATTTTATGCATAACAGAACTATCAGATCTCAAAACGTTTGCAAAAATTTCCAATACGTGCAGCAATATTTTTTCTTTTCTCTTTCGCCGTTTTCGAATTACATAAGAAACGTTGAAATGATATCTTTGTCAACACTCACAATGAAAGCTTACGCAATGACAGGATCAAAACACGAATGTATTTTTTTTTTTTCTTTTTAATTTTCATAGCCGAGGAATCCCACGCTTATTACTTTATAACAAAAAAATTGACGATTGTGAAAAAAGAACTTTTTTCATTTCATAGAGAAAAATTCTTCGCTAAAGACCATTGCATTCTTCACTTGCAATAAAGACTGTATTTAAGCTTATGACATGTGTTTTAATATTTCTTACAATCTTCGCTCAAATTCTCGCTAAACATTTGCTTCGCAGCGAAACGAAGACAATTTCTCGAACACTTATTATTTGCCACCGCAGCTCTCACTCTCCCCGATTCCCGCGACGCAATTTCCCCGCCCCGTTCGATCGCATCTGCAAAGTCACTTCTCTCCGCAGCCTCGGAGGTGCTCTCGCACTTCGCCCAGACGGTAGGCGCAGTCCTGGTCCCGTCCCTCTCCAGCGACAGCCACGACCCGCGACCGAACCGCTCGGCCGAGATCACGAGCGCCGGCGCCAGCGGCAACGCTCCCTCGCGCCGGCAGGTCGGCGGCCAGGAGGCCGACGCCCCCCAGGCGGCCCCGCCGCCCGGAGCGAACTCGCTGCCCTTCGCCGGCCAGGGCTTCCCCTACCAGTACGAGCGCACCTACCAGTACCGCTACCCGCCCTACACCCAGCAGATCTCCGAGAACTTTTATCCGGGCGGCGGCGCCGCCGCCGGCTTCGGGGCGCAGCATCTGCCGGTCGATCCCAGGTTCTTCCAGCCGCAGATCGGCGGGCACCACCTGGCGCCGATCCAGCCCGAGATCCCCAAACCGGTCGGAGTCAATGGAAACGCGAATGGGAATAATAATGTGAAGGTGAGTCCGTCTGGGGGGGAGAGAATGAGATGTTTCTGGATTAATTGGGACGATAAAAGTGGAGTCTGATGCTTCTTTATTTGTTCCGGTTGGACTGATTTTAAAGGCAGTAAAAAAGTTTGGAACGTGTAAAGTTTAATAATTAAAAGCTTATGGTACTAATAGAGATAAGGAAGTGTGGTGGTAATTTTCTTTTTTTTTTCATAAATCAGAATAGACTTATTTTTTAAAAAAATTATTAGATAAATTATAAAGTTTCTCTCAATTGTAATAGAATATATTATCTTTCTACCACTCTCAGATTTTTAAAAGTAATTTCATTTCAACGCCGTGAAAAGAAGGCATCAGCGTCAGTCGTGCATTCACTTCTCTAAATCGGTAACTCATAAATTACACTGTCTACCGGAACAGTCACAGCTCGACTCTACTGCATAAAAAAAAAACCAGCACCGAAGCAACCTTTCCAATTAAAAAGAGAAAAAAAGAAAATATCCCTCGCTACCTTTCCAAGCCACCTCGCTGAGCAAAACTCTGCCCAAAGGACAATGGCAACAGCAACAGCGAGTCAGTGCAGAACCTCGACACGAACGTCGACTCCAAGTCCAGCGCCCAGAACCGGCCCTACGATTCTCCGGGCTTCGGGGGCCTGCCCGTGGGCCCGAGCCAGGCCGGCGGTTTGGGCCCGAACGCGGGCAATCTGAGAGTCGACAATCGGTACTCGGCGATCGACTACGAGAGGGTCAGGCAGAACTACTACAGCGACCCGCCGATCAATCAGAGAAACTACTTCTCCTCCTTCAATGAAATCCCCTTCGGCGGCGGGGCCCCGTACAGGTCCCCGCTCTCCGAGAGGTACTCGAATTTGGATTACGGCGGCGGGCCTGGACGAGGGGGACCGGCCACGGATCTTAGGTTTGTAATGCGGAATAAAGAGTTTTTAGATTTTTGAGTAATCGTTCCTTGAGTTGAAAATTTGAAACAGTTTGCTTTTTCGTAAATTTTATTTTTTTGGAATAGTCTGCCGGTAATGTTTATATAAATTTAATTTAAGGAAATTTATGTTCATGGCTGTAAGATGTGACTTAGAATATTCGTAGGAAGTTTTAGAATCGAGAAGCTATATAAAACGGTTGTGGTAGAAATTCCAACTGCCAAATAGAATTGACATTTGCATAAATAATGAGTATTCAAATTTATACATCGAGCATAAATTAAAACATTTAGACTTTGTATATGAATCTCTGGTAGATTTATAAATAACTACACGAACCTTTTAATATTAGAAATTAACACAATATGGAAAAATCTTGAGCTCATATAAACCAGTATCGAAATTATTTCCAATTTTCTTGGATTAGAGCCACCCAGAGATTACTCTCGTCATTTCTGTTTTCCAACAAACGTTTTGAAAATGTTATAATTTACACAACTTGACTCTTTGCCGTCCAAAATCATCCAAGCAATTATAATCTGATTACAAAAATCTATTAAAAGTTTTACGCACAAGATAATCGCACTTCCCCCTCCCGCCTCGAACAAGCAGGTCAAGCAACGGACTGAGCGCCCTCGGGGATCCCTACTTCGGCAGCTTCATCCAGGGGCCCTACCAAACCCTGAACTACAACAACCTGCCGGGCAGCCGAATCGGAGGTCCGTCGGGCAGCGGCGAGGCCGGGCCACCCTTCGGCGACAGCTTCGACCGTAGCGGCAACTTCCGCTACAGCGGCGGCAGCGGCGCCCTACAGTACCCGGGAGGCGGCGGCGGCGGCTTCGACGGCGGCTTCTACTCCGGCGGCGACCTCGGCGGCGGCCCCGGAGGCCCCGGCGGCGGCTTCGGGCCCGGCGAGGTCGACTCCTCCCTGAGAGCGTCCTCGGCCAAGGAGACGCTGGCCGAGAGCGAGAAGGCGCGGGAGGAGCGGCCCGACCGCGAGAAGGTCCGCTTCGTCCAGGCGGAGAAGGAGAGCAAGGAGGAGAAGAGCGCCGCCGAGCAGGCCTGAGGGTGGCTGGACTCGGAGTCCCCCCGAGGAGTGACCGTGTGCTGCCTGCTGCTGCTGCTGAGCTTCGAGATCAATGTACTTTTTCTTTAAGAGCCGCGCTGATTGTTTATTTATTTTTTTTTTTTTTTTTTCTTTTTTTGCATCTTAACTCATGTATCACGCTGCGCGTGTATTTTTAATTTAAATGTGTATTACTGTAGATCTGTCTAAGTTTATGACATATGTGGAGCTGCGCGAAAATTCGAGGTCGCTTCCTGGATTTGATCTGTTCACGAGAAATGTATGCGAAAGAATTGTGTATGAATAAAGCGTAAAAAAATCTTTTATTTGAGACGATTTTTTCAAGCCTCTCCCACTAGTCTTAACGGGCGCTGAAGTGGAAGGTCTGCTCGGACCGTAAAATTTTGAGCGAGGCGAGTAAGGCACAGGATAAAATTTATACGATTCATAAATTTTGAGAAGCCTCTTTGTCTTCCGCACGCGCGACCGTGATCTTCCGCGTCGTCAGAATGAATTAACAAATTTGTAAATTATTCGAAATTTTGAAAAATCCTAAAGCCCCAAAGGCCGCCATCGTAGCCAGTCGCTTTACCGGTCTAATTTTCCTTCGTTCCCGCGACACTTGTCATCCAAAAGCCGAGCGTTTCCCCCTTACAGTCGACGCGTCCGCGAGCGCCGGATCAGCCCGGCGCCAAGCCCGCGGAGATCTCGAGCTCGTCCCGGCGTGGGCGACTCGCACCTGTGCGCCTCTCCGCTCCCGCTGTCGGACCGGCGGCGCGTGTCGCAAGCGCGCACAGGCGGCTTGCGCAAGGGCGTCGGCGACCTCAGCCGCGTGCGTGTAATCATCTCTCTCTCTCTCTCGAACGGGCTCGTCGCCGATCCTCATGACGTTTATAAATAAATGAATATTGCGCTCGATTACGCAGATATATCGGCGCGGGAACCGCCGGGCGACGAGGTTGGGAAAACGAGGCGGCAGTCGCTGCGGGACGGCGAGGAATGCGCCGGACGCACTTTGACGCTGGTCGGGGGGGTTTGAAGGCGATGCTAATTGTGCGGAGGCTTTATGAGGAGCTTTTGTCTTTTGTAATAAAAAGGAGTTTATGGCGTTTTTGAGCTGTATAGCTTTTTCGAAATCGATGGGATAAGGTTTAAGGATTTTTATTATTCGGTTTTGTTGTTTGATTTTGTCGTAAAAACGTTTTTATTACATTTCATTTTATTATGGAATTTTAAATAGTTTTAAATGTTATATAAAAAAAGATGTATTTATTGCACGCAATAGATTGAAATTTTAATTTGTTCATAATTTCAAAATACTGATATTTTAGTTAAACTTTCGCGGTATCGAGGAAGAGTTGCTGTCTGATCTCAAATATTTATTCATATAAAAAATCAGTTATATCATGCGATACTTCCGAAACAAAGCCAGTTTTCAGCTTCATTAAATATAATGAAAGGCTTAATAATTATAGAAATTTTCAAGTCAAAACCCTCCTTATTGCAAATGCTTGTGCAACGCACTATTTCAACCTTTGACAGGATGGATTAGACTGTCTTCTGGACAGTTCCACTAAGCTAAGGTCAACTTTCGTCACATCCGTAAAATCAATTTTTTTTTTTTACATTTACGTTAAAATTCATTAAATGAAAACGTGAAGATTCGAAGGTCTAATACACGAATCTCTCATTATAACTACATGCATAGATTAAAAACAAAATCCATAATTTTTGGTAATTATTCAAAATTTGAATCTAAAACACTCAAAGGAAAAGAAACCTTGGTTTTGAATTCGAGAGTCAATGATAAATTTCGAACTACTAGACGCAACGTTGAAATTTCAGACGTTTTTCATTTCCTAATTTAAAAATCAAAGAAAGAATCCTAAACAACGACAAATAGGCCTATCAAGCACCGCAATCATAAAATCAAGTCTCCCAGCTTACCCGCAAAGAAATTGAAATTGCCATTAATCCCCTAATGACATTAATCCGCGAAGTTCCCGCTGATTATCCGCAGTGCCAAATAATACAGCACTTAGCGCCGATCCTTTTCATTAGTCACTCGCCAGCCGTCACAATGAGCCTCAGCGCGTCCTCAGACAAAAAGGCAGCGATCGAGGCCTCGGCTCTCGGGTCAATTACAACCTGCATCCTCCGTCCACGCTAATTGACGCTCGCCTCCTCGCGATGACCCTCCTCCCGGCTCTCGGAGAGAAAAAGAAAGAAAGAGGAGGAGGGAAAGAAATAGTAAGGGTAGCGCGCGACAGGCGGCAGGCTGTGATTACCCGCTCATTGCGCCTGGCGAATTCGGCTCGGTTTTCCCAACTGTCCGGCTCTATGCATGAGCATGTACGACAATGCAGCGTGTTATTACCGCGCGAGGACGCGCGTGTGGCCAATGTCTCGTTCATGTAATGCCACTTGTTCTTTATAAAAAGCGCGGATAGCCGGGGATTAAAGACACTGGTTGGACGCTCCGCGCCGATAGCTGATTCGCTTGCCCGCTTCGCTGCCTTGGCGCCATGGCCTGCTCTAAGCTCGTGAGTTGGCCCCTTTGCTTTCGAGTCGATCGAGTGATTTCGGATCGTCGGAGCAGTGCGGTGATCAGTGAGAGTGCGACCGGCGGAGGCGGTTGCGACGACTTTTGCAACCGCGAGATTTCGGCTGGCAGCGCGCGATTACGTATGCATCGGTTTCGGGAGCTCGGAGGACTTTGGGAAAGAGCGCGCTGATTTAGCCGAGCGTCTGCTCTCGCGAATTTATGAGCAGCTGGAGATGTCGCGCGGTGCAGTGTGTTTACCGGTTATTTATTGTTTAACGAGGGGTACTCGCGCTTGCGCAAGCTCGAAAATTGCAGCATCGGGGAACTTGAAATTCGACGCAGCGACGATAAATAACTTTCGCTTTGAGGAAATTCGGAATAGATTATATATATTCGAGGAAAAAAAGCACCTTTTGAATATTATATGCCGAGGTTTATTTTCGGCTCGATTTGAAGTTTCGTGTTATGCCCGTGCCTCGATTACGTAAACTCGGTAAATCGCAATAAATAAGAGGATGCGCGGCCTAGAATTTACAAGAATGCCCATATTCGGCAGATAAATTATGAGTTATATCGAATGCTCGAAAACTGGCAACAAGCCGAAAACGATCGAGGTTAATGTAGCAATGCATACGTGTCGATACAGCTGCAAGGATCGTCCGAACTTTTTGATCAAATTAAAACTCTTAACAGGCAACGCAATCAATTTACCACCTTCTTCTCTTCAATGTTTCTTTTTCTCTTACGATTTCAGCTCGCAGTACTTCTGCTCGTCACCCTCCTGTCGGTGGCATCGGCTAAGCCCGGTTACTTCGGCGGCCTTGGATACTACGGTGGCTACGGCGGTTACTTGGGTGGTTACGGCGGCTACGGCTACGGCTACCCCTACGGATACGGATACCGATATCCTTACTTTGGATATGGCGGATACGGATACGGCGGATACGGTAAGTTCCCAGGCGACTTCGAGTTTCTTCGAGAGCTCGATCTAATTGTGTTGTTACTTCGCAGGCTATCCGTACTCCTTTGGACACGGCTACTTTATTTAAGACACAACACCGCTCGCCCCGACGAGTTTTTCATGGAATTCCTCACCCCGACGTTTCTATCAGCCTGACACGCTTCGGCAGCAGTCCATTGACGAGTCGCGCAGACGAAATCACCCGAGCCACTTTCAATTTTGCAACGCTTACACACGTCTCTCTCTCTCTCTCTCTCTTTGTTTTTTTTATAAAACCTTGTTTTTTCAATAAAAAATTTGCATGTTGAATTCGTCCGACCTTTTATTTTTTGGATTATTTCGGTGTTATGGATTTTGTCGACTGAAGCGGGTTGAAAAAAGTAATTTTATTTTGAATAGAATTTTAAGGATGTATAAGAAATTATGGATATTCTTAATAGTTTGCCGTACAGTTTGCCGAAAATGATTTTTTATTTAAGTTTAAATCATTTTTGTGAAGTCATAAAATAGCCGTTATCTAATTAAAACTTTACATTTCAATAATATATGATAATGATAGGGATTTCAGAAAACGTGTATTCAAAACTGCTTTGCGATTTTGAAATTTCAGTTTTTTTTTTTTTTTTTAAGAGCATTCTTGATAATACTTTAATTAAGTACGTATTTCGCATAAACTGTTTATTAAATCGTACAAATTTCTATCTGAAATTAATTCATTCTATAAATCTAATGGCTTTCTCAATGAACAAACAGCTCATTAGATTATAAAGCAAAATTACCAACATTTTACTCTCAGCCAAGAATTCGAAGTTTGTGCAATCTTTTATTTGGTACATCAAAGGATTATCATAAAATTTATTATGTTCCCTCGCATCCAAACGATCCATTCAACGTTTCGGTACAATTTGCCCAATACCTCCTCCACTCAGATCCATCAGTCCTTCGCGATACCACATTACGTCCCCGTCTAAAAACAAAGGCAAAACCTTCTTTCGCCGCGGAGAACTTCCCTCCAAAATACTCGCCCGCAGAAATTCCCAAAACCAACCAAAAATCCGATCTCCGCAAAAACTTCAAGAATCCGCAAAAAAAACCCGGCAGCGGCCGTCCTTGCCTCGGCTTCACGAAGAAACCGAGGCGCGCCAAGGCCGAGCTGAGGACGAGTCGCTCCTCGCCAAGAGTCGTCCGGATAACGCTCGGCCGCGCGTCTCCGATTATTAACGATCTCTAGCGCTCTGGGTTTCGTCACCCGAAATTAGACGGGCAGCGCGGGGCGATAAATTTAACGTCTCCGATTTCAAAACGGGCGCGCGCCCGAGGACCGAACTGATTATCCGAGAGCGTTAATTACCTTACGGCTTGGCCAATGCCTTCGTCGTCGCGACGAAGGTGAGACGACGCGGGTTTGGTCATTTTTTGCGCAAAGGATCGTCGCAGTCTTGAACTTGTCCTTCTGTCCCGAATAGTGAGAGATTGTGGAAGAGCGTTGATTGTCGAGGGTGAATGTAACGATTGGCGACGAGCAATTAACGATACTTTTATCGGACTCGCGGAAAAATTACGCGCTGGGATAAGTGTTTTATGTCTTGGGCGATTAGAATGAGACCTGAGTAATTGCACGAGGCGATTTAATTGAGTTTGAGCTTGTTTACATTAAGTAATTCAGCTAAGTGAATCGGTATTTATGAGGAATTAATTTTGTAAATTACATTAAAGTGCGATTTATTTGCGGTTTAAGGCAAAAACACGACGATATATTCTGAAAAGACGTAGTTAAATTTATATTTCCCTGAAATTTCGTAATTTCATTTGCAGCTAAAACTAGTAAAGCAACATTTGTTGGTTCGACATTAATTTTAATAAAATTATTATTTTATTGACCTTCGACGAAAGATACAAGTCGCTTTAGTTTCTTTCTTTTTCTAAAAAGCATCATCAAATTGAAAAAACTATTAAAAATGACTTCTTCCCGAATCTCGCTTCCGCCGCAGTCAAAGCTCCGAACCCTAAAACTGATGCAACAATCGCGAAAAGAACCCCACTTAGCACGTCACTTTCTCCCTCAAACAAGACACCCAAGCGCTAACACCCAGCGCAATGCACTCCTCTCGGCACAGATCTTTAATACCCTATAACTGTCAGTTAGCGCGAGCAAACCGACGATCGCCCGGACGCGTGTCGGCGGCGGCTCTCCGCTCGGAAGCGAAAGCGATCATGTCTTCATTTCCAAACGGGCGAATCGTCCGATCGGTCTCGCGCGCGCGCGGTGCAATATTTACGGTGAAAGGCGGAGAGGTCGTAAAACGCCGGCAACCCCCCTTTCGCGGGAGGAAAGAAGGTCAAGTACAGGCGGTTTTAACAATGGGAAGCTAATTGCGCCGATCGAGCATTAATTTAATTTGCCGGAGATTTATTTGCAGGTTAGGGATTGCCGGGAGGAGAAGGAGTTGATTAAATTTCATTATGGAAGTTCAGAAGGCGCGGGATACTTAAAGGATACGTTCCGTGAGCTTCGCCTGTCGTAAATTATTGCAGCTTACTTTCATTAGTATTTATAATAAATAACGTTAGAAATGGCGGCGAATAAATTTTTTTCCACAATGGAGGCAATTTTTCTATTACGCAGCAATGATTAAACAGACGCGCGAGTATTAATATAATATTATTCATGGTTTACGTACTTGCACTAAGCTCTTCTCATCTTCTACTCCTGATTTAATCCCGAATGAATTCCCAGCGAATTACCGCGCAAGAATGAACGCACCGACAATCATAACATAATTTCAGTAAATATAAGGAGTACAGAACACAGAGTTGAACGGGTCCACATGATATTTTCGAGTGGCTCCATACGTCCGCCGTCCGCTTCCGTCAGCGAGAATATTCAAAGCGTCTAATCCGCTGCCTACGAATTGTCCACATTGATGAAAAATACTCGATAATTTCAAAGCGTCCTTGCGCGGTCAGTCGACCTTCGCGGAATATTTTAATGAAAGTTTCGACGTGCGAACCGCCGAAGATGAGCCGCCGCCGCCGCGGGAGAGGGAGAGAGAAGGTCGGCGATCAAATTCCTAATTAAATTTCAGGAGAGTATCGGAGCGAAGGCCGATCTATGCTCTTGCGGAGGAGGGCGACGGGATGAAGCGGCTCCTGCCTCGGTTATGCAGCCGGGGGTAGGATGAGTTATGGGCAGCGGGTAATCGTTGCACAAGTCGACGCGGCGCGGGATTACGTTTGAGGGAATTAAAAATTTTAATGAGCGCCGATCGGTTTGATCGGGAATTTGGAAGTCGGCTGAAGAAACTTGGATGTCATGCTCGCAGCTAAAGGCTTTACTTCTGGCGTAAGTTGTATACGTTTTGGAGATGATTTTTTTTCATTTTTCCAAGTGGATTGACATCGAGGTATCAAGTCTCGCTATCAAGGACGAGAATGGAGGCGTAAAAATGAAGAGATCGGCTCGTTTTTTTCCCGAAGACGTTTATGCTAAAACGAAGGAGATACCCGCCGAATTGCACAATAGTTTGTCAAATGAAGTCGCGCTTTAATTTATGCACGAGAGTAAACCACATACCGCATCTTGTAAGGCGAACGTTTAGCAATAAAAATTTTTGTTGGCTTCTTTTCTCATTCTAATAATAATTTAATAAACAGCGTTTACCTTTCGATTATTTCGACAAAAAGATTTTCAGATGCACCTGCTTACTTTACTAAAAAAGCAATTACAAGCTGCTAAAATTTCTTCAAATAGCGGCTCGTCCTAAGTTCGCAAACATCGTTCCGCGTGATTATGCAGTTTACACCGAGAACACAAAGTCAGCATAATTGCAGTCGTTACTTTTCTAAACTCAGCTGCTTAATCCGGCAGCCGATGTTTACGGCAAGTGACATAATATCAGAATGATCGCTCGAAAGTTCAAAATCCAGGGGGGGGGCAATGCACTAAAACTCGGCAAATAAAGCAAAAAGCCTCGACCGAAGCAGCGGAGCTCCGAGCACAGATACGAGCACGTGCGAGTTAGAATCCGAGGCGGAGCTTTGCGATGCCTCGCGTCCTTCTCCGACTGTTCATCTGGTCACTCTCACCTTCTCCCTCTCGCTTTGCGCGTCTTCTCTCGCCTACTCTCCAGCATCCCGGCGTGGACCGACACACACGCACACACTCGCTCGCGCGCCTCCCCCACCACAGTCCAGAACCGATCGGGTGAATCCTATAAATGCTCCATCGCACGGGTTCACGTAGAAGTTGACTCCCGGGACACCCGCTCCCGCGAGACATGCGTTAGTTTTTTCGCTCGGAGACCCACGAAGTTGTGCGAGCGCGGAACACGAGATGGTAAGTAGATCCAGATCCCACGAACGGTCGCGACGAGCCGACGGCGAGGCGGGCGACGGGAGCAAGTGCGACAGCCATTGAGCGCCGCGAGTGTTAGACAGGGCAGTGCTACGCAACCTGGTGGACGATTGCACCTCGATTGATTTCCAATTTGCGCGGGTGGGACGTGTCCAAGTGTGCGCGGACCGGACCATGAGGCAATACGTCCTGCTGTGCTGTTTCGTCTGCAACTTTCTGCTCCTCTCGTGGATCCTTTACTCCGGCTTCAAATTCATTATTATGGGCTGCGCGCTCACTTTCCTTTGCAATCGGACGAATCGGGATCGGTCGATCTTTCTGAAAAACTCGCGGTATGCGAGCTGAGGGGAAAAAGACTCCGGCGAAGTCAGAGAATTGAGTAAGTTGACGAGTGAACGTGAGCTTCGGAAGAAGAGTAGCGCCGCTTTTTATTCCGTTGACTCCATCAAACATTGTATGTAAATTTCCTCGGGATTCATTTATTTTAAGTCACGTGCCTGCGCGAGTATTGTCTCTCGCAATAAAAAGTTCAGTAATCGTCGGTTAAATAAAAATACCTCTCCAGGAGGATGATGACGGCTAGAACAATCGGCGTCTGTGCCTCGGCGCGGTGGACAAAAATCTTAACCCTCTGAGTAATAACGGCATTCTTGTACGCGCAACCAGTAGAAAAAGATGTGATAGAGTCAGACGAATTGTCGGCGCATGCTTCGAAGTGATTTGTTCGGTCGACCGCGACTGTGGAGCATTATCCATTCTTCGGAAAGCTAATTGTAATTGCGGGTCTGTAAAATTTTAAAGCAATATTGTAATTTTCAATAGCAGGGATAAAATACGACTTGCGTTATTAGCATGAGTGTACTTGTGTTTAGAGTTGCACAAAGATCGCTGGTCGTTTTCTTATACCTGTATTATTTAAATTTCATTTGCACCATTCGTCCCACCAAAGCGATAAAAACACGCGCGAAACAATATTCAAGCCGCCGGAATTTCATTTTAACCGAGAGAAAAATGAGCCCCCTTGCCTGAATGAAACGGAGACAGCGCCTATTTAAGCGTAAAAAATTGCCTACAAGGCGTCCAATTAATTCCCGAAGATCTTACAACAGGTCGAATTTAAGTGTATCCCCCGAGCGCCTAAACAGCCGAGAGACTCGTCTTCAGTGAAAGGTCACTCGGCTATTACGTAAGCCGCTACTCCCGATCGGTTGCACAAAACAAAACCAATCAATTCCAGCTCTTTTTGTCACTTTCATTTAATAGCAATCCGAAAGCCAAGCCAAATAAAGATGATCTCTCTGCCTCGTGTCGATGACATAACAGCGTCGGCGACTGTCAATGAACTGCACAATAATTGCGTTAGAGATTCCTTCGGCGTTTAGAAGCGCTTTTCAAAATTCAGACTCCTCTCGAGCCGCGAGTTTTATCCGCACATTGATTAGGAATGTATCGCCGAGTAAAAGGCGTCGGTTCGAAAAACTTTTCATATTCGAATTGCACGAGTGCATTTATAATTTCGCGCGCTAATGCGAAATTCTACGACATGCCTATCAAGATTGTTACATAATTTTGCCTAACGGCAAGCATAAACTTGAATTTTTCATCCCGGTCGAAAAAAAAATAAAAAAAAAAAAATTGAATCTCAGGCTTTATTCGAAATTTCATAACGTCTAATGTATCATTGGGACGGTGAGAAAAAACTACATAACAGATACTTTCGTACAGTCGTTAAAAGACGCTGAGTTACCCGCGGCTTTAATGGTTATATAGAAAATTTACCGGCGATTGATTATGCTGGTGTTTACAAAACGCAGACTTTGTAAGTGCAGGTCAGGAAAGTAAAAGCATCAATTTAGTCTTAATGAAAAGAGTAACCTCCAAGCGTGTGATTCACAAATGATCCATATAAAGAGTAAATTCTCTTATGAATTATGCATTTTGCGGCTGATTTATCGAGCTAAAAATAGTTGTGATTATAGAAATTCACGGGACGCTGAAAAAATTCTTTATTCGTCGGACTGCCTTAAATTTGGCATCCCGCGGGTTTTTACGCGTTCTTTTTTTTTTTATAACTCATCCTTAAGATTAAAATCGTGAAATCGTAGATTTGACTAAAATGCGTCATCGGCGATGCCACGAAGGTCAATATAGGTACGTAAAAGATTTTTTCAGAATAGAACAGAAAACAACTTTCGATTTCTCGAAGATTATAGTCATTCCTAGGCATCCTCCCAAGTCTCGAGGCACATTTCTGCCGTTAAGGTTTATTGCCTCGACGCGATTCATCATTTGCATCTGCTCGGATGCTGTAATATCTATTAGTCAGCCTTGAAAAGGAAAGGTGTCTTTCACCGATAAGAGTCAATGAATTTTACGCTTAAATTTAGAAAAATATTTAAGTAAAAAAACAAAAAAACAGTGTTGTGCCAGCACTTTTCGAATATCTCAATCGACGCGTCTAATTCGTTTGACGACTATCATCGAACGCCCAAAGGAACATGGATTATGCAACAAAGAGCCTGCGGTAAAGTTCGCCGGCAAATTCAAGATGACCCGCGTCCTTTCGTAAGAGCATTAAATTAAATGTCTGCCCATTTTTTCTCTCTCCTCTTTTCGCATCTTCTTCCATTGGGACGAGCCTGATTTCGTCGATTGCATAATCAGTCCGGGATAAAAAACAAAAAACTAATTTATCGCCGCACACAACTGAAAAGCTGGCTTGCAATTAAAAAAAAAAAATATATCGAAATTTATTCCGGATTTCAAAACATACTAATAATAAATTTACTTTAACATTGCATTAGCTGGGATCTGCGCGGAAAAAACCTTTTAACCAATGCATTTCCTCACGGTTTCAAAGTTTCAAAGGTTATCTGTAATGAGGCTCGGCTTTATTTTCTCGTTGAATAGGAAAAGTAAGGTGGATTTGTGTCCTGTGCTTACATCTAAAACAATGAACACATTTTCTAGCAGAGATGATATTGTTCCGGTGTACGGACAAACAATTAAGAAAAGTTCTTGTTAACAATCCACACGCGCGACTTTCAAACTTTCTCCTCTTCTGTTTACATTTGTATATTTTTTTTACAATTGTGCCAAAAATAACGTTAGCAATAATAAAACGCTTACTATGAATATTTTACAAGTAAATGCTTGAATTATGAGGGATAAGCATGCCGTGTATGTTTCAGTACATTATGCAAGAAACGCTTCATTCACTATTTACTAGCGTGTAATTTTAATATTTACTAAAGAATGTTTATTTTTAAAATATCCCATTAAAAAAGAGTTAAAATAAGTAGTTAGATTTAGTTTTCAATTTAATTTAAATTTGATTAAAAAATTTAATAGAAAAATTAGTACACTTCTACGAAATAATTTCAACGTTTCTGCGTCTCCTCTGTGACCTAGATTCTTTTAGAAATGTTTCATCGTTGACACAAAGTTTATACGAACGTTGCATGACTCTCCTCTCGGCCAAGATCAGCTTACTTTTATAATAATCAATGTAAAAGTATTTGAAATTAATAGATTTTCAATGTCTCTATACTTTATAGGTATCTCAGACGGTAGAAGCATGCTACTCTTGTTCACTTAGATAAGCCTTTCACGATCATCTGCTCATCATAGTGCAATAGAGTACCCATATTGTGAAGACGTTATGTAAGACTGCCGTGGGTGAGGCGTGAGATAATCCCATGAGAGTCTTTCAGATGGTACCGTTGCAATTTATTCCGGAGAATCTCTCTTTTTGTCATTCGTTGCGAATTATTAATGATCTAATTAAAACTGAAAGTGCTTGCGGGACTTAATTTAAAACGCTTCGAGAATGAGAAATTATTTTAAATACAGTCTCATTTTATTGTTATAATAGTGTATTAAAACATTAATACTTGCATATTATTATTTTTCAGTTTAAGCTCTTGTGGACTGCCACTTTAGTGGCGGTTATTGCTTCTTGCCATGCCGGTGAAAGAAATGTGAGGGCAATCGGTGCCCCCTTTGAAGGTTACAATTATGAACCTCCAAGCAAACCTTTTACTCTTCCACCGTAAGTTTTCCTCTTGATTTCAAAGCATTAATATTTTAGTGCAATCGTAACAGGCAATTTTTTTTCAAATTACAGTAAGGTACCACCAACAAGACCACAAGTAGTTCCGCAACCGACATCTCCACCAGTCAGGCCGACTTTTCCACCAAGACCAACGTCGCCACCTCAAAATACTATTGGATATGAATATCCTAAACCGCAGCCTGTGCCTCAACCGAGACCAACTGTGCCGCCCCAACCAAGGCCAACTATTCCGCCCCAACCAAGGCCAACTCCACCACCAGTGTCTAGACCGCCACCGGTAATATATCAGCCACAACCAACGGTCCCTCAGCAACAGCCTGGCGGTTATGATTACCCAAAGCCTCAGCCTCCGGTAAACATACCATCGAGCCCTTCGACGCCGCAATTCCAAACGCGCCCGCCTCTGAGGCCAACGCCTCCCAGGCCACAGCCACCAATTCAGACACGACCACCAGCACCTCCTACACAAAGGCCGCCGCAGACTCCTGGATATTCGTACCCACAGCCGAATGTTCCATTCAATCCTACACAAACGCCAAGACCATACAATCCACCAAGGCCGCAGCCAACTATACCTCAACCTCAAACTCGCCCGCCTCTTCCCCCGGTAACGAGGCCGCCACCTCCACCAGTTCAACCTCAAACACGTCCACCACCACCACCAACGAGACCACCAACACAACCTCAATTCCAAACTCGTCCTCCTGTGAGACCCCAGAGGCCTCAACCGCAACCAACAACCCCAAGGCCACAGCCTGGATATAACTATCCTCAACCAGAAGTTCCTTTTCCTCCTCCAACTAGACCACCACCACCGCCAGTAACTAGACCACCGCCACCACCACCAACTCGGCCGCCATCTCCTCCACCAACTCCATCCAAGCCGTACTTACCTCCAGTACCACCAACTCAACCGCCAACAAGGCCTCCAATTACTCAGACTCCTTACACCCGACCACCTCCTCCACCAACTCGTCCACCAATTCAACCGCCAGTAACCAGGCCACCACCACCTCCTCCAACGAGACCTCCACCACCACCTCCCACTAGACCACCTCCACCACCTCCAACCAGGCCACCAGTCCCACCAACCCCCTCAAAGCCTTATCTTCCCCCGCAACCACCAACTACACAGAGGCCTTACACTAGACCTCCACCACCA